>CM035432.1:57032638-57510328 GCA_020310875.1 Ceratopteris richardii | reverse complement strand
CTCTCTCTCTCTCTCTCTCTCTCTCCTCTCTCTCTCTCCTCTCTCTCTCTCTCTCTCCCTCTCCTCCTCTCGCTCCCCCTCTCCCCTCTCGCATCCTCGCCCTCCTCCTCTCTCTCTCTCTCTCTCTCTCTCTCTCTCTCTCTCTCTCTCTCTCTCTCTCTCTCTCTCTCTCTCTCTCTCTCTCTCTCTCTCTCTCTCTCTCTCTCTCTCTCTCTCTCTCTCTCTCTCTCTCTCTCTCTCTCTCTCTCTCTCTCTCTCTCTCTCTCTCTCTCTCTCTCTCTCCCTCCCCCGCAGATCCTCCCCTCCCCACCCACTCAATCCTGTAGTCCCCCCACACTCCGCCCCCTCCCTCTCTCTCTCTCTCTCAGCTCCTCCCCTCCCGCTCAGTCATCAATTGCCCCACCCTTTGCCCCTCCTTCTCTCTCTCTCTCTCTCTCTCTCTCTCTCTCTCTCTCTCTCTCTCTCTCTCTCTCTCTCTCTCTCTTCTCTCTCTCTATCTATCTATCTCTCTCTCTCCCTCCGTGTAGCTTCCCCCCTCCCGCTAAGTCCCGTGGCCCCCCACCCTCCTCCCCTCCTTCTTTCTCTCTCTCTCTCTCTCTCTCTCTCTCTCTCTCTCTCTCTCTCTCTCTCTCTCTCTCTCTCTCTCTCTCTCTCTCTCTCTCTCTCTCTCTCTCTCTCTCTTGAAGCTCCTTCCTCGCCCCCGGCTCAGTCCCGCAGTCCACCCACCCTTCGTCTCTCTCTCTCTTTGTCTCTCTCGCTCTCTCTCTCTCTCTCTCTCTCTCTCTCTCTCTCTCTCTCTCTCTCTCTCTCTCTCTCTCTCTCTCTCCCCCCCCCTCCCTCTCTCTCTCTCTCTGTCTGTCTCTCTCTCTCTCTCTCTCTCTCTCTCTCTCTCTCTCTCTCTCTCTCTCTCTCTCTCTCTCTCTCTCTCTCCCTCCCTCCCCTCCCTCCCTCCCTCTCTCTCTCTCTCTCTCTCTCTCTCTCTCTCTCTCTCTCTCTCTCTCTCTCTCTCTCTCTCTCTCTCTCTCTCTCTCTCTCTCTCTCTCTCTCTCTCTCTCTCTCTCTCTCTCTCTCTCTCTCTCTCTCTCTCTCTCTCTCTCTCTCTTTCTCTCCCGCTCAGTCCCGTGGCCCCCTCACCCTCTGCCCCTCCTTCTCTCTCTCTCTCTCTCTCACTCTCTCTCTCTCTCTCTCTCTCTCTCTCTCTCTCTCTCTCTCTCTCTCTCTCTCTCTCTCTCTCTCTCTCTCTCTCTCTCTTTGCCCCCCAGCCCATCCCCTCCAGCTCAGTCTCGCAGTCCCCCCACCCTTCGCCCCTCCCCCCCCCTCTCTCTCTCTCTCTGTCTCTCTATCTATCTCTATCTCTTCCCCCTTTAGCTCCTCCCCTCCCGCTCGCTCAGTCCCACAGTCCCCCCACCCTTTGCCCCTCCTTCTCTCTCTCTCTCTCTCTCTCTCTCTCTCTCTCTCTCTCTCTCTCTCTCTCTCTCTCTCTCTCTCTCTCTCTCTCTCTCTCTCTCTCCCCCTCTCTCTCTCCCCCCCTCCCCCCCCCCCCCCAAGCTCATCACCCACAAACCTCACCTTTGGCCCAAATCTGCCCACCCGGCCCACTTCGCCTCCGTGCCTCCCTCCAACCTTACACACCTCCTCCCGCCAACCCCCCCAAGCATGGTCATGCCAAGTGTCACTTTGTCACCATTTGTATATGTAATGGGAGGAGGTTGGAAGATATTGTTCCATCTGCTCACAATTGTGATGTCTTGAAAGTCATATGCATTGAATAATAGTTGAGGGATATTTCTGAGGATGGGTTTGTGAATATTCTTACTGCCACTACTAATACAAAGGATGACCTTTGCCTGATGAGACTCTGGTGTCAGAGTTCAAGGAACCTTGTGAAGAAGAGAAAGATCTGATGATTACCGTTCTCTGTGACATGTGGGAAGAGTGGATTTCTTCTATAAGAAACTGTGGGATAAATTATGATATATCAAGATTTTTAATAAATACCTTTGGCATTCAATCTGAACACGTCATGGATTTGGTTTTGGAGTTTCCTTTTTACTAGAAAGTAAATGGGTGTTGCCACCAACATTCGTAATGACAAAGCCATAAGTGCCTATTTTTGGGGTTTAATTTAAAAACTGGTGACCAGTACCATATTTGATCTACCCCTCCAATTTTCGGGCAATCAATCAGTGCATGTTTAGTGAACATGGGAAATCGGCAAGGCGCTCTTGGCCTATTGGAGCCTAAAAAGCAATGGGCTTGTACTCATTGGAGACACACACACAGATACGTACGGGGCTTATTTTCGACATCTATTTTGGTCCTCTCTTAGCCCTCTGTGGCTACAAGCCTACTGTAGGAAGTCACTCTATGGTGAGGATACAGAGTGTGGGCTTCCCTGTGAAGGGCTAATAGCACTAGAGTGTGAAGAAGTGGCTTTGTTTTGTTATTCAATGTGAGTCAGTGATATTATTGTGCTCTTTCTCTTAGAGCAAGTCTTCATATCTTTCTACTGACCAGTGCAAGTCCTCATTTAGTTGTGCTCATTGTATTGGAGGAATCTCTTGTATTGATTATGTTTAGTTCTGGAGTGACATGTTAGCACAAAGCATCATCTTTTGGGGCATTTCTTTTGCCTAAATTGTAATCACCTACTCGAACGAAGGAGTGGTTTCATCTTTCACTACTGTCATTTGTCATTAATCTTCTTTCTGAGTGTCTACAATACCGTGTGTCTACTGCGATCGTGCCTACTCTCAGGAATGTCAAAGGGTATACCTCCCAAAGGAGAACTTCCCTTGAGTAGGCGAAGTACTGGAAGAGCATATTGCCTTCATTTGTTAAAAGTAGGCACCCCAGTACCTCCTCTACAAGGTTAATAGGTATATATACAAACCATGGAAAAAGGCCTCTTTAAGAGGGAAAAAAGGGCCTTCGTGTTCCTTAGTTTGTTCACACACCACTACCAAAAATATATCACTAGATATAAGAAATCTAAGATCTCCCTTGACGGTGATGTTCTTGAGACACAAAAAAAAGACCCTCCTTCAAAACATGAATGGTCAACCATCACAAAGTATATTAGATAAATTGACCCGAGTAACGAGTTAATTTACTTTTCCAATCCCTTAAAGAGATGAAAAAGAGGAAGCGGACCGACCAAAAAGTAAAATTAAGAGCTTGAGTATAGGAAAGCCAATTGTCCTTTCCAGCAGGATATTCCGACTTCCCATGTGCAGCGTCCCCACCCCCTTCCCTCTGAACACACGTATGGACAGCGTGCTAGGAGGATTCGTACCCTGAGTGATCCCCACAAATGGAAAGATAGCTGAAAACGGTGGGAGGCTCCGAGGCTCACCCATGAGCCACCGAATGGGAGGCTCAAGGCTTGAATGATGTGTTTATTTGCAGGGAGAAAACAAAGCAGGAATTACGTGAGACAAAAGGAGTGTGTTGTTTTTAGTTACACGATGTCAATGAAAAAAAGGCTATGCGACTTTGGTTGAGCGAGAAACTTAGCCGTTGAAGGTTAATATAAGCCCATCATATGCTGTTGTGAGAGAGAAGCAAAAAATAAAAAGGAAAAGCAATAAAGCTTCTCCACACTCATAAAGGAGAAAGCTAAGACGATTGAGCATGCTACTGCTCCACACTCATATATCGTTTTATATGCATGCTTATGCTTTTGAGTATCTCATGGAGATTTCTCACGTATATCTATTTTATCGAAAGTGTTTGAAACTTTATTGCGACCAATAGTTCGTTTCTTTTCTGACTGCAAAAGAATCACTCATCTATGACTGCAAAAGAATCATCTCATCTATCATGTCATAGAGGAGCAGAAAGTTAGTAGGGGAACGGAAAGTCTGTTTGACAGGTCTATACTTATCTTCTAGCGGAAACCACAGCAAAACAACGTTTTTATGAGCATGAAGAAGACCTTATCTTCTTCCATTATTCTTGCAATTTGTTTTTGTATTATTATTATTACTATTATTATTTTGTGTGTGTGGTGGGGGGGGGGGGTTTCCGATTATGGTCCCTCTTTGATAAAGTAGCAATAGGTGTACTGTATTCTGATCCCTTCTCTTCATAATCTTCTATGTTTACTTACGATAGAAAGAAACGTAGAGACAACTTTACTAGACAACTTGGCATTAAGAGAATGAAAGTCATGCACGTCTTATGGAGAATACATGTTTTTGCATATGAAGAATCCATCTTCTATGAAGAATGCACTTTGTCTATAATGTGCTTTTGTATGAGACGACGTTTCTTCATTCACGTACGGAGTAGAGGGTTGCATGAAATGTTTTCCTATGGTTAGAAACATCAGGGGTTAATACGATAATTTGAACATTCAAAATACGTTATTATCAAAATTTAACTGAAAACAATTACCGAAAATATCATTATTTAATAAACTGGCAAAAACAATAAGCAATTCTTTATAAACGCGCCTTTATAAACTTTTCTTTTTATTTGTTTTATCGGAGACAAAATCAATTGATGATTCATTATCTGAATCGTATATGGTTTCAACAAATTAAAGATTTTGCAGGGGAAAATTCAATATATATTGAACCCAATGACGAAAAATCAATTTATCGAATCTAACAAATAAAACCCACGTAATCAAGAGAGGTATTCTCTTGATGGGAGACAAAGAAAAAGAGAGAAGAGAGAGAGACACACAGAGATATTTGAGAATTCTTCTGGCTACAATTAGATGTGAAACCCTAGGAAAGAACGAGCAGGATGTAAAACATACATGCATGCAACAGATTTCCACTTTGACTCTGTTTTCTTTGATTTTATGGACGTTGACCTTTCTTTTACGTATTTGAGTTTTTATGTTGAGCTTGTTTTGTTTCGGTTTACGTTTTTTTTTTAAGGCAGTTCGGCCTTGGCATATTCTCCTGGACTTTAATTAAAATAAAGAAGAAAAGTTACAAGTTAATGGGATTAGTGCCCATGGGACCCCCCAAATCCCATAATAGAGGGGTGGAGTATGGCAATCTAGAGGGCATTACAAAAGAGGCGGACAAATCTATCATCTCCCTCATGTAGGACCCATTTGAGTTTCAACTTGTTATTTTCAAGGAGGTAAATACAGTGATGTCTAAACAGTGGAGATCTCTTATCTTGGGAGATTCTTTTACCTAGAAGAAACAACGATTTTTCAATCGACCTTTCCTTTGGACTTTGGCTAAAGTTGACAGCACATCGCTCCCTCCAAATCTTCCAAACACTTCTAAGATATCTCAACACTTCTAAGAGTGTTCTAACTCTCATTCAACATACTACCAAGGCATGTCAATAATGGAACATATTGAGAAATCAATATGAAACTCCTAATGAGACATGCATTCACTTGAAGAATCAACTTGGAGCTGAAAAATTTGTTAATGGCTAGACGTTTCTTGATGGCTAGACTCCAGAGCTGTTTATCAGTCGCATAATGAACCTACTAGATCAAATGGCAGGAGTAGGTGTACAAACGTCAAGTGAGGAGATAGTTGGGGATTATCTTTGAATCTATCCAAAAAATTGTGGTGGTCTGGTAGCTACTTGTACTCAAATATGAGCTCAACCACTAATGTTTGAAGAATGTCGTGCCTTACTCATAGAGGAGGAACTACATCTCAAGGCAAGGAGTGGCGGTAGCAAAAGACATGCATCATTCTTAGCACTGCCAAAGGAAACAAAAACATGAATGTCAAAAAGACATTCAAGGGAGAGTGCCTCAACTACACGAACAAAGTTCAAAGAATCCAAGACTTTCACATCAAGTAGGTAGAAGAGAAAAATGTCTTCAAATGATGGCAACGGCAACGATTCTCCAACACTGCAGAAATAGAGCTTTAGGTTTCTATTATGACAAAGGAGGTATGCTCCTTAGCTCAAGATTTAAGAATAGATGAATCATAGATATTGGAAAATGGTGCCGCTCGCCCCGTGACAAGCAAAATACACGTCTATAGCTCGTTATAGCCTCTAAAGGAACCCATCATAGTAAACGTAGGCAACAATGTAGGATTTCCTATCGAGGTCAAAAGTATTGTTTCTTTCTTCAACTCTAATGAAGATTTTAGAAAGCTTTCAAATGTGTTCTATATTCCACAATTCAAACTGAATCTACGTTCAATAGATTTTATAACTAATCAAGGTTATCTTCCACTAAGAGAGGAGCTAAGATTATGGATAGTAAAAAGAATTTTGTTGGGATTAGCATAAGAAGGAACAAGTTGTATGAGTTTTTTGCTCTGTGAACCAATACAAGTGTGGGCACAAGTAAGCTATGGCATGAGCGATTTTTCCACATCCAACATCCTCTACTAAAGGAGATGCATCATAAGGGTAAGGTTGCACACCTACCATGGATTGTAGAAATGAAGGAACCATGTGAAGTTTCATGATGGGAAAGCAATAGAGGAAGGTGTTTTCAAAAGAAAGCACGAATAGAGCAAGCCATCCTCTAGATTTGGTGCATGATCACTTGTGTGGAAAAGGGCCTACACAATCCTTGGGTGGATCTTCCTACTTCATGTTACTTGTTGACAACTACAGCAAGAAGATGTGAGTGTACTTCCTTTATGATGAGGCTCAACCTTTTTTAAAATTCAAAGAATGGCTTCAACTTGTTGAAATTTAAACAAGGAAGAAAAGGATGAAATGGGAGGAGATGGATAAGTAGGTTCTAGAGATGAGATGGTGTTGCACAAAACTTTCTCTACACATGCCAAGCTAACTCCAGGGATGCTTAATAGACTCCTTTAGCTTCACAATAATGCATCTTGAACCACTAAGTTTCCAGAAGCACCATTCCAAAAAGCTTGCATCAAAACAGATAACTTGCATGTAATAGAAATGTGAAGAAAGCTTCTATTTTGGGAATAGAAGTGCTTAGCAATTTGCTAAGAGCTCACAACCTGGTATGAATTGACCAAAGATTGTGTGCAAACATTTAGTTGTAGTGTGAAGCTCACAAGAAAGCTATTTCATCAATTTAGCCATAGATACAGTGAGAAATTATTTTAACAAGGGGGTCATCCTAACATTTCAAGATCTAGAAGGTGTGCCAACACAGTCATCTTCTATGATTCATATCTTGAAATACTTTGAATAAAATGTCATGAAAATTGCTACACAAGAAGTAGAAACGTTACTCTAACAAATACAAGTTAAAGTGTAGCAAGTTCTATATTACATGCAGAGAAATTAATCTCACAAAATCACTAAAATGGCTATAGAGAACAATAGACAGAGATGAACTTGAAGTAATGTATCACAATGTATATGCTAATGAACATCTGATACAAAGGAAGTGTATTGGACTATGTGTACATGAAATGAGTTCAATGTATGGTCACTAAAGTACCTCAACACCTATCAAAATGGCACCCCTATCCTGTGACTAAAAATATGTGTATTGATACACATATTCCAAGTTTCCATTTGAATTTTCCCTCACCTAAAAGTGTTCCTACACTTTAGAGGTGATTTGTATTGATTCTTCCTAGCACATGAGTCGTGGGTTCAACTCCCCAACTTCACAAGGTTCCTTATTCTCCTTGCTTTTACATTTATCCAAAGTAATTATGTCCCAAATGACTAGCATAGGTTCATATGAAGTTCCTTCTTATGGAGAAAGACACTTATTTATACTCCTAAATGATTAGCCAAACACTTAGGCTTGCTAGTTGCACCAACAAAATGATAGTGGTGAGTTTACATCAAGAGATTTTGAAGACTTCTAAAATAGTAAACGAATCAAGTAGCAACTCCAAGTGGCACATAGCCCTGAGCAAGCAGTGTTGTAGAATATCGAAATTGAACAATCATGGCGATGGCAAGGTGCATGTTGAAGGGAGAGGTTTTGCATGATCAATTTTGCACAAGAGGCTAGTGCTTAAAGTGCTAGATATTTCTTAAAACATGATAAAACTTAATCTTTATGCTTCATAAAAAAATCATCATTGAATGACACATAATACCTAGATCTAGAGATTGAAGGTTTGTCCCCATACATATGTATGGACTAGCTCCAAAAGGTCTCCATGAATGTATCCTTTTTATGTGAATGTTTATCTATGAGACTTGCAAAATCCATAGGCACTACATTTGTATATCATGTGTTGTTTTGATATGTTTAGTAGACCAAGCACACTTTGATCCCTACAACTTTGCTTGAGAGCCCTTTCTCCTATATGAGCTTGCGTATTGTGCCAAATTTCCAACTTTGATAAAGCTTGAATACCATAATTGAACAATGCAATGATTCTACTATGTTCCAGCTTAAATGTAAATAGTCTACTTGACTTTTCTCCTCTTTCTATCCTCTTGAATCTCCGATGTGGATCCTCTATAAATGCTCCATTCTTTATGAATCGGACTTGTAATCCTTTTTCAACAATCTCAACTACACTTATGACTTTTTTGGTGATGGTTGGCACATACAATACCTTTCTCAGTAGGTTCATATTACCATATGAAGACTTCACATTGTCTATCTTCTCCATTAGATGCCTTGTGTCATCTCGTGTTTGGAGTTCATGTCTATTCCTTGCATCCCTCAAGTCTCAAAGTAGAGCTTCATTCCCTTCTACATGATTTGAGCAACCTGAGTATATATAGAATACATGTTCATCTGCTTTACCTTGCTTCATGGTCATGTTCATTAGAAGTAATGAATCTTCTTGAGTTTGATCATGTACATGATTCTTGTATTCTCTCCTTCCTCTATAGCCTCCTTGATAATTATTGTTGTTTTATGAGTTGTTGTTGTTGTAACCATTATTATTCTTGAATCTTCCTCTTGAGCTTCCATAACCTCCTCTATTGTATCCTTTTTCTCTTTAATTCCTAGGATTCTTGAAACAGTTCTAAGTTGTGATTAGTTAAACCACATATCACACATGAAGAGGAGCTTCGTGTTATCCCCCTGCCTTGTCTTCCTCCTCTGACTCTTCCTCTTGAGTCTCTACCTCTTCCTGCAAAGTTTGCTTGAGAGGTCCTACCTTCATCATCAAACTTTTTATCTTTGTCTTTGCTATCTTTATTCTTGTTCTTATCTGTATGTAGAGTAGAGGACTGATTACGTTTTGAGTTATCTCCATTCTTCATAAGCTTTTCCTCATGTGTGAACAATTGTCCCATGAGGGTGTTGAAATCAAGAACCTACATGTCAATGTAGAGGTCAATGGCTGTGATGAAAGCTTTCATTGATCACCTGCCTCACTATCTACTCTTTATCAATGATCTCTCCAATGCTTTCAAGTTGATTGACTCGGTACTTCATGTTGGTGAGAAAATCACTCACACTTTGCTTAGACATCTTCTTGAGTGTGGTGAACTCCATCCATAGTTGATTCTTTCTTGCCTTGATACTTGATGAGAAGAATGCTTCAAGACCATTCCAAGTCTCTTGTGAAGTCTTGCATATCCTATTGTGTGGAAGTAAAAAATCAAAGATTGATGTAAGAATATATGCCCTTGCTAGAGCATCCTTTGAACACCATGTGGTTAACCTCTCTTGTTCTTCTTGAGTTGGTTATCCTTTGCTTCTAAGGATTGGCATCATCGCATCGACTAGTTCTTGTTGTTCTTCTTGAGTTGGTTTGCTTCGATCCAATTTTTCTATGGATGAAGGAAACGCATCTCCCATGTAGATTTGTTTTTGCTCTCATACCACTCTGAGGATATGGATAGGTAGGTTCCAAAGATGAAGTCGTGTTGCACAAAACCTGCTCTACACCTACCAAGGTAACTCTAGGGATGCTTAGGTTACAGGTGGACCAAGGGGATCATAGAGAATAGAGGAACAAAGACAAACAACTACCAATATTGTAAACACAAGCTTGATGGTTGAGCTCATTCAAGAAAAGCAGAGGAACCTACCATTGTGGAAGAGGAACTCCATGATTTGAATTGGAGGGCTGACATGCAAATAGAATACAATAATATCATGAAGAGTGGAACTTGGGAGCTAGTATATTGACCCCTGAAGCATCAATATATTGGCATCAAGTGGGTTCTGAAGCTAAAATACAAGTTTGATGGTAATTTGGAAAAGTAGAAAGCAAGAATTCTACAAATCATTTGCCCTGACTACAAGGATCACTACTATGGAAGTAGTACTAGCTATGGCTACACATAAGCGATGGGTAGTCTATCACATGGATGTCAAATCAATGTTCTTGAATGGATACCTCAAGGAGGATGTATATGTGTCTTAGCCAATAGGGTTTGAGGCTCCCCATTCAAATAAGAACGTATGTAAGTTGAAGAAGGCATTATATGGGATAAAATAAGCCCCCTAGAAAATGGTACCAATGGAAAGTATCTTTTTTATCTAGGCCTCAAAAGATGTGATTTTGATGCTAACTTGTATGTTCTACAAGAGAGAAATGAACACAATTGTGTTTCTACTCTATGTAGAGGACCTTGTAATTGCACGAGACTAACAGATTATGACCGCCATGTGTTAGAGAGATGAATCTCCTTCCAACCTTATGCTTGCATGTATAGCTACTTCAATCAATGAGGACCACAAATGTAACTAGAGTCCACAAGTGCATGTGCAATCTCCTCCAGTCCTTTAATACCTTCCACTAGAGTCTAATAATGGTAGGAGTGATGTCAACCACTCTATTAGTACCTTCCACTAGAGTCCACTAGTGTTTGGTGTGCTCACCACTTGAGTTAAGTCTCATTGGACTCAAGTTAAATCACGTTAACGTGAGTTAGAAAAGCTCGAGAGATCCTTAGGCAAACTCCTCTCCCCATGCATCCCATGGGGGTTAAACCCAAGACCTCCTCCTTCACACTCTTGAGATGTAACCATCATTCTAATTGGATTACTTGTTTAAGAGAGCACATGAACTTATACTTAAGTCTAGTCTCGAGATCATTGGCCATACACATAAGTGACCAAACCATATCCAATTTTAGATGTGTCTGATCTCCCTGGACCCTTAGATCATAGAATTACTTTATTAAAATTTCCCCCCTTGGGAGAGATTTTTTTCCTTGAAAATAAAGCTATATATAGTAGTTATAGGCAACCATCGATCCTCATGATCTAAAAACTTGAAGAACATGTTTTATCTCTATGGTGGGATCTCTACCGAAATGATTCAAAGCACTATCTTGCATTGTAATTTGTTCAAAGTATAAAGTAGTGAATGAATAATATTAGTGGACCTAGAACTATACTTAGCCACTTCACCATTTCTCCATGTGCAATCTAGGCACAAACATATGAAATAAATGGATTCCAATTACAAGTCCATTTATCAACATGACTAGTGCATGGACATAATAACTAAGGTGGGATTCTTATCCCTATGAGGACTTTGAGAACTTTTGATTCACTTTAATTTGATTTGGATAACTTTATTTTAGTTGGCCGGAACATTAAACCTGGATTTTTTACTATGGTTTACTTTCAACGAGCATTTACTTGATTTTTTCACCCGATTAGAGGAATAATTTGTCCTAATGGGTTTAAAAATCCTATGTAGACTATAGGAGAAAGATTTCCATTTACTTTGGGTCAACCTTACTTTTAGTGGACCAAATTAAATCGAAACTGAATGCAAGAGACTAAGAAATTATGACCACCATGTGCTAGAGAGATGACTCCCCTCCCAAACTTATCCCTGCATATATAGTTGCTCCAATCAATGAAGACCACAAATATAACTAGAGTCCACAAGTGCATGTGCAATCTCCTCCACTCCTTTAATATCTTCCACTAGATTCTACTAGTGGTTGGAGTGATTGTAACAACTCCTTTAGTAATTTCCACTAGAGTTCACTGGTGGTTGTTGTACTCACCACTCAAGTTAAGTCTTGTTGGACCCAAGTTACCCCATGTTATGTCGAATTAGAAGACTTTAGAGCTCTTTGGACGAAATGCTCTCCCCATGCTCCCCATGGGGGTTGAAGTGAAGACCTCCTCCTTCATAGTCTTGAGGCTTAACCACTAGGCTAAGTAGATTACTTGTTTAAGAGAGCACATGAACTTATACTTAAGTCTAGTCTCGATAACTATGGCCATACACACAAGTGACCAAATGGTATCCAATTTCACATATGTATGAACTAGTCGGACCCTTAGATTGTAGACTTACTTTATTACACTGATTACAAGAAATGATGATGCTCTTCTTCAACAAATTAAAGATGCCCTCAGTTTGGAATTCGAAATCACAAAGTAAGGCCTAATGTATTATCGCGTAGGCCTTGAAATGTGGTAGGAACCAATAAATATTCTCATCTCTCAACTAAAGTATGCAAGAAAAATAGTGAAGGCATTCAAACTCGAGGATTGCAAGTACATTTCTACACCTATGGAGGTGAACACAAAATTACCTATTCAAGATATTTCACTTCAAGTGGATATTGGAAGATAGAAGAAATTAGTTAGAAGTCTCATCTACTTGTACAATAGCAGACCAGATATCTCTTATGCCCTTGGAGTAGTAAGTAGGCTGTCTAATAAGACTTTTTTACCTCATTGGAAGGCATGCATGTGGATACTTAGGTATGTGGAAGGAACAAGTGATTAGGTATTCTTTATGAAGAAGGATAAAGTATGGTTGGATATTGTGACTCAGATTGGGCAAGAAATATTGATACCATATAATCAATTTCTTGATATTTCTTTTTCTTTATGATCAGGGATCTTTCTCTTGGATCACTAAGAAGCAACCATCTATCTTATTATCTTGTACTCAAGCTAAGTACAAACCAGCATGTGTTGCAACATGTGATGTATTATGGCTTAGAAGGATCCTTTGGCACACATGAATACAAGCATAGGAAGCTAGAGGGATGAAGTGTGACAACCAAAGTTTCATGGCCATCACCTAGAGTCTTGTTTTACATGCATGTACCAAGGACATATGATATCTTTATCACTATGTGTGAGAGGTGGTTAAGGATGTGGTTGTGGAGGTAAGCTATTGTGCAACTGATGAAAATGGAGGAAACATCGTCCTTAAGGCTCTCCATAGAGAGCAACTTCATTGACACTTTCCAAAGCTCCACATTGGACCAAGGAGGTAATTCACCACACAGTGGACATTGAAGGGGGGGGGGGGGGGGTAGATATACTCAATACTCCACCCTCAAGCGACCACAGATGATCCATGGTGCTGTAAGTTGTAAGGCCCCCATTATGAAGAGGTCCCATTGTGAGAGCCTAGTCATTTGTGGAACCCTAACTTCTAAGTTAGATGAGTTCTATGTGTGATCCTCGATAGTAATAGATCATTTTTGTGATCTTAGCCGTTAGGTTGGGTAGGGCATAAAATTTTGGGCCATTTAGTTTCCATTTAAGGCAAAAGTAAAGGCCATGTGGCACCCTGCAATTTTCCCATAAAAGCTTAACGGGGGACGATATTGTTAGATTGCATGTTTTTGTGATTATTTTATATCTCCACATAACATTTATCTATAATGACTCCCCTTTTGAAAGCTATATAAGCATTGCCCATGTTAAGCTTTACATAGCATTGGACACTAGTAAGCCCTTCATCTATAGTTTTTGTGGATCACCATCTAAGCTCCACATTGCAAGTGCATGGGTGGACAACACCATCATTCTAGCTAAATTACTCTTGGGAATTTGAGGATTGGAGTTCTCTATCTCTCAGTTTGCGTCTATCATTGTCTGCATTTTTCTCTCAACTTTATGTACTATTCTATTCCACTATGTTGTTTTTTTCTTACAAATTCTACCTACCAAAGTATGATTACCTATGTAAACCATAAGTGTAGTTCCTTATAAATCATTATGTCAAATCTTTAGAGCATGAGCTATAACCATAAAGCTCTTTCTCATCAACAAGCTAGATTTTTTCTTAGTCTCAGAATGTTTCTTGCAATCCATTAGGGCAAAAAGTTATCCTTGCATGGGCCTTGTAAGGATTCTGAATTTTAAATAATTAAAATGGTTAACTAGGTGGAATAAGAGGTTGGGAAGAACCACTAGTGGTATTTTGTATTAAGATAGAGAAAAAATCAAATAAGATATTCATGTGCTTTTCTTGCCCTTAAATATCTTGGTTGGATGGCCGCGATTAAATGACAAATTTGGGAATTGACCTATCCCTTAAAGTTAAAATAGGAACACTCATGGGAGAAGAATAAAATTTTAGAATCCCATGGAATTTCTGCTTTGAGATCTTATTCAGATTTAAACCCAAAATTGTGGCACTAAAAGAGAAAATTGACACATACCCTCTCATTAGAAGACAAAACTCCAAACGTTTGTGCAAGAAACGTGGGGACGTGCATGGAGTTTCAGCCATTGGATGGCATCAAGATTTAATGGTGTAGATTAAATGTCTAATGATCCATATAAGGATCAAATCGAAGCCATTAGATTCTTTCCAAACCTAATGCCCCAAATTTTAGTATCCTTTTCTTCTTTAGAGAGCAACCATAACCATCACAATTAGCTTAGATATAAGGGATATAATTTAAAGCCACTCATTTCTCAAGAAATGATCTTAGCCATTTAGTTTTGAAGGGGATGCAAGTGTTCTATTTGAATTCCATGTCTTTCAAAAACTATTTGAAGGACAAAACTACAAATTTTGACATGCTTATGTGGTTGTGATTAGCCCAAAAAAAGGGAACCTTATACCTAGCTTAGTTGGTTAAGGTACTAGATGTGTCCACCACCCCCTTATCATTGGTCCATCATCAATCACCCTTAATCTAAAAGGCCCATGCAAGGTTCATTTTTTCCCTAATGCATAAGCTTGATCTAAGACTGCACGTACTATGATACCACTATCATCATTATGCAATTCCAAAGTTTTCTGTACATCAACTACTAGAAAAATTGGAGCACTTGAAACAAATTATTTCAATGCATCAAAAGCACTTTGCTATGAGCTTATAGTCAAGTAAAAACTATTTTTATCTTATAGAAATTTATAAATTGTAGCTCCTACTCACCCACATAGACCATAGGATCTAGGCCTCTAGAGTTGCCAGACAATGTCCATCCTATTATAAAATCCAAAAAGAACTTCACAATAGGCAAGTCTTTTAATCCCCACACAGTGGCACTAGGGTTTATTCAGTTTCCAATAGTTTTGAGCATGCCAAAAGTTCAAAAAAAGGTGGCAAACATCCTCCACCTTGTCACATAATGTACATTGGGCATTAGTGATGTTGTAAGCTTCTTATCTTTCTCTCCAATCCAATCCTCTTGGATGATTAGCCATTTGAAAACAAAGTGTATTTTTCCATCGAACAACGAATATGGAACATGTACTTGCACTAGTCACAACTCCAAGATATCTTCTAGCTTTCATAGAGAACTAGCTTTTTCTTGAGCAAGAACATTATGGCATAGTTCATGCTCTAAATATTTTAGAGAATGATTTATAAGGAGCTGCACTTAAGGTTTACAGAGTCATCATACTTTGAAGTTTGTTTCAATGCTTGATCTACGGGGTAGATAAGCACGATTGGAACAATTAGTAAACGAATTTTACGTGGAAAATATTCAAGTTTATTTAAAGTGTAAAAGTAACACAAGTCTAGATGCATTAATACACATTACTCATCAAATTATTTTTAATTTTTTGAGGAGTACTTTAATTCAAAAAAAATGAAGGATTATCAAAGTGGTGATGATAAATTTTAGTCTATTGTGAATTTGTTCTTAGATAAGCACGACAAAAATCAACTCTCGAACCACGAAAGTCATTCTCTAAATTTCAGGTTCATTAAGGGTTTCTTAAACAAAAGGGAAATTTTTTTCTCCTTAGCTTCTAAGAAGGGAAGCTTACAAGACAATCCATTTTTTAAACCATGATGTGCCCTATGCAAAGCATCCTCTTATTGAAAGAGAAATTGCAACTAATCAAGTTCAGAAACTAGTTTTTGAGAATCAAAAGAGATGTTTAGAGTTATGTTAGTCGATGTTTTAAGTGTTAGGTAAACGAAAGAGAGAGGAATCCTTTGCAAGCATGGAAAATACCATAGTACTATTGGTATAGCATTTCCAAATATTTCCTTATATATTTACTTAGGAGACCTCACCAAAAGAATGTTATTGTTGTAATCATATATTATTTAAGTAAAATGGCACTCTATCTTAAGAGGGGAAAGAATCAAGACTCTACGAATCTGGAAATTATTAATTTAGTAGTTTTTTAAATTATATAGTCAACAGAACACTATTGTCTCATACTAAAATTCTACATTGAGTTGAACATGTTGGAAATACTTGCTTAATATATTATGAGTTAAAGTCAAAATGATTAATAGAGAGAATCCATAGACGGATTGTCAGAACGAAAGAGTAAATCAAGTTCTTGAAGATATTCTTTGAGAATGCATCTCAAAAAAGCAAACACATTGAGATACTCTCTATCCTTTGGTAGAATTGTACTATAATAGTTGGCATCATAATTCTTCTTGTTTTAGATCTCTTGAAGTCATTTAAGGATATGTTCCATTTACTACAACAACTATATGGATACCATGGAACTCTCCTAGTGCTTCACAGTCTCCCGGTGATATGCATGTTAATCCTATGATAGTATATGCTGACCATCAACAAGATGACCAAAGAGCGAATGTGAGTGCTATATTTCATTTCAGCCTACATGGCCTACGATTGGACTACCTCAATTGTTTAACAATCCTAAAGAGGTCAGATACCATACTTTCTAGAAATCTAGTAAAGACCTCCTGATGACTTTAATTCATGTGCTATAAAAAAGAAGCTCGCTATTTGTATTTAAAGAAATGTGATTCACATTATAAATTCTGGGAGCACCGAATTGCATCCCACAATCATAATACTCAAAAGGTCCACCTCATTTTCTAGTCATGTTATACTGTACCATTTGATCACAATAATACAGCACAATGAAGCTCAACCTAGATCCTTACAAGAGCTTGAAGTATATGATATTAGTTTACTTTAAACTTTTCAATCTTAAGGGTTTGAGATTTTGGAGTTGAAATGAGGGAATAATCGTGTTATATTATTGTTTTCATCATCAAAAATAGCACATGAAGTCATATATAGCAGACAATTCATGGATATGAAATGTTTTCATAGAAAATATTATTGAGTAATCTCATGATGGAGCTTCGTATTATTGAACATACTCTTGTTGTTTCCTTCATTAAAACATCACGATTTAATGCCATTTCTATCAAGTTGACATTTCTATGTGGAAACATACGTTTATTGAAGATACTCGTCTTTTAGGCAACAATGTTATTATTGCTTGGTCCGTGTTGTTACCGTCAATAGTTTTATTATCGCTCTGCAAAGAAATCGTTATAAGTCTCGAATCACTGAAAAAAATCGTAACAAGTCTCCAATCATATGTTATTTCCAGGGAAGAAAGCAAAGAGCATTACCATTATCTTCATTGCGCATCATGTAGTTGAAGGTTAATGTATGCGCATCGTAGTGCTCTGAAGGTGAAACCAAAGTCTATTCTATTACGGCTTCTCCACACTCATGCATCTTTGTGTATGCACGCGTTTTAGAATCTCAAGCAAATTGCTCATATGTTTATTGTATTATAGAAACTGTTTGAAACTTTATTTGGAAGAATAGTTCTTTCTTTTCTGACCACAAATAATCATTCATCTATGATGTCATGCAGAAGACAACTTTACTAGAGCCACAAAACGTTCTTCTATTGAAAACCACAGAAACAGAACGTTTTTGAGAACATAAAGAACCGTACTAAAGCAGGTCAATATGATGTTTTCTTCAACAGTCTAACGGATTTTAAACTGTTTATTTATTTTTCTTTAGAGCCCAGGTTGGGTTCTTGATCTATTCTTCCACTATGCTTGTGCTCATCCTTATTCTTCACTCATTTAGACAACCTGAAGATGTAGATACAGTTGAAGTATTGAGGTCGATGAATATGCGATAAATACGTATCTATAAATGCGGACTGCCCCTCTTATTGTGAAGCAGCGATAAGTCTACCGTATTCTATTTTCCTTTGAGAGTACAATGAATGAAGAATACACAGCTAATCTTATATCATAAGTTAGAGGCATCCATTTATTTATTTGGATATGCCAGAAAGTTGAACATGTCAAATGAGTAAGATTTGATCCGACTCTAACCCGTTGGAACAAGTGTGCCATATTCTGTTCCCTTCTGTTTGCAATTTCTTTTTATCTTCTTTTCTGATGTACCGTATTTTGGTCGCTTCTGTTTGCAATCTTTGATATCTTCTTTTCTCTGGTAGTCTCAACGATTTTTAGGTTTACTTAAGAAAGAAAAGAAAAGAAAGGAAAGAAACTTCACACACTTTATCAAATAGTACGAAGGCACTGACTCATCATGGACTAGACAGTAATGCGGATACTGACTGCATCCTATACATAGGACAATACATGTCTTATTTTGTCGGCTTATGTGTGCTTCTTCTTATTATAATGTCTTGCTTGAATAGAGTTTCTTGTTGTATGTACGTGCATTTGTATGGAGTACCCATCAGTCAAAAGTTCGAACTCTCGTATGGAGTACCCATTACTCAGAACTTCAGAGTCTGGCAGTGCAAATCGGCAGACCTCCGATGATATGCAACGGTGTAAGCTCGTGAACGATCTCAGCTTCGTGTGATGGGTCTCTTGCAACACGTAAGGATGGGCGCGGATTCGATCTCGCATCCCTGCATTTGTTGGACACTCCTCACTCATTATGTGAGGTGAGATGATTTCTGAGTCTGAACGCCATGGTTGTTGGTGTGTGTCAAGGGCTGCGCGCAAGGCGTTTCCCCATGGGGATTTCAACCTACGTCCTTAGAACAGCATGATATAAGTTTACTTTGAACTTTCCAATCGGATGGGTTTGAAATTTTAGAGTAGAAATGAAGGAATACCAGTTCATATTATTCTGTTCATCATCAAAATTAGCAAATGAAGTCAACTATAGCAGATATTTTATTTAAATCAAATCTTTTCATAGAACACCTTACTGAGTAATGTCATGATGGAGGTTCATCTTATTGAACCTATTCGTAATGTTTCCTACATTAAAACATCATCGTTTAATGCCACTTCTATCAAGTTGACATTTTCTGTGTGGAAACATTTCATGCAACTCGGATGAGAAATCCAATTAAGAAGTTCATGTCTCTACCGCGGTGATACTTTAGAAACAGGTTCAAAGATCGTCGCTACGATTTCAGGATGCAGGTATTTATCAGCGGAGAATTCGACGTTGGTAACAACGTTAAACTTCTACTACGACAATAAAATAGTAGAGTCTTTTAGGCAACAGTGTCATTATCGCTCGCTCCGCCTGGTCGCCGTCAACAGTTACAAATCTCCAATTAAATGTTATTTTTAGGGAAACAGCAAAGAGCATTACCGTTCCCTTCATTGTGGAATTATGTCAGAGAAGGAATTATGTTGTTTTCAGTGTTTTAGAAGGAGTAACCGGACGTGAATGAAACAAAAGGCTACGAGACTTTGCTATAGGGAGAAATTCAGTAGTTGAACCTAATGTAAGCGCAATATGTACTATTGTGAAGCAGAAAGCAAAGTCTATTCGAAATAGAGCTACTCGACACTCATGCGTCCTTGTGTATCGCAAGTGTCTGGAAATCTATCGCGAGGAATACTTCTTTATTTTATGACGCAACACAATCAATCATCTATAATGTCATGAAGAAGAAAAGCATAGTACAGGAACGAAAATTCTGATTGAAACATTAAAACATGAGGAAACATTTCATTCAACTTCGATGAGAAATCAAATAAGAATTTCATGTCTATACTTCTACAATACTTTAGAAATAGGTTCAGAGATTGTCACTACAATAGCTGGATGCAGATATTTATCAGCGGAGAACTTGACATTGGTAACAGAGTTGAGCTTGTACTTGAACAGTAAAATAGTAGAGTCTTTTAGGCAACAGTATCGTTATAGCTCGCTCCGTCTTGTTACGGTCAGTAATCTTGTTACGGTCGCTCTGAAAAGAAATCGTTACAAGTCTCCAAATCATACGTTATTTCCACGGAAAACGCAAAGAGCATTATCATTCCCTTCTTTGCCGAATTATGTCAGAGGAGGAATTATGTTGTTTTCAGTGGTATAGAAGGATAAACCGGATGTGAAATTTAGTAGCTGAAGATTAATGCAAGCACATCATAAACTGTTCTGAAGCTAAACGCAAAGTCTTCACACTCATGTGTCCTTGTGTATCCACGCTTGTGAGAATCTCAATAAAATTGGTCACATGTATGTGTTTAATCGCGAGTGTTTGAAAAGTTATTCCGAGGAATCATTTATCTTTGATCTCATGGAGGAGAAATCCTTAGTAGAGGAACGAAAAGTACGGTTGATAGATCTATATCTTTCTGGTTTCGGAAACCGCAGGAACGTTGAGAGCATAAAGAAACGTACTGAAAGAGTACGTTATTATGCATTTTAAACGGTATAACAGATTTTTCAGTGTTTATTTAATTTTTATTTAGAGCCGAAGTTCGGTACTGGTTAAGTAGGCATATTAAGGTTTAGACTTCACGGGCTCCCGTATCTCATAAAGAAGGGGTGTGCGGACCGAACGTGAAAGAAAATAATTTGGACTGACCGACGGCCCATCATAGCTCCACCTCAAGAGACGAATCAAAGCACAAGGACAACTTATTGTGCAGACTTTTACTGATCATGTGTGCTGCGATTAGTACAGAAGCTCAACTTCAAGAACGTGTCTTACTCGTTCATCTTCGTGCAAACTTTAAAGGTACCCGATTGGTTTCGCAATGGTGTTCTCCATTTCCTTTCACTGTAAAGATGATGGGCCTTTACCTTTCACGTCGGTAGAATATCAGTCAAATAATGTCCTCAGATAAATTGGAAGAGGTATGACATTATTGGCATCAGAAATTCGGTTTCCTCATTCTTCACCTTCGCCAATTTGTTCAGAATAATGAAAATAATGAAGAGTATATCCAACAGCGCTATGAACGCTGCATGACGCTCACTTACAAGTCCGATTTCTGTGCTTACGTTTTGACCCGTCAAACGCGCTTATCTTATAGCCTATTAGTTGACTTCGAGGTTCGTCAATTGCATATAACTTCATGAAATTTATCGGAACATACAGTTATAATTTTTATTTTTTTTCTTTTTTGCGAAAGGCTGTAAGCAAAAAGCATAGGGTTTTTGGGGTTGGCTTCTTCCGCCGACCTGGGGATGCTTAGTGTACTAGCTAGGGTTTCTCTGTTCATTGCGCTTTTGGTGGAATCTTCCCTAGTTTTCCTCTAGGCTCACGGTTATGAGCCTTAGCGCAGAGTTTTGAATATGTTGAATGAAAGTATGTTGTATGCTAACACAAAGAAGGGACAACTATATTTATAAGAGGCTGAATACCTACTACTCATCATCTCCATCGATGAAATTGGATTGTATCTTCAGAAAATTTTCATGATTCTCAATTGGTTGATTCCTAAGAATTCGTATTATTTACGATAATTGAGGACTTTTACGCTTTTACAAAAAATTTATTGCCATCCATTCATACATAGCTGTAGCATTGCTAGATTTGCTTTAAAATAACAAGAGTTTTGCCTTAACCAGTTCATAGCAATGTGCCTTTGATGCATAAAAACAATGAGTTTGAGGTGCTCCAATTATCTTGGTAGTTGACCCGCTCTTACCTTTTGAATTGGTTATTTACCCTAGTCGCATCGCAATGAGTGCACTATGAGATCAAGACACGGGATTACTTGCTTTTTGAAGGAAAGAAACGTTTGGAGACTCAGAAAGAAACTAGTGTGTTCATGAGGAAGAGCTTTAGGGTATAGTTCATGCTCTAAAGATTTTGGATAATGATTTTTAAGGAACTACACTTAAGGTTAAGACAAGACATCATAGTTTGAAGTATGTTTCCATTCTTGATTTACGAGGTAGATAAGAAAGATAGGAACAATTAATGCATGAATTTTACATGGAACATCTTAAAGTTCATTGAAAGTCTAAAAGCAACTCGATTCTGGATGCATTATCACACATTATACATCAATTTTTCTTTAACTATCTCAAGAGTACTCTAATTCAAAACAAAATCAAGGTTTATCAAAGTGGTGATGATCATTTTAAGTCTATTGTGAAACTGTTCTTAGATAAACACGAGAAAAATCAACTCTCAAACGACATAAGGCATTCTCTAAATTTCAAGTTGATCAAGGGTTTCTTAAACTAAAGGGCAAGTTTTGTGTCCGTAGTTCCTAGGAAGGGAAGCTTACAAGGCAATCCAATTCTTAAACCAGGATGTGCCCTATGCAAATCATCCTCTTAGTGAGAAAAAATTGCACTTAATTAGATTCACAAACTGGTTTCTAAGGATCAAAAGAGATGTGTAGGATGTTTTATGTGTTAGGTAAGTAAAACAAAGAGGATTCCTTCTTTGCAACCATGGAAAATACCATAGCACTATCCGAATAGCATTTCCATAGATTTCCTTATATGTCTACTCAGAACCTTAGCAGAAGAATGTTATTGCTCTAATCGTATACCATTTAAGCAAAATGGCACTCTATTTCGAGACTCTACAAGTTGGGAGATAATTTATTTAGTACGTTTTTAAATTGCATAGTCAACCGAACACTATACTTTCATAAAAACGATTCTAGATTTAGTTGAACGTTTTGGAAATACTTGATTAATAAGTTATGAGTTAAAGTCAAGATGATTAGTGAAAAGAATCCATAGACTAATTGTCAGATTAAACGAGTAATTCATGTTCTTGAAGATATGATTTGAGAATGCAACTCAAAAAAGAAAACACATTGAGATAGTCTCTATCCTTTGGTAGAATTTTACTATTATAGTTGCATGTAGTTCTTAAAGTCATTTAATGATATGTTCCATTTAGTCCAACAACTATATGGATACCATGGAACTCTCCTAATGCTTCATAGTTTCTTACTGATATGCACGTTAATCCTGAGATAGTATATGTTGTCTATCAACAAGATGACCAAAGAGCGAACGCGAGTGCTATATTTTATTTTGGCCTACATCGCCTACCATTGGAGTTGCTAATTTTTTTAAGGATCCTAGAGAGGTGAGGTACCATACTTTCTAGAAATTGATCGTTCTCCTGTATCTCATAAAGTAAGGGTGTATGGCCCGAAGGTAAAAGAAATTAATTCGGACTGACCTACGGCCCATCATGGCTCCACCTCAAGAGACGAGAGTTTGAGCCATCTTATTGTGCAGACTTTTGCCCAGCAACTCCTCATCATGTGTGCTGCGATCTCTACATATCATCTCCATCGATGTAAATTGAGTGTATCTTCAAAAAGTTTCCATGATTCGTAATTCGCTCATTCCTCAAAATTCCAATATTTACGATAATTCTTAGGGCGCTTAGGCTTTTACCGTAAATTTATTGCTATCGATTCACACATAGTTGTACCATTGATAGTTTTCTTACATAATAACAAGAGCTTTTCCTTGAGGTGCCTTTCATGCATGAATAGCAATGCGCCTTTGATGCATGAAGACATTGAGTTTGAGGTGCTCCAATTTTCTTGGTAGTTGATCGGCTCTAACCTTTTGAATTGGTTATTGATGATAGTGGCATCGCAATGAATGCATTCTGGGACTACCTACTTTCTAAAGGCATGAAATGTTGGGAGACTCAAAAGAAAACTAGCCTGTTCAGAAGCAACAACTTTATGGTGTAGATCATGCTCTAAAGATTTCGGAGAATGATTTATAAGGAGCTGCACTTAAGCTTTACACGGTTCTTCATACTTTGAAGTATGTTTTCGTGCATGATTTACGGAGTAGATAAGCAAAAATCCATGCACGAATTTTACATGGAAAATCTTAAAGTTTATTGAAAGTGTAAAAGTAACATGATTTTGGATGCATTATCATACATTATTCATCAAATTATTTTTAATTTCTTGAAGAGTACTTTGGTTAAAAAAAAACGAAGGATTATCAAAGTGGTGATGATTATTTTTAGTCAATTGGGAATTTTTTCTTAGATAAACACGAGAGAAATGAACTCTCGAACCACAAAATTCATTCTCTAAATTTCCAGTAGGTCAAGGCTTTCTTCAACGAACGGAAGGGAAGCTTACAAGACAATCCATTTTTCAAAGCATTACAAGACAATCCTCTTATTGAGAAAAAAATTGCAACTAATCAGATTGACGAACTTGTTTCTTAGGATCAGAGGAGATGTGTAGAATTATAGTCGATGTTTTAAGTGTTAGTTAAACGAAGCAGAGAGTATTCGTCCTTTGCAACCATGGAAAATACCATAGTACTATCAGGATAGCATTTCCATAGATTTCCTTATATGTCTACTTAGGAAACCTCAGCAGAAGAATGTTATTGCTCTAACGTATATAATTTAAGTAAAATGGTTTTCAAGAGTAAAGAATCGAGACTCTGCAAGTCGGGAGATTATTGATTCAATTTTTTTTATAAACTGCATTGTCAACTGAACACTATAGTCTCATAAAAGAGATTCTAGATTGAGTTGAACGTTTTGAAAATACTTGATTTACAAGTCATGAGTTAAAGACAAGTTGATTAGTGGAGAGAATTCATATAACGATTGTCATATCGAAAGAGTAAATCAAGTTCTTGAAGATATGCTTTGAGATTGCGTCTCAAAAAAGAAAACATATTGAAATACTCTCTATCCTCTGGTAGAATTGTACTATAATTGTTAAAAGCATAAGTCTACTTGTTTTGCATCTATTAACGTCAGTTAAGGATATGTTCCATTTAGTTTAACAACTATATGGATACCATGGAACTCTCATAGTGCTTCATAGTTTTCCAATGATATGCATGTTAATCCTAAGATAGTATATGCTGACCATCAACAAGATGACCAAAGAGCGAATGCGAGTGCTATGCATGGCCTACCATTGGATTACCTAAATTGTTTAAGGATCCTAGAAAGGTCAGGTACCATACTTTCTAGAAATGTAGTAAAGACCTCCTGATGACTTTAAGTAATATGCTATAAAAAAGAAGCTTGCTATTTGTATGTAAAGAAATGTTAGTCACATTTTAAATTCCGGGAGCACCAAATTGCGTCCCACAATCATAATACTCAAAAGCACCATCCCATTTTCCAGTCATGTTATAATGTACATATGATCACAGTAATACAACACTATGAAGTTGAACCTAGATCCTTAGAAGAGCTTGAAACGCATGGTATTAGTTCACTTTGAACTTTTCAAACTTAAGGGTTTGAGATTTTGGAGTAGAGATGAGGGAATAATTGTGTTATATATTTGTTTTCATCCTCAAAAATACCATGTGAGGTCAAATATAGCATACAATTTATGGAAATCAAATGCTTCCATAGAAAATATTTTTGAGCAATCTCAATGGAGCTTCCTAATATTGAACATACTCGTGTTGTTTCCTGCATTAAAACATCACCGTTTTATGCCACTTCTATCAAGTTCACATTTTCTATGTGAAAACATTTCATGCAACTCCGATGAGAAGGAGAATAAGAACATCAGGTCACTCTGCTGTGATACTTTACAAATAGGTTCGAAATTGTCGCTATCATAGCATAGCAGGATGCAGATATTTACCAGCGGAGAAATCGACGTTCGTGACAGTGTTGAACTTTTACTTCCACAATAAAATAGTAGAGTCGTTTAGGCAACAATGTTTTATTATCGCTCTGGAAAGAAATCGTTGTAAGTCTCAAAGCATATGTTATTTTCAGGGAAAAAGCAAAGAGCATTACCATTCTGTGAGAGAAGGAACCACCGGACGTGAATACAGAAAGGTTATGAGACTTTGGTAGTAGTTTCTAGAATCTCAAGAAACTTGCTTTAATGTTCAGTCTTTTATCGAAACTGTTTGAAAATTTTATTCCGAAGAATACTTCTTTCTTTTCTGACGCGAAAGAATCATTCATCTATGATGTCATGCAGCCGACAACTTTACTAGAGGTACGAAACGTTCTTCTATCGGAAACCACAGAAACAGAACGTTTTGAAGACCATAAAGAGGCACAGAAACCACAGAAACAGAAAGTTTTCTTCAACAGCTTAGTAGAGGAACGAAAAGTAAGGTTGACTGATCTATACCTTTCTGGTTTCGGAAACCGCAGGAACAGAACATTTTTGAGAGCATAAAGAAACGTACTGAAAGAGTACATTATTATGCATTTTAAACGGTATAACAGGTTTTTAAGTGTTTATTTAATTTCCTTTAGAGTCGAAGTTCGGTTGTCGATCTTTCCAACGCAACAGTATATTTTCAACTTTTAAGTGTTTACTTTTACAGGAGATATTCCATCGCATTCAAACAATCTGAAGATGTAAGTACAGCTGAAGTGACGACGTTGATGAATATGCTTTTAAGAGAAAGTTCGGCTGAAGCCTACTCTCCCTGAAAGCTTGAATTAATTCAAATTACTAGTTAAGTTAAGTAGGCATAGTAAAGTTTAGACTTCGCGGGCTCCCTTATCTCATAAAGAAGGGGTGTGCGGCCCGAACGTGAAAGAAAATAATTTGGACTGACCTACGGCCCATCATGATTCCACCTCAAGAGACGAATCAAAGCATAAGGACAACTTATTGTGCAGACCTTTGCTGAGCAGATCTTGATCATGTGTGCTGCGATTTGTACAGAAGCTCAACTTCAAGAACGTGTCTTCCTCGTTTATCTTCATGCAAACTTTAAAGGTAGCCAATCGGTTTCACAATGGTGTTCTCTGTGAAGTCGCGCAGCTAGCTATCAAAAATATGCAGAGACGATAGAGATGCTTCATATTTCTTGGATAAGCCCCGCCCTGTGGTAGTCGTGAACCATATGCATTTTTCATTTACTTTTCATTGTCTTACATAAGTTGGCACATCATCAAATCTCCCCCTCAAGCTCAGAATGAGATTGAATACAAAATGAAAGAAATACATATGTCCATACAAGATGAAGTAACATGAAATGAAATTTAGATACAAACTAAAGCTTCCTAACTCCTTAAGCTTCCGTGAATTAGATGAACTTTCCTTTGGGAAGAGTTTTGGTGAAGATATCTGCCACTTGTTCTCCAGTGTTGATGTGAATCAGCTCCACTTCTCCTTCGATGATCTTCTCATGAACAAAGTGATAATTAACTTAGATGTGCTTCAATCTCACATGATAAACTAGATACTTTCATAGCATAATGCTGCTCAAATTGTCACAATAGATGACCAACTTTTCGCCAATGTAGATTCCCATGTCTTCCAGTAGGTACTTAATCCATGTTGCTTCACAAACAACTTGTGTAATGCCTCTATATTTAGCTTCGGTACTTGACAAAGCGACAGTTGGTTGCTTCTTGCTATTCCAAGAAATGATTGCACATCCAAATGAAAATGAAAATCCACTCATTGACCTTCGCTCCATGACATTTCCAACCCATCTGCATCTATATATGCATATATACATGGCTGAATTTTTCTCTCATAAAATAGTCCAAAATTACATGTTCCTTTCACATATTGCAATTTGCATTGCACTCCATCCAAGTGCACTATAGATGGTTTATGCATAAACTGACTATCCAAACCAACTGCAAAACTCAAATCCTGTCTTGTCTTTATTACATAAATCAAATTTCCAACCATTTTCCTTTATGCATTAGCATCACGCAAGTACTTCCCATCATCCATAGGCTTAGCATTAGCATCAAGTGACGTATCAAAAGGTTTGCATGCACTCATACAAAATCTCTCAAGCATTTCTAGCTTATAATTCCATTGTATCATCCAAATTCCTTCTTGCATTTAAGTTACTTCAATTCCCCCAAAGTATTTTAGCTCTCCCAAGTCTCACATCAAAATTTCATATTTCAATTGCTTTTTGAAATCAGCAATCCTCTTCTCATCATTACTAGTAATGATCAAATCATCGACATAAATCACTAATAGAATTGTTTCAATTCCTTGATTCTAGACAAACAATGAATAATTAGCCTTTGATTACATAAATTTCAAATCCAGTAACTTCTCAGTGAATCGTTCACACCATGCTCTTGGTGCTTGTTTCAAACCATAAAGTGCTTTCTTTAACTTGCATAAATAGTCAGGATACTTTGGATGCACATAACCTTCTCGTTGCTGCATATAAACTTCCTAGTGGCCCATGCAGTCATGCTTCTTAGTATTGTCATTTTCACAACTCCACTAAAGATTTCATCATAATCTAATCCATATACTTGTGCATATCCTTTTAGAACTAGACGCACTTTAAACCTTTTCAATGAAGCATCACTTTTGCACTTCACTTTGTATACCTATTTGCATCCAATAGCTTTCTTATGTAGTGGCAACTTCAATATATCGAGTGTATCATTCTTCTTCAATGCATTCATCTCATCAAACATTGCTTTGCACCAACCTTCACTTTGTGATGCATCATGAAAATTCTTTGGTTCCTCATTCTTGATTCTCTCTGTCATGTATGCATAATGAAGCTTCATAGATTTATTGTATAGATTCAGTCTTTCCACAAGATGTCTTACTCTCGTAGGTTGTCTCAGAGGCGTTTCTTCTTCTGATCTTGAACGTGTCTCTTTCCTTGAGTGTGGAGGAACATATTTCTCCTTCATATTTTTCAACATGCAAGGCATAACTATCTCATCATCAATATCTGAATCATACATGTACATATCTTTCCCTTTCTCCTTTCTTCTTGCATAGTCCTTTGCATTTTCACACAATGACGTTTTAGGTGTAGGAAACTTATATGAACCATAGTCTTGGCTCTCTTGATGGTCAAAATGTCTATGACGTGTTTCTGGCTCAGTATGAACATTATGCATAGAATCATCCATATCATTCTCTATCACAAGCATGTCTTTGTGTGCATGCGATGATGCATTCTCATCGAATATAACATCTCTACTCACTATACATTCTTTTTTAATAGGATTATAACCTCTATATATTTTCTTCTCTTCTGAGTATCCAACAAATATGCACTTTTCAGATTTAGCCTCAAACTTGTGTCTTAACTGACTAAGCACGTGCGCATAACAAATACTTCCAAAAACTCGTAAATAGCTCACATTTTCTTTATGCTTCCATAGTCTCTCATAAGGAGTGAGATCATGAACCATGGATGTGGGAGCTCTATTTATAACATGCACAGCCATATGGCAAGCTTCTGCCCAAAATAAATATGGCATGTTCTTTTCATTCAACATGGCTCTAGGAACTTCCTCAATTTCACGATTTTTGCATTCTGCAACATCATTTTGCAATGGTGTGTATCTACAAGATACTTTCCATCTGATTCCATGATCATGAAGGTATTGATCAAATTCTCTTGAGATATATTCTCCCATTGAATTTGATCCTAGGCATTTTATGTACATGCGCAATTGTTTTTCAACTATGTTTTTAAATCTCACAAACCACTCAAAAACTTCACTCTTATGCTTCAAGAAATAAATCCATGTATATCGGTTATAAGCATCAAGGAATATCAAAGAACATAGTGAGCCACCAACTCATTTTGTTCTAGCAGGTCCAACCACATCACTATGGATTAGCTCTAGAGGTCTCCTTCTATCTATTTTCTCTTGTTGGAAACTTCATAGGTTGATGTTTTCCAAATAGGCATGCTTCATAAATTCTTTCAAAATTAAGATGAAAAAATCTTGGTAGTCCATGCACTAACATTTTCTTTTCCATAGACTTCAATTTTCTCAAATTTATATGACCAACTTGTTTATGCCATGATTCAACTATATCTGAGTATTCACTATTCTTGGTATACATATTCTCATAAAAGGGTGTACCCATGTCAAACGTGAACATTCTACCCATCTTCTTTCCATGATCAAGCAATTTTCCTCTTTTTCCATACTTGAAATCATGTATAAAAAAACCATGTTTATTGAAAATTATTTCCATGTTGATTTGCAAGTTGACCAACCGCAACTAGGCTCTTTGTAATGCAAGGCACATGTAAGACATCACTTAATATGTTTTGAACCCCATTTCTTTGTACTAGTGGTACATTCCCAACATCATTAATCAAGTGTAAGCTATCATCCCCTGTTGCCATATACTCTTTAGTCTTCAAAGCCTCTTTTGACTCAAACCTGTTCCCTATGCTTGTCATGTCATTTGTGCAGCCACAGTCTATGTACCAATTCGTATCCTTTCCAGGTTTAGACATACTATTCAACACATGCTCCATTGCAAACATATTATCTCTACCATTGTCTCTATATGAACTTTTAGTGGACAAATTTCCATGTGCTGCATAATGGATTCTACCTCTTCCTCTCTGACTAGTCTGGTTATAATTACAATCTTTCTCAAAATGCCCATACTTGACGTAATGGTAACAGTTTCCAGCTGCTTGTGATCTTCCTCTACCTCTCCAGTTTGATCTTGCTCTACCTCTTGGCATATCCATTTTGTTTGCAATTCTAGAAGATGAACATCCATGACTAGGACCTCTTCCTTTATACTGAAAGAATGCACAATTTCTTGATATGCCGCTTCCCAATGCATTCAAAGCAAGCTTTACTTCTTTTGTCTTGCAAAGTGCTACTAGCTCATCAAAATCTAGCATAGTGCATCTTACTGAGAAAGAAGTATCTAAGCTCTCATATTGCGGTCCTAAACCATTCAGCATAGCTCCCACCATATCATCATCTTTGACTTTGCAATTTATGGAAGCTAAATCATCAATGATCTTTCTAATTTCAGCCACATAGTCAGTTATGGATCTTTTTCCTTGCCATATGCTATGCCAATTTTGCCTTAAGTCAATTTTTATAGCTTCCATCGACGTACCATATATCTTATGAATTAGGTCCCAAGCTTCTTTTCGTGTGCTAGCCTTCATAATATGTGCAATTAAGCTCTCTGATATACATATCAAAATCCAATGGAGAACCTTTCTAGATTTTTCTATCCATGTTTTATATTCCTTTTGCTCTTTTGCATTCGGGTTATCTGGCAACTAAAGGCAATTGTCCTCTCCATTCACTAATCCCCATAATTCTTTTCCCATCAAGAAATTCTCCATGCTATATGACCATATGTGGTAATTGTCTTTATTCAGCTTATCACCAACTATTTGCGCAATGTTATCACCCATCCTTTCAACTTAAGCACTTCTCTATGCAATCGCATTCTTATGGCAAGCTCTAGAAAAATTTCAGCGGTATTGCAACTATATTTCTAGATATAGGCACCAAAAACTAAATGTTCACAAGTGATCTCAATGGTTTCACTCTTGTTCTAAGCACTCCATGCATGTCTATGCACTTATATGCTCAAGTTTTACTTCTCTGAAAAAATTTGGTAGAATCTCCTTTGTCCAAAGTGTATATTAGCCAAATCAACTATAGTGAATCCATTCCAAAAACCCAAACTCTAGGTAAAAGCATCCATAACACTACGTAACGTAAGCAAATATTCTCTCATGGAAGGCCACAAAATCATACATTCATCCCCTGATTTGGATTGTCTTCTCGTTGGCCTTCCACCTATATCACGAGACTATCTCCAAAGATGAGAATATCCCATTTATAAACCTTACCACGTCCCTCAATTTTTGTTTAAAATCAATGGTTGGCACGTGAGTTTTCCACATTAAGGACCGGCAGAATGCATACATTCATCTCACATCAGGTGAGTATTGTCGATTTTAGGACCTGCAAATGCATACATATCGTCGCCTGCCATATGTACTCAGAATGAAAAAGAAAAAAACTAAAAACAAATATGTACCTCAAATAAAACCCATAAAGTTCATATAAAATTTCCAATAAGCTTTCTTCCTATACCATTTCTTTATATGAATTTTGTGTCTCTTTACTATCCTTCACCTCATAGACTCCTCTGTTCTTCAGTCTCGTCGCTCATTGCATGAGCTGCATGAAGATATCCTTTGTGTTTCCTAGAGTAACTTATTTTGGCCGCAATAGTTCGGATTCTTAGGTCCAAGAACCTGACACCTTTTTGTGCTTAACTCATTATATGTCCTTCTCTGATCCTTTTATTGATCACCCCTTCTTGATCTACAACATTAGATCTCTACCTCTACGAATTTGTTTGCAGGTACAACACTTTGCCCTAGCTTTGTGTGTATACAGGAATAAGGACTGGCATATGCACAAATCCCTGCGTGCATATACTATTGTTTTGCGTTACTGCAAATATAATCTATAGCTGTATTACTTGTTGTGGCAAAAGTAATCCATGGAAGGCAACAACTCCATCTCAAACTACCAACTTTATATGTTGGAGGCATGTGCAACTGCAACTCCAGCTCTAATACCACTTTGTGAAGTCGTTCAGCTATTCTGCTATGAAAAATATGTAGAGACGATGATGGAGATGCTCCATATTTCCCAGATAAGCCCCCTATTGTGGTAGTCATGAACCATATGAGTTTTTCATTTACTTTTCATTGTCTTACAATTTGTTGCCACGTCATCATTCTCCATTACCTTTCACTGTAAAGAGGGTCCTTTACCTTTCACGTCCGTACAATATTAGTCAAATAACCTCGTTAGATATGGAAGATGTAAGACATTATCAACATCAGAAATTCGGTTTCCCCATTCTTCATTTTTGCCAATTTTCTCAGAATAATGAAGCGTATATCCAGCATCGCCTCCTAATCTAGCTGTGGCGACTAACCGATATGAACGCTGCATGAAGCTGAATCATAGTTACAAGTCTGATTTCCGTGCTTACGTTTTGACCCGTCAAACTGCGCTCTAGCCTAACTATCTTATAGCCTAACTAGGCTGATTATCTTATAGCCTATTAGTTGACTTAAGTGTTCGTCAATTGCATATTGTTGGGATGCCACGTGTAACTCCACATGTCGGCGCCCAGCCACATGTGCAAGAAGGCACAACTTTTGATAAACGTTGCAACTACTCATGCGGCCACTCGATGTAATTAAAGAAACCACTAATGAAAATTACTCTGTGCGTTTTGTTACACGCGATGTCATCGCCTTGATCAACGGGCCTGTGTGGTTGTCTGTGTATTCAAATTTCCACATGGTATCACGAAGCCTTCGCTCTTGAAGAACATGTCATTTCTTGCATTCGCGATTGCTGCGCAGTCCATCGCTCATCACTATGGCACAAACGCCTGCCTCGCGAGCTTATAAGATTGACAAACTCCATGGCACCAATTTTCAACCATGGAAATTAACTATGCGCATGGTTATACAGAAGCTTGGGCTCCTCCCTGTGATAGATGGCTTTGAGCCTTGTCCAGATCGCCAAGATCGAAACAATGCCAATGCCGTCAAGGCCTGGGATGAACGGGACCTGAATGCCCGACTCGAATTGTTGTTGCATATGACGGATCCCGTCAAACAATCGGTACGTTTGCTTACAAGAGCGTGGGAGGTGTGGCAATACCTCAAAGTCACGTATGAATCAAAATCCATTGCCTATCAAGTCAATTGCTTGAAACAGTTGGTGTCGCTTACCATGAAGGAAGGAGATGCTGTCGAGAATTTTCTCCAGACCTGGCGCCTGAAACTCGATGAACTCCTTCTTGCAAGCCTCCAAATTTTGACAGAAGTTCAAGCGGTGATGTTACTTTCAACTCTCCCTTTATCATTTCAACCATTTGTTTCTATGATTAGCATTCAAATGAATCTTAGTGTCCAGAAACTTGTTCCCCTCATTCTTCAAGAAATGACACTACGCCGTGCGTCACAACCTTCTTCGTCCTAGTCTGCATCCAGGAGTGATACTGTGCTTGCAATGACCACTGAACGACATATGACGCATGAGCACTCCCGCTCCTATTCCTCCATTCCACCCAGATCACAACACCATTCTGCTTATGCTTTAAAATCTCGCTCTCACCATAGTATATCACTATCTCGTCGTTTCCCAACACCCAAACCTTCACGCCGGCATGGTCACTATAAACATTACCATAGGCACCGTTCTATTACTCCTTCTCGATGCCGATATTCCAAACCAGGCCATGCGTATCATGTAACGTCTGAATCTACTTCAGACTATGAGTCTCAAACAATCGATGAAGAATCTATTATCCCTTTTATGGCCACTACAAACTTCCTACCGTTATCAAAGGAAGCTTGGATTTTAGACTCTGGAGCGACCTGTCACTTGAAAGCCTCCAAAGACTTACTTACAAATTATAAACCCATCTCTACACCTTTGGAGATACGTTTTGGCAACAACACTACCCAACATGCAGTGGGCTCCCGCTCTACTCCTATTGAACTTGCAAACGGCCAGCGAATACTTATCCATGATGTGTTATATGTTCCTCAACTTTCACGGAACCTTATTTCCATCTCTAAACTAACATCTGATCACACATCACTTTTATTTACGGACTCTGCATGTATTATTACTCATGAACTCTGAGGCAGTAATAAAACAACCATTCATTGTCCCAAAATTGGGAATCTCTATTTACTGGGCCAGTTTTTTCGCTCTCACACCGCTCTTATCACTGAGGATTCACCGACTCAGAATCATACTATGCTATTATGGCATTATCGTTTAGGCCATATTAATTCTCGCTCTATGAGGCATATTGCCCAATCTCGACTTGCCTTACACTTTCATATTCCTAAACATGCTTCAGTTTCCCTCTGTGAGGGCTGCCTCTTTGGCAAAATGTCTAGTCGAAGTTTTCCACACAGTACTACATCGACATCTACTCCCTTATCTCTTATCCACTCAGATTTGTGTGGTCCGTTACCCTGCATCTCTCTTTCCAGCCATCGGTACTTTATTACTTTCATTGACGATTACACATGGTTCACGATGGTCTCATTTCTTAAACATAAAGACACTATCTCTGTTCTCACAGTCTTTCAGCAATTTCGTGCTAACATTGAGAACTTTCATGGCACCTCTATTAAGGCCTTACAAACTGACAATGGTGGGGAATATACCTCCCACCTGTTTAAGGAGTTTCTTAATACTAAGGGCATCTCTCACCGCATCACGGTACCCCACACTCCACAACAAAATGGTATTGCAGAGAGACGCAATAGAACCTTATTAGATGTCAATCGAAGCCTACTTAAAACTGCATCGCTTCCTGATCATTTTTGGGAGGAGGCTGTAATGACGTCTTGTTATTTAATTAATCGCACCTTTTGTAAACCTATCAAAGGTATTCCATACACAGCATGGACTGGTGTCCCTCCCGACTATAAACATTTGTGCATCTTCGGATCCCCAGCTTATGCCTATATTGCAACAGTTACGCGCTCTAATTATCTGACCATTGTGTACAAGCTCTTTCTGTCAGCTACGGAGACTCCTTTGGGGTTAAAGGCTACCGCTTGTATAACCCTACCACCAAGAAATTCTTTTTTGCTCATACCGTTGTCTTTGACGAAGGCGCCCTTTTGAGCACACCACCATCCCTTCAGTGTAAAATTTCTTCTCCCTCTGATTCAATGAGCATTCACTCTCTACCCTCATCAACGTCACTCGTTCCTAAGTCCTCTAAACCCTCTACCCTCCATCTAGACCTGTCTGAACCCCATGCTCCAATCGTACCTCTCGCACATCCTCAGCCACTTGGTCGTCCACCTGAACCGATTACCCCTGCCCCTAAGGCACCCATAGGGTTGACTTTATCGACCCATAACCACGGGCAATCACTCAGTTTTTCGGAGGACTGTTTGACTGAACCTTCTCTTGAAGATGACCAATCACTTCATTGGGGATGGGTTGGTCCTCGATCCACCCGTACCTTGCAATTTACTTCATCTTCTCCGCTCTCGGATGATGTCTCTGGCTATCATTCAGATTCTGACTTGCCCACATTGAAATGGAGATCTCTCCATGATATTTACCATAATGAAGCTGAATTTGCTGACCTCCTAACTGGTTCCTCATCCTATGTTCCTACTTGTTATCATACTCTAGATATCCCTAGCCTCCTTGCTGACCCTCTCTCTATCTCTGAAGCTCTTGGAGGCCCTGATGCCTCTGCCTGGAAACAAGCTCTCACTGAAGAGTACAATTCTCTTATTGATAATAGCACATGGACGCTTGTTCCACCCCCTCCTGATCGCAAGCCAATTACTTGTCGTTGGTTACTTCGACGCAAATTTAATCCTCACGGTTCTGTTGCCCATTATAAAGCCTGTCTTGTTGCCCGTAGATATACTCAAACTCCGGGCTTGGACTACTCAGAAACATTTCACCTGTTATCTGCCTCACTTCTCTGAGATTGCTCTTCACTCTTGAAGTTGAGCACCAACTCTACATTGACCATCTAGATATACAGACTGCATTCCTCCATCGTGATCTCCCTGATGAAATTTATATGACCCAACCTGAGCTGTTTATATCGAAAGAGTTTCCCAACCATGTTTGTCGCCTCCATCATTCTTTATGTGGGTTAAAACAATCACCTCGTCTTTGGTTTCATAAATTTAACCGCTTTATGCTCGACCACGGTTTTACCCGACTTCAAGCAGAACCCAACATTTATATCCGCCATTCGTACTTGGGTCTTTTATTTGTTGCGCTCTATGTTGATGATATTGCCTTACTTGGTTCCACTCGTGAAGACATTGACCGTACTAAGAATGAACTCCGAGCTGCCTTTAAGCTTACTGACTTGGGCCCCATCTCTATGTTCCTGGGAATGCATGTACTATACGATCGTGACAAAGGCACTCTATTTCTTCACCAAAATCGTTATACTACAGATATACTCTAGCAATTTGGGTTTACCTCTGTGAAACCAATGCCCACTCCCCTCACTTTAAAGATTCGACATTTTTCATATGACCATGATCTTGCCTCCCCTGCTACTTTACTTCAATCCCAACTCCTTACTCAATTCTGTCCACTTATTGGGAAATTTCGGTACCTGGTCTCTTGTACCCGTCCTGACCTCTGTTTTGCCATAAATTACCTCTCTCGCTTCATGCATTCCCCCACAATTCATCATTGGTGCATGTTAAAATGTTGCATTCGATACTTACAAGCAACAAAATCCTTTGGTCTCTTTTATCATCGCTCCTCCATTCCGAGTCAGATTCGTTCCCTTCAAGGATGGTCTGACTCTGATTGGGGGGGGGGGGGGGGGGGGAACTACTTCACGAAAATCTACTGCAGGGGGAGTATTTATTTTTGCAGGTGCAGCTATCTCTTGGTTCTCTAAAAAGCAACCAACAGTTGCTCTATCCTTCGTTGAAGCAGAGTTTGTAGCTTTGGCCTTGGCTTCTAAAGAAGGTGTCTGGCTGCAATCTGTTCTCAAGGAAATGCTCCGGTCTTCTCAAGTGCATATGAAGATTTACTGCAACAACCTTTCGTGTATTCATCTTGCAAGCAATCCAAAACACTTTGAAAAAACCAAACATGTGGATCTAAAGTTCCATTTTATACGAGACCTGGTTGAGCAAAAGAAAGTGCAATTCTTTGGTTCATCATGCTTGATTCTCTCAGTCATGTATGCATAATAAAGCTTCGTAGACGTATTGTAGAGATTCAATCTATCCATAGGATGTTTTACTCTCATAGATTGTCTCAAAGGTGTTTCTTCATGTGTCTCTTTCCTTGCGTGTGGAGGAACATATTTCTACTTCATATTTTTCAACATTCGAGGTGTAACTATCTCATCTTCAATATCTAAATCAGACATGTACGTATCTTTCCCTTTCTCCTTTCTTCTTGCATAGTCTTTTGCATTTTCACTCCATGACATTTCAGGTGTAGGAAACTCAAATGTACCATAGTCTTGACTCTGTTATTGGTCAAAATTCCTATGACTTGTTCCTAGCTCATCATGAACATTATACATAGAATCATCCATATTATTTTCTATCACAACCATGTCTTTGGGTGCATACCATGATGCTTTTTCATCAAATATAACATCTCTACTCACTATACATTCTTTTGTAATAGGATTATAACATCGATATCCTGTGAGTACCGAACAAATATCCACTTTTCAGATTTTGCCTCAAACATATGTCTCAACTGACTAGGCACATGCGCATAACAAATACTTCCAAAAATTTATCAATAGCTAGGCTTATGCTTCCATAGCCTCTCATAAGGAGTGAGATCATGAACCATGCATGTTGGAGCTCTATTAATAACATGCACAGGCGTATGACAAGCTTCTGCCCAAAACATATCTGGCATGTTCTTTTCATTCAACATGGCTCTAACAACTTCCTCAATCACACCATTTTTGCGTTCTCCAGCACCATTTTGTTGTGGTGTGTATCTACAAGACAATTGCATTTTGATTCCATGATCACTAAGGGATTCATCAAATTCTCTTGAGATATATTCTCCCCCTAAATCTGATCGTAGGCATTTTATATACATTCCCAACTTCTTTCCAACCGTATTTTTGAATCTCACAAAGCATGCAAAGACTTCACTCTTATGATTCAGGAAATAAATCCATTTATATCGGCTATAATCGTCAGCAAATATCAAAAAATATAGTGAGACACCAACTGATTATGTTCTAGCAGGTCCAACCACATCACTATGGATTAGCTCTAGTGGTCTCCTCCTGTGCATTTCTCTTCTTGGAAACTTCATACATTGATGTTGTTCAAATGCGCACGCTTCATAAATTCTTTCAAAGTTTAAATGAACAAATCTTGGTAGCCCTCGCACTAACATTTGCTTTTCCATGGACTTCAATTTTCTCAAATTGATATGAGGATTTCGTTTATGCCATAATTCAGCTATATCTAAATATTCACTATTCTTTACATACATGTTCTCATAAAGGGGTGTACCCATATCAAACGTGAAGAATCTACCCATCTTCTTTCTGGACCAAGTAATTTTCCTCTTCTTCCATACTTGAAATCATGTATAAAACAGCCATGTTTATTGAAAATAACTTCCATGTCTTGATTCGCAAGTTGACTAACCAAAACTAGGTTTTTTGTAATGCTAGGCACATGTAAGACACCATTTCTTTGTACTAGCGGTACATTCCCAACATCGTTAATCACGTGTAAGGTATCATCACTAGTTGCCACATACTCTTTAGTCTTTAAAGCCTCTTTTGACTCAAACCAACTTCCAATGCTCGTCATGTGATTTGTGCAACCAGAGTCTATGTACTAGTTCATATCGTTTCCAGGTTTTGAAATACTATTCAATACATGCTCCATCGCAAACATATTATCTCTGCAATAGTCTCTATATGAACTTTCAACACTAAAATTTCCATGTGCCGTATAATGGCTTCTACCTATTCCTCTTTGAATATTCTGCTTATAAAAACAATCTTTCTCAAAATTTCCGTACTTGCCACAATCATAACAATCCCCAAGTGCCTGTGATCTTCCTCTACATATCCACTATATTTGCATTTCTAGAAGATGATCATCCACGACTAGAACCTCTTTCTCTATGTTGAAAGAATGCATGATCTCTTGAATTACCACTTCTCGATGCATTCAAACCAAGTTTTACTTCTTCTGTCATGCAAAGAGCTACTAGCTCATCAAAATCTCGCATAGTGACTCTCATTGAGATAGAAGTATCTAAGATCTTGTACTGTGGTCCTAGAGAATTTAGCATAACTCAAACCATATCATCATCATCAACCGTGCAATTTTTGGAAGCTAAATCATCAGTGATCTTCCTAATTTCAGCCACATAATCCATTATGGACCTATTTCCACACCATACGCTATGCAACTTTTGTTTTAAGTGAGTTTTCCTAGCTTCCATCGACGTACCATATATCTTATGGATTATATCCCAAGCTTCCTTTGTGTGCTAGCTTTCATAATATGTGGAATCAGGCTCTCTAATATACATATCGAAATCCAATGGAGAACCTTCCTAGATTTTTCTATCCATGTTTTATATTCCTTTTGTTGTTCTTCATTTGGGTTCTCTAGCAACTCAGGACACTCATCCTCTCCATTCACTAATCCCCAAATACCTTTTCCCATCAAGAAGTTTACCATCCTATATGAGCATATGTGGTAATTATATTTATTCAGCTTATCACCAACTTTTTGCGCAATGTTATCACCCATTCTTGCAATTTTAAGCACTTCTCTATGCAACGCCAATCTTATGGTAAGACCTAGAAAATTTCGGCAGCATTTTGGCTATTTTGCTAAATATATGCACCAAAAACTGAATGTTTACAAGATGCCTCTATTTTGGGTAGAGAGAAGACCATATTAGATTTCTACTTGTGTTCCACTGTAGCATAATCTGGATGATGAAAGTGTGCATGTCCTAAGAATCTTGAAGTGCACATGCTAACTCATTCACATATTTTACATACTCTATGAGCTTATAGAACCCATGACATATAATGCCAAAAGCAATAATAACATAAACATTTGAGAGATCATGAACTATACATTTGTTATCAAACAATTTGAGAACCAAGCCAAATCTGGCTAATGTTCAAACTGACAACAAATTTTTCTGGATCCCTTATACATACAAAGAATATGACAATGTGAAAGAACTACCATGATGAGTACTCAAAATCAACGTATGAACTCCCATTACAATATAGGGTGGGTTTTTGGGGCATTTGATAATATTCCCTTTAGAAGTAGGCTCAAGTGAGGTGAAGAATTTGCATTTTGAGGTAACATGTTTGGTTTCACCACTATCAAACTACCAAACATCAGAGTTGATTGTACGCTAGTCATGCGAAAATGGGACATGTCTACATGGGTGATCTCGTAATCAAAGTTGTAATTCCAAATCTTGTGCTCGTCTAGTGAGAGAGAAAAATATAGTGCTGCCCAAAAAAAATCTACCAAACTAATTGAGGTTAGAGGTAGTATCTAATGCCACATATTTGATAAATAGATTACCATCAAAAGCTCTAGATGGTGTGAATCAATATGAAGCATGGAGTGGAAAAGGCAAAGCTTGGATCATTGCAAGATTTTTGTGTGCATTCCGTATGAACTTATACCTTCACAAATAAGAGATAAAGTGGACTCTAAGACAAAGAAGTGAGTATTTATAGGCTATGACATAAATAAAAAAACTAATCGAAATTAAAATCCTAGCAATAAAAGATTTATTAAGTGGACATGTGCTTGATAGAAAAAATTATGCTTTGAAGATGATTGAAAATTGATCAAGCTACCATATGATCTAGAGGAAGACTCTACCATTTGGAAGATGATCAGACAAGTCTGAGAAGAGAAATCAACTCAAAGGACTAGAAACGGAAAGATAAGGTGCATGAGTTGATGCGTTTAGAAGAATCCTCTCAACAAACCATCATAATATCATCTAGAGAGAAGAAGAAGCTAGAAACAAATGACTACAACACATATTTCACTTTTAGCTTGATCCTCATAGTGCCTTAAACATCATCACCTCTAAGTATTATATCATCTACATATACACAAAGGTGTATGACTTCTCCTTGGTTGATCTTGATAAAAATTGAAGGGTCTTCTTTAATAACCATGACACTTTTATTCTACAAGTAGGTGACAAGCCTATGATTCCAAGCCCTTAGGGCTTGCCTCAAACCATATAGGTCTTTCCTTAACCTTCATATTTGTTAAGTAAAGAGTGAATCTTCAATCCCTATAGGTTGAACCATATATGACTTTTCCAATATGCATCTATTTAGAACCCTAACATCCATTTGGAAGATCTTCTAACACCATGAAGCTGCAATGCTCATAAGCACCGTTATTGTTGGCATATTTCCCAAAGGTGCAAAAGTCTCCACATAGTCAGCTTCTTATGTCTAAGCATACCCTTTATCCACAAGTCTAGCTTTATAAATGTTGATGGTTCCATCAGAGTTTTTCTCCGCTTTCTTTATCTAGCTACGTTCAATGATTTTCATGGTTGGAGTCTTGGGAGCCAACTCCTAAGCATCATTTTCCTTCAAGGCTTCAATTTTTTCCTCCATTGCATTCATCCATTCCATTTCTTCTTCTCCTCATAAGGTGATGGCTCCTTAGAGTTTTACTCTTGTGAAGGAAATGAGTTTCTAGTAACAATTAATATACTTTTTAGGGTTAGAAAATGTATGCATAAAAATAGGTATGTATAATTATGTTAGTTTCATCTGCAAAGTGTCAAATAGTTATCTGCTCCTAGTTATGAGTCTAAGAGAGCCCATGAATATGGTCATTAAAAACATGATGATTAATGACGTAGATAAGACCATCAGCAACAATAGAAAAACTAAGCAAAAGTTTTTGGCTAATTTGTCATGATAAACATTTTAAAGAGATATGCTCAGATAGCTAGTCCTTACAATTAACACAAGGAGATAGGATGCCAATTGTGTTGAAAATCTCTCTTGTGAATGCATTTGATCACACCTTCATTAAGGAAGTTTATTATTGCACCAAAGATCAAAGCCTCCTAGCACATCAAGCATAGAGGGGTCACCACAATATGTTTGAAATCTTGAAGAGTTCATTAGTGAGCCCATCATGGGTAATTGTTCTACCAATGGTGAGAGAATCAATATCCTCTAAACTTTTCTCTTCTCTTATAGGAGTGTAAAAACGTGCATGATCTTTTGGAGAATCATCTTTGACATGGATCTAGACATTGTGGGCATACACTCGTTTTCTAGAAGAAAGGGAAGTAGACATCCCAAAAAGTTGGGTGAAGTGATTGATGATTCGTGCAGAGTTTTTGTCATTCTTGGAAATAAGGATTCAACATTAGACATATATGAGTCATTTCACTTGTTGACACTTACAAAATCATGAAGAAAGGATCGTAATAACTTGTGCATTCAAATTTGAGTTTATATCCTCGACTTATCTATCAATCAATCACCTATCACATTTAGTTGTAATGAACCCTATCTTTTTGGAAAATAGTATCCTATCATTTAGGGATTATTTTTCAACATCATTTAAACACAACACGTACTTCATTTGATGGGAGCCCATGTGTGTTATGACTTTAGGAGTTCAAATAAGCTAATAGGGCCCTTGCTAATCAAGCACCCTACGTCCTTGATTGTCAAGGAGTTAAATAAATGTGAACGTAGACAAGAGTTTGCCATTCATATGTTATCCATTTATGTTAGTCTTTTTCTTGTTATAATTATAATATAGTCTTGTAATAATGTTTCGAAGGCCTGGTCTCAACTCTACATATTCTAAGAGAAATCATGTGTGCAGTGAATAGTGCTATCTCTATATATTGCCTAATTAAGGTAGAGTAGCCTCTCTTGGAGGCATTGTTTCTCATAGTAGAAGCAAGTATTTTTTGTGGGATAAATGGAATACGTAAGTTCTCAAGGTCTAGTTTAAGTGGTCAAAATCTTATAGTTTCATTTCATAAGAATGCACTGAACCATTGAATTGAGTGAACAAAGGTTTCTGTAAGTATACCTAGAAGGCTTTTCAAGCTTCACATAGCACACAAAAGTTGAGCATTCTTCCACGAATTGTATAAGAGAAAATTGATGTGAAAAATAACTAAAGAGTCTGATAATGAAACTATTGAAATCTTTGGAAAATTTTGAGCTATTGTTTTGAGTTCGAAGGCATAGATACAGTCAAACGGAATTGTCCTAGTGAAGAAGGAAGGCATCTGTCACATATCTTTTGATACTTTTGGACTAATGAGGTAAAAGATTCATATTAATCTTCTTTCATCAAAGAACCTTAAAAAACTACATGAAATTACAACATGTTACAGTATAGAACGAAGATTGAAAAGCTAGATAGGGGCAACTATTAGCCATTGAAGTCTATGATATCTAAGTTATCAAGGAATTATTTTACCACTTCTATGTATGCTAGACATAATCTTCCCTAATTTGAGAAATTGGTCGCCTTGATGGTCATAAAAGAGATGAACATTTGAGGATCAAAGACAAATGGTAATGAGTTCCAAACATTTTATGTAGCTAAAGAAAGAGATAGAGGAAAAAATCAAGGAAGAGGTAGGGGAAGCAAAGGGAGAGGATCAAACTTGGAGACTCTAATCAATAGCAAGGAAGCAACTATTAAAAATACAACTAAATAGAAAAACAAAGAAATTATATTAAAGCTCAAGGCAACAACAATTTAGATGGATGCTAGATATGTGGCAAGTATGGTCATTACGCAAGGGTATAAAACAACAATTTAGATGGATGCTACATGTGTGGCAAGTATGGCCATTATGCAAGGTATAGTTACACGGGGACAAAAGAAACTCATCGTACGGGATTCTCCTTATGATTATAGGATGCCATTTTGCTTATCCTTCGTGCAATTTTGTCTGAAAAGATAATCCTTTATTCTATGGCCTTTGATACACAATGAAACCAGACATTTGAAAAGTTCTTGTATATAATATCCTGGTCCAAGTGTTTCTCTTCTCGAATGTTCATGGAAATGTTGGAGGGGAGCTCTTTATTTAGATCTTCTTTGACACAAAATTAGGGGTGCCATCTTGCATTGAATGATTGTTTTGTACATTCATAGACGAAGCCCACAACGTCTTCTCGCGAGAAATGGATGGGTGGGTGATACAATTTCTTTTATAAATCCATAAAGGAAAAAGGAAGGTTTGGGAGCTCAATCAAGAATGGATAGCCTAGAGGATTTATATATTTTCTTTTGTGTTCTAATCCAGAGGATTTAAATATTATCTTAAAAGCTACATAGAAAACCTGAAAGTTGAAAATCTCTATCATAAAAATTTCTACATATTTTTCTTCTTCAATGAACTACGCTTTTCTTTAAAAATTTGATCTATTATGGTCCAAAAATGTAGGATTTTCCTTTCAAGTTCTCTCATTAGATTGTCCTCCTCTATTAATGTTGAATCCTTTCTCGGTTTCCCCATGCCCTTTTCACTCGTTGGTGAATAACTTTAAGTGCGAAAGAGAATTCTTCATTAACAATCTCCATGGTGCCTCTACACATTAGGCTGTGTGGTTGGGCCTTTCACCTTTTGACGCGGGAGCAACGATTCATCTCCTCTTTATGGCAAGACAGATGTGGATATAAGGCCAGTGTAATGCATTTGGGTAGTATTAAAAATAGTTTCCTTGGGGAAGTCCTTCCTGTTATCACCTAGGGTAGTCTTACCCCTTATTCATGGGATAGAGGGGGTCCCATGGGTACTGCAGCCATTCAATTGTAGAGTTTTTCTTTCAATCAATTCAACAATGGAGTTTAAACTTTAGCTGAACTTCCTCTTCAAAAGACAAAGACAATCTCTATGGGCCCTGGAGTAGATCAAGTTAATAATTCCAAAATGTCATGACAACATTACATTCTATCCTCTTACCACAATAGACAAATTATTGGATTTTTATTATTAGAGTATTACCCACAAAAGGGAAACAATACTAGAATATATGATTTATACAGAAACTCCCACAACACGAGACTGAAAATATATAAATAATTGGAATACACAAGACAAAAAAGATCCCACAAACCTAGACTAATGGTATGAAACAAGATATTTGGAATCCAAGATCTCCCTTCACGAATGACCCTCCCTCAGAAGAATAAACAAACAACTATCGACTAACCATACTAGTTGAATTGACACGAGTCACGACTTCAATTTCTCTTACAATCCCTGAAACAGAGGCAACAGGGGAGAGGAACCGACCAAAAAGCAATATGTAAATCCGTCTCCCCAAAAGCAATATGTAAAGCTTTACTCTAGTAAAGTCAATCGTCGTTGCCGCAAAGATATTCAGACTTCCCGTGCAAAGACCCCCCCCCCCCCCCCCCCCCCCCCCCCCCCCCCCCCCCACACACACACACAAAACAAACGTACGACAAGCGGATGTAGCAGGACAAATGCCAGCGGAACCGAAGCTACCTCGCAATGAACGAGGATGAAAAGATAGCTGAAAACGTTGGGAGGTTCAACCATCAGCTAAGAAAGAAATAATCATAACTCCAATGTAGGTGGCCACGTTTACGACGAGCGATAGATTGTTCAACGAATAGGGATAGAGCATTCCAATCAGAAAGTTATGTTGGGATGCCACGTGTAACTCCCAACGTCAGTGCCCAGCCACATGTGCCAATAGGCACACTTTTCAATAAACATTGTAACCACTCAAGCGGCCCTAGATGTAATTAAGTAAACTGAATAATAATAGAAGCGACATGCATTTGATATATGTTCGACATCTCTGCCGTGATCAATGGGCCTGTGTGGTTCACTGTATCTGTGTTTTCCACATCGTATCATGAAGCCTTTGCCTTTGAAGCAATAGTCATTTCTTGTAGACGCGATTGCTGCTCAGTCCATCGCTATCACTATGGCACAAGCGCTTGCCTCACGAGTGTACAAGATTGACAAACTCCATGGCGCAAACTTCCAGCCTTGGAAGCTAACGATGTGCATGGTCATCCAAAAACTTGGGCTTCTTCCTTTGATAGATGGCTCTAAAGCATGCCAAGAGCATCAAGATTCAACTCAAGCCAATGCCGTGAAAACCTGGAAGGAATGAGATCTGAATGCCCGACTTAAACTGTTGTTGCACATGACAGATCCCGTCAAATAGGCCGTTCGCTTGCTTACTACAACACGGGAGGTGTTGCAGTATTTGGAAGCTACGTACGTAACCAAATCTATCGCCTATATATCAAGTCGATTGCTTGAAACAACTGGTTTCGTTAACAATGGAGGAAGGTGACGCTGTTGAAAATTTCCTCCAGACTTGGCGTTTAAAGCTTGACGACCTTTTGCTTGCTGGTCTTCAACTCTCAACCAAAGTTCAACCGGTGATTTTGCTCTAAACTCTCCCTACTTCATTTCAACCTTTTGTTTCCACAGTAAGTCACAAGCAAATCTGTCTGTATCAAAACTCATTCCTCTCATTCTCCAAGACATCACATTAAGTAGTGCTTTGCAACCATCTACTTATGCATCCACTAATGATTCTGTTCTTCCCATGACAATGGAAGGGCGTACTCTGCATGGACACCATAGATCTCCTTTTTCAACTCCACCCAAGTTCCGACGCCCTCATTGTTCTCATAATCCTTATACTTCTAATAAGACTTCACCCTCTCGTCCTTTCCCAACACCTAGACTTTCTCGACATCGTGGTCCCTATAAACATAACCACTGGCATCGCTCAAATACTCCTCAATCACGAGGATATTCTAAAACCAACCATGCTGATCATGTTACTCTTGACACTGCCTCAAACAATGAGTCACAGACCAGTGATGATGAATCTCTTCTTGCGTTTATGACTACTACCGAATCTATCCTATTATCCAATGATGCTTGAATTTTAGACTCTGATGCAACTTGTCACTTGCAGCTTTCAAAGATCTGCTTATTAATTTTACACCCCTTACTACCCCACTTGATGTTCACTTTGGTAACAATACATAGCTTCATGCCTTGGATCTGGGACTACTCCCATTGAACTTGCCAATGGCCAACGCATACTTGTCCATGATGTGCTCTATGTTCCCCATATTTCCCGTAACCTCATTTCTATTTCAAAATGAACATGGAGTCACACATCTATATTATTTACAGATTCTACTTGCAGAATCACCCATTTACTTCCAGCAGGCACTCAAACAGTAATACATTGTCCCAAAGTTGGGAAGGTTTACTTACATGGCCAATTTTATCGCTCCCATACTGTGCTTGTAAGTGAGGAATCTCCAACTCAAAATGCTACATTTTTACTCTGGCATTATCGATTATGCCACATTAATCCCCGTTCCATGCGGCATATTGCCAAAGCTCGCCTTGCCTCTCACTTTCATCTTCCACGTAATTCTAGTCTTGCTCTATGTGAAAGATTCCTCTTTGGCAAGATGACAAGCGGAAGCTTTCCACTGAGTGTAACCTCCAGATCTACCCCTTTGGCACTCATACACTCCGATTTATGTGGACCGCTCCCATCTATCTCCCTTTCAGGAAATAAATATTTCATTACTTTTATTGATGACTATACCCGGTTCATGATGGTCTCACTCCTGAAACACAAAGTCTTCGCCTCTCTCCTCCATATTTTCCAACACTTCCGTGCTAATGCTGAAAAATTTGATGGCACCTCTATTAAGGCATTGCAAATGGACAATGACGGCGAATATACTTCTCACTTGTTTGAGGACTTTCTTCACACCAAAGGCATCACTCATCCTGTGATTGTTCCTCACATGCTGCAACAGAATGGGCTAGCTGAATGTCGCAATAGAACCTTTTTGGATGTTGGCCATAGTCTCCTTAGGACTGCATCCTTATCGGACTCCTTTTGGGAGGAAGCTGTTATTATAGCATGCTATTTAATCAATGGCACATACTGTAAACCAATCCATGCATTCCATACAGAGCATGGACGGGTTCCCCTCCTGATTCCAAGCACTTACGTGTCTTTGGATCCCTGGCTTATGCACATGTTGCATCCGTTAACCAGACCATTGTCTTCGTGCTATCTTTATCGGCTATGGGGATTCATTTGGAGTTAAAGGCTATCGCCTTTATAACCCCATAACTTACAAGTTCTTCTTTGCTCACACTATTTTGTTCGATGAAGGGGCTCTCCTCAGCACTTCTCCACCACCTCCAAACATGCCAGTACCTACTATTGATCATCCTTCCCAGTTAGTACAACCTTCCATTTCTAATCCCTCCTCACCCTCGTCTACTATGTCTTCTACACTTCACTTTCATCTCTGTCAACCACATGATCCCACGGTACCTCCTTCTCATTCTCTGCCTTCTACCTTACCGGCTGATCCTATTGCTCCTGCACCTACTATGCACCCACCATTCACTTTTCTATGCATGCCCATGGTCGGTCTTTGAGTTTCTCGAAGGTTGCGACCTCAACTTCTCCTTTGAGGACACCGATTCCCTCCATTGGGAACAAGTTGGTTACCGCTCTGTCTATGCAGCTCGATCTATCACTCTTCCATCATCTTCTGATGATACTCTTGGTTACCATTCGAATTCTAAACTATTCCCCATATGTTGGTGTTCCCTCAGTGATATTTACAATAACGAGCTTGACTTTGTGGATCGTCCACTTGATCCTTCTTTTCTTACAGTCAATTGCCATCACACCGAGGAAATTCCCGATCTCCTTGCTGACCCTGTATCGCTCTCAAAGGCACTTGGTGTTGCTGAGGCCTCCTCATGGCAACAAGCTCTTACTGAGGAATATACCTCCCGTATACAAAATGGCACATGGACCTTAGTTCCACCACCCCTTGACCGCAAACCCATTACTTGTCATTGGTTACTCCATCGTAAGTTTAATCTTGATGGTACTATTGCACGATACAAAGCTCGCTTAGTTGCCCGAGTTTATACTCAAATACGTGGCTTAGATTATTCTGAAACGTTTTCTCTTGTCATTTGACTTACCGCGTTGCAACTTCTCTTTGCAATTGCAGTTGAATATCAAATATACATTGACCACCTTGATATACAGACTGCCTTTCTTCATGGTGATCTCCATGATAAAATTTACATGACTTAACCCAAGTTGTTTGTATCCAAAGAGTTTCCTACCTATGTATGCCAACTCCATCGTTCCTTGTATGACCTGAAGCAATCTCCACATCTTTGGTTCACAAAATTTAATAGTGTTATGCTTTCAAATGGCTTCAACCACCTCCAATATGAGCCTAACATTTACACTCGTCATTCCTCCTCTGGGCTGTTGTTCATTGCACTATATGTTGAGGACATTACCTCACTTGGCACATCGCGCACAGACCTTGATCGTGCCAAAAGTGAGCTGGGTTCTTCATTTAAACTCACTCACTTAGGTTCCATCTCCACATTCCTTTGCATGCACATCTTGTATGATCGTGACAGAGGTACCTTATTCTCCTGCACCAAAATTGTTATGCTACTGAAATCCTTCAATAGCTTGTTTTCAGTTCTATGAAACCAATGCCTACCCCTCTTACTATTAGGGGCCACCAAGCCCGCCACAATGATGTTTCTAGTCCAGCATCCTCCGCATTGCACCCCGCACTATGTGATGAGTTTCACCCTTTCTTGGGGAAGTTCTGATATTTGGTATCTTGCACACGACCCGATCTTTGTTTTGCTTATAATTACCTTTCTCAATTTATGCATTCACCCACTGTTCATCATTGGAAATCATTAAAATGGTATCTTCAGTATTTACAAGCCACGAAATCTTTTGGTTTGTTTTATCATTGCTCCTCCACTCGGAGTCAGAGTCGTTCCCTTCAAGGATGGTCTGACTATGATTTGGGGGGGGTGGTGGGAAATTACTTCACGAAAGTCTACTGTAGGGGGAGTATTCATTTTTGCAGGAGCAGCCATTTCGTGGTTCTCGAAGAAGCAAATTTGTGTGGCACTATCCTCAGCTAAAGCAGAATTTGTAGCCTTCGCCTTGGCTGCTAAAGAAGTGTTTGAGAATTTATTCCGAACATGTGACTTGCTTGAGCAAAAGAAAGTGCAGCTCGCATACACTTCAACTCATATTATGTGGGCTGATATCCTGACAAAACCACTTGCTGCAGAAAACACCTTAGTTTTAGTGACAAACCTTCTTAACTCCCACATGCTGGAGTTAAGGGGGAGTGTTGGGATGCCACGTGTAACTCCACACGTGGGCGCCCAGTCACATGTGCCAGCAGGCACACCTTTCAATAAACGTTGTAACTGCTCAAGCGGCCCTGGATGTAATTAAATAAAGTGACTAATAATAAAGTGTCTGCTATACGTTCGACATCTCTGCCGTGATCAACTGGCCTGTGTGATTCACTGTATCTGTGTTTTCCACAAGTTATGTGGCTACGACAGCAGCACACGGAGAAGCCGACGTTGCTAATAGACTTGAAGGTTTGCTTGGACAACAAAACAGAAGAGTCTTTTAGAAGACAGTATCGTTGTCGCTCGCTTCTCTTGTTACCATCGATTTTGTCATTGTCGCTCCGAAAAGAAGTCGTTAAAAGTCCCCCGTCATATGTTATTTCGAGGGAGAAAGCAAAGACCATTAGCATCCCCTTCGTTCAGGAATTACGTTATACTTTTCGAGTGTGCTGGTTTTAGTTACAGGACGTCACTGAAAAAGGGCTAGAAGCTTAGGCGTTGAAGGTTGATATCAGCGCATCATATGCTGTTCTGTGGGAGAAGGCAAAGACTACTGAGGATTCTACTGCTCCACACTTATGTGTCCTTTTTGTGTGTATGCTTATCTCATGGAAATTTCTCGCATGCATCTCTTTTATGGAAACTGTTTGAGAATTTATTCCGAACAATAATTTGTCTCTTTTCCGACTGCAAAAGAAACACTCATCTATGATGTCATGGAGGTCGAAAAGCTTAGTAGGGGAACGAAAAGTCTGGTTGACAGCTCTATATCCTTTTTCTAGCGGAAGCAGCAGGAATAAAACGATTTTATGCGCATGAACACGAGTACTGAAGTAGGAGAATATGACGAATTTTTCAACAGTGTAACAGACTTTTAGGTGTTTCATTATTTTTCGTTAGAGCCGAAGTTCTGTTGGCGATCTTTTCTTCTTCCATTATGCTTGCATTTTTTTTCTGTTGGGGGGTCTCCATTAAGGTCTCTCTTTTGATAAAGCAGCAATATGTGTACTCTGGAAAGAAACAAAAGTACGAAGTCATTGACTAATGACATACGAGACATAAAGTGGATTCTTGGCTTTAAGACAATAACGGTCATGCGGAGAATGGCCGCATGCTACGCATATGAAAAACACATGTTTTATGTTCTCGGTTTATGTGCATTATTGTCTATTACAGCGTATTGACTGTTGCTTTATGTACGTGCGTTTACTACGTTTCTTCATTCTGCATGCAGCGTCTTCCTATAATAAACGTCGAATTCATAAAAAGAACAGGAAACACCATTGTTCGAAAATAAGAAACGTGAGTCGTAGGTTGGATAATTTGAATATTGAAACCACGTCATTATCAGAAATTAACTGAAAACAATGACAAAAATATCACATATTAGAAGAAAGTATAAGCAATTATATATGAAACCACCTCTATAAACATCTCGTTTTCATTTGTTTTATCGAGAAGACTTCAATTAATTGTTCATTACATTAATCCCATTTCCTTCCAACAACTTAAAGCTTTTGCATTGAAAAATTCGATACATGTCGAATTCAATAAATAAAGTCAATACATTGAATCCAACTAATAAAACCGACGTCCAAAAGAGGGAGTTCTTCTCTTTAAGAAAGACAGAAGAGAGAAAGCAGAGAGATATATAAAACATACACACACACATTAAATTGAGCTAGCATATATAAATTGGTTAACTTAATGCATGCATTATTGATATGGTTAAAGTTCACTATTTCTCACTTGAAAGGAATCGGATACATTATATTGAACGAGGGGACTGATGCTTCCTCCTTCAAAATACATGTTTTCTGTAACAATGATGGAGTATGTATCAATCGAAGTTTCGAAATCATAAAGGAAATTAGCAGTGCATGGTGCGCAACAAGTTAGTTTGATGTGTTGGTTTTCTTGCCCCCTATTGAATGGCCTTTCACTCTCAATTCGACGTGAGATTAAACCAGGTTTCGCATGAGGATTTCTGAGTTTTGTCAATAATTCTTGTTGTTGGTGACAAGGGATGTGTTCAACGACACAAATTTTAACAAAGCTCCTCGTTTGGCCTTACAGCTGTCCGTGTATAGTCTCTACCTTCCCACGATAGTCATTGTTGTTGTTGCCAAAGGCACTACGTAAGGTGACAAAGTCTAAACCTGCTTCCTCGTATGGACTTAGGGTCATATTTCCACAACACTTCCCCTTAGACCCTCTTGAGGCTCTCTAATTCCAAATAGATTTTAAGAAAATAATGGGGCTTTGTAATTCCTTGTATATCTTAGGTGTCAATCTCCGCTTCTCAAAGATTTGAGGGTTATCATGGTGCTATGGCTTTCATAATTATATTTTCCAACTAATTGCAACCAGAATAGGAAGTAGATTGCAACGTAGAAATTCCTTAGAAAACAAATGTAAACTAAATGAAACAATTCCCTTACTCCTGCTGTCTCTTTCGGTATTAATTGTTGTTTTTTTTTTGTTTTCTGTAAACGGAGACATTGAATAATTCCATAGAAGAATGGAATAAAATTGAACTTTATTATTGAGTGTTTCGATATATGAAATCAGAAAACATGAATTAATTATCATATCCGGCCCGATTTTATGAGATATACATAGAAGAATCAAACATCTCATGTAATTCTCTCTTTATTTCCGGCAGCAAAGGTTAAGATAACCCTCAGGGGATTCGCTTAAGATAAAAAATGAGAGACATTTTTGATAACGAAGAGTATTAAAATAGAAGCTGAAGTTTGTTCTTTTGAAAGGTTTTTTAGGTGAGGCATAATCTCCCATGGTTTAATTAATAAATAAACTTACTAATATAGTGAAGGGGTTAAGTCCGCATGAGATCCCCCATATCCCACAATGCAAGGGAAGGAGTGGAACATGACTAGGAGTGACAAATTCTAAGAGCAAGCCACTCGGAAAAAAACATGAGTTTAATTCAAGTTCAGAGAAGTTGAACGATGTTTTCATCTCCCTCATGGGAAGTCCATTAACTTTTCAGCTTGTTATTTTCCAAGATGAAGATCATATGGTGTCTAAAAGGAGGGAATTTCTTACAACTACGTATTCTTCTATCAAGTAGGGCAAGGGACTTAATAATTGGCCACTCTTTCAGAACTTCGTAGAAATTGGCTGCACTTTTTTATTTCCATATCTTACACATGGCTTCCCCTCTAATAGTGTTGCACAAGGAAAGAAAGCAACCAACTGCTTCTCAAAGCATCCCCTATTTCCAACTGACATAATTCTTGAGCTTCAAAACCGTGGCTAGATCTTGCCAAATTGAGAGGGTTTTGGGGCAAGCGAAGAAGAGGTGGCTAATGCATCCTTTAACAGTATAGCAATGCTTACACCAATCATAGGCCCTTGAAATATTTTTAGCTTTGGCATTCGTCTATATTTGCCACATAAGAACTGATATTTCATATCAATGAGGGGGTGCCACAGGTCCTAGAACTTGAATTCCAATCTCATACTGGAGCAACCTAAATATCATTTTTTTGTTGAGATTTCTATGTAAGTCCACCTACTTCTTAAATTTTTTTCCTTTTTCCAATTTGTGATCGTTCATCCATCATAGCTCCTCAATGCAAGGGAGATCATGACCAAGCAATAGGCATGACTTTGAGATCTCCAAGGATGAACTCCATGCCTCAAAAGACACAACTCCTCATGGTCAATTCTTGTTGTTGGGTCAAAACCCTTGAACTTAATCAAATTTTTTGTTTATTGATTCGAGAGATGTTTCCACACATGAAATATTTCATAGCTTTCTCACCCTTTCGTGGTCTACAAACTCAATTTCTTTGACTTCCCATATGGGAAATCCAAAAGAGTCATTCTCTTGGATCCCGACTGCCCCATTCAAATCCTAATCAACTTTAATGTAATCTTACATTTTGATCCAACCCTTCCACAAAAATCAAAACAAGTCTAAGGAGTTACAAGAATAGAGAAAAGAAAAGAGTAAGAAGGTTACGATCCTTCCATCGAGGGCGGCCTCTTAAGGTAATACCTAATTTGTTTCTAAGAATCAGTTTAACTCTTGATCCTTCGAAGTTGCCCCACACTTTGATCATCCATTTGGCGGCCATTTTATCAACCATACCAACAACATCCAAAATTCCCAAACCACCATTGGCTTTTTGGTTTGTACATATATATCCTTTGACCTTGAGCATAGCTTTTCTACTGGGATCCCGTGTCCAAAGAAAAAATCCAACAAGTGCTTTCCAATTTTTTTAACTCTTTGTCTTTCAACCTCTAGCAAGTAACAAAGTAAATCATATACCAAAGCAAAAAGTTGTAAGTCAGCACAGTGCATCCCGTCAAGTTGAGCTGCATCCCTTTCCAATAGAAAAAATGGTGCTCCATTTTGGAAAAAAACCCAATTCCATCTTTTCCCTAGAGAAACATCAAAACTCATCGATATTTCCAACAGTCTAAAGATTTAACCGCAGTCAGGCACTGAATAACCTTAATGGATCATGAATTGGAGGCTGGGCGGTGCGATGGCTATGAAGGCGATCTAGGAGTCGTTAATTCTAGAACCATAGGTAATGCAGAAGCTGTTAAGGCACTACCTCAAGGTCGGAATGCTAGTGTTATAATTTGAAAGAAACGCATTTGTGTCATCCACGAAGAGCCTCAATAACGTCAGTTTCTTGCAGCCATGTTGTCATGAGGACGTTGGGTGGACGTTCCAGAAGCTTTCAAATAATAGTACAAAGTTTCCATTGCCATTTTTGAGCACCAGTATTAAAATAATATATCACATAAGGTCACGAAAATCAGTTTTAATGAAGTCTGCATGAAGCTTTCTTTTATGTTCCAGGGTCACGAAAATCAGTTCTCTATGATGTCATGAGTGCATAAGCGCATGATACGTTCGATGTGATTAGACCTTCGTTCATTTGTAATAGTCGTTGAGCCTTGCATCTACCATAACAAATTCCTTTTGAGTCGTGCACATGAACAATCCAGCATTATTAGCGGCTTACTACATGGGCCTCAAAATCTTGTATTGTTCTAGGAGAGCTTGAGAGGGTATTTCAACTCAACTTTTTGAAATATAGTAAATCCTTTGCATTAGGGTATTTAGTCACTAGACATGGTTGAAAGTAATGACGTATTTTGTTTGAAAACTTAGATCATAGTAATTACTTGTTGTGGGAATATATGATGCAACTTGTAGTGATATCAAAGTTCTTGTGGAATATTGTGCAAGGTGTTGAAAAAGGTCTTATTAAACCTATAAATACATTGATTGAAGGTGATATAGATGCTTTGAGGATGATGATCTTCAATTTCTTAGTTGTGTTGCACTTCTTCTTAAACTTATTGTAAAGCAAATTCGTAAGGATGATAGAGATGTACATGCACATGCATTGATAGTTTGGTGTATCAAACATGCCATCATTCCCCATATCTATTCCCACAAGATAGGAGAAGATTATTATGATACTCTTATAAATGAGTCCCATGTTTCTTGCCTCTGATAGATTTGGAGAGTGATTATAGTAGTAAAGATAGTTTGATTGATAGTTTTTTTGCTAGGATCAAAGATTTGAGGCATTATTTGAACTTTGTTGATCAATTCTTACCAGACAAGTCAGCTCTGTAGAAAGTTCTAAATGCCCTTTTAGATTCATATCAGAGATTCTTTCTACTCGTTTGCTAATTATCTATACTTTGTGTAGAGGATGTATTGGGGTATCTGCTTTTAACAAAAGTAGAGAATGAAAACTAAACACGTCCAGTACATCACCTACTCAAGGGGGGTTCTCTTTAGGGAAGTATACCCTTTAACATTTCTGTGAGCAGGTAGATAACACGGATTGTACAGAGTGGTAAATACTTCAGAAAATATGAACAACCAATGACCAGGGAAGACCATACACTTCTTGATTCGAATCAGACGATTACAAGGTTGGGCAGAGTGATGCTCAAAAGTGCAAGCTTAGGGCTGACAAGCCACCCTAAAAGTATTAACTCCAATACAACAGATCAACATAAGGGGCCACTGATGTGCAGGCTAACTCAGAGCAATTCAAATGGTAGAATTTCTCAAGAGAATAGAGATTAATCAACACACTGACTCACAAAAAAGAAAATAAATCCAACATACTCTCTTACACTATAGTGCTCATAGCCCTCCACTGAGAAGCCTACCCTCTGTATACACACTACAGAGTAGCTCCTGCAATAGACTTGAAACCACCAAGTGTATGAGAGGACTTCTGCACGTACCCATGAACCACTGTATCTCTGAAATTGTTGTACCCCAATGAGCAAAAATCCATTGCTTTTATAGGCCTCCATAGGTCAAGAGAGCCTTGCCGAATCTTCACGTCCACTGATCACACACCGGTTGATCTCCCAAAATTAGGGGGTAGGTCAAATATTCCCTTGATTTGAATTGAATCCTCAAAAATAGGTAGTCGCCGTGAATGGTTGGCGGCAACATTTGTTTATCCACTTTCACTTTTTAACAATTCCACTTTAATTTCAAGTCCTTATTAGCTCCGATGATGACTGATAACTGTGAAACATATTGAACTCTTGGACTAGAAGGAGCTTCTTCCTCCTTTTCATAAGCCTCATGCATGATTTGATGTTGTTTCCTCCTCATTTCTTCTTCCATGCTAACATTTTGTAGAATGAGTTCCTCATATTCATCAGACTCCATATCCGCCATCTCCTGAGATTGCTTGGAAGGAAGAATTGTCTCCAAAAATGTGCGGGGGTGGATGTGTAACGGTGCGGGGGTGGATGTGTAACGGTGCGGGTGCGTGTGTGTTTGTATGTGTGTGAAGGGGGGGCGCATGTGTGCAGGTGGCGGGAGTGGGCGGCAGGTGTGAGAGGGGAAATATGCATGTGAGGGGGCGAGGGGCGCATGAGTGCACGTGAGGTGAGGTGGGGTGGCGGGGTAGGGAGAGAGAGAGAGAGAGAGAGAGAGAGAGAGAGAGAGAGAGAGAGAGAGAGAGAGAGAGAGAGAGAGAGAGAGAGAGAGAGAGAGAGAGAGAGAGAGAGAGAGAGAGAGAGAGAGAGAGAGAGACAGAGAGAGAGAGAGAGAGAGAGAGAGAGAGAGAGAGAGAGAGAGAGAGAGAGAGAGAGAGAGAGAGAGAGAGAGAGGGGGCGCAAGGGGTGGGGTGGCGGGATGGGGGAATGGGGTGGGGAGGTGGGATGGGGGAGTGGGGTGGGGTGGTGGGATGGAGGAGTGAGGTGGGGAGGGGGGCGCAAGGGGTGGGGAGAGAGAGAGAGAGAGAGAGAGAGAGAGAGAGAGAGAGAGAGAGAGAGAGAGAGAGAGAGAGAGAGAGAGAGAGAGAGAGAGAGAGAGAGAGAGAGAGAGAGAGAGAGAGAGAGAGAGAGAGGCGCAAGGGGTGGGGTGGTGGGATGGGGGAATGGGGTGGGGTGGTGGGATGGGGAAGTGGGGTGGGGTGGTGGGATGGAGGAGTGAGGTGGGGAGGGGGGCGCAAGGGGTGGGGAGAGAGAGAGAGAGAGAGAGAGAGAGAGAGAGAGAGAGAGAGAGAGAGAGAGAGAGAGAGAGAGAGAGAGAGAGAGAGAGAGAGAGAGAGAGAGAGAGAGAGAGAGGGAGAGGCGCAAGGGGTGGGGTGGTGGGATGGGGGAATGGGGTGGGGTGGTGGGATGGGGGAGTGGGGTGGGGTGGTGGGATGGGGGAGTGAGGTGGGGAGGGGGGCGCAAGGGGTGGAGAGAGAGAGAGAGAGAGAGAGGGAGAGAGAGAGAGAGAGGCGCAAGGGGTGGGGTGGTGGGATGGGGGAATGGGGTGGGGAGGGGGGCGCAAGGGGTGGGGAGAGAGAGAGAGAGAGAGAGAGAGAGAGAGAGAGAGAGAGAGAGAGAGAGAGAGAGAGAGAGAGAGAGAGAGAGAGAGAGAGAGAGAGAGAGAGAGAGAGAGAGAGAGAGAGAGAGAGAGGCGCAAGGGGTGGGGTGGTGGGATGGGGGAATGGGGTGGGGTGGTGGGATGGAGGAGTGAGGTGGGGAGGGGGGCGCAAAGGGTGGGGAGAGAGAGAGAGAGAGAGAGAGAGAGAGAGAGAGAGAGAGAGAGAGAGAGAGAGAGAGAGAGAGAGAGAGAGAGAGAGAGAGAGAGAGAGAGAGAGAGGGAGAGGCGCAAGGGGTGGGGTGGTGGGATGGGGGAATGGGGTGGGGTGGTGGGATGGGGGAGTGGGGTGGGGTGGTGGGATGGGGGAGTGAGGTGGGGAGGGGGGCGCAAGGGGTGGGGAGAGAGAGAGAGAGAGAGAGAGAGAGAGAGAGAGAGAGAGAGAGAGAGAGAGAGAGAGAGAGAGAGAGAGAGAGGGAGAGAGAGAGAGGCGCAAGGGGTGGGGTGGTGGGATGGGGGAATGGGGTGGGGTGGTGGGATGGGGGAGTGGGGTGGGGTGGTGGGATGGAGGAGTGAGGTGGGGAGGGGGGCGCAAGGGGTGGGGAGAGAGAGAGAGAGAGAGAGAGAGAGAGAGAGAGAGAGAGAGAGAGAGAGAGAGAGAGAGAGAGAGAGAGAGAGAGAGAGAGAGAGAGAGAGGGAGAGGCGCAAGGGGTGGGGTGGTGGGATGGGGGAATGGGGTGGGGTGGTGGGATGGGGGAGTGGGGTGGGGTAGTGGGATGGGGGAGTGAGGTGGGGAGGGGGGCGGAAGGGGTGGGGAGAGAGAGAGAGAGAGAGAGAGAGAGAGAGAGAGAGAGAGAGAGAGAGAGAGAGAGAGAGAGAGAGAGAGAGAGAGAGAGAGAGAGAGAGAGAGAGAGAGAGAGAGGGAGAGGCGCAAGGGGTGGGGTGGTGGGATGGGGGAATGGGGTGGGGTGGTGGGATGGGGGAGTGGGGTGTGGTGGTGGGATGGAGAAGTGAGGTGGGGAGGGGGGCGCAAGGGGTGGGGAGAGAGAGAGAGAGAGAGAGAGAGAGAGAGAGAGAGAGAGAGAGAGAGAGAGAGAGAGAGAGAGAGAGAGAGAGAGAGAGAGAGAGAGAGAGAGGGAGAGGCGCAAGGGGTGGGGTGGTGGGATGGGGGAATGGGGTGGGGTGGTGGGATGGGGGAGTGGGGTGGGGTGGTGGGATGGGGGAGTGAGGTGGGGAGGGGGCGCAAGGGGTGGGGAGAGAGAGAGAGAGAGAGAGAGAGAGAGAGAGAGAGAGAGAGAGAGAGAGAGAGAGAGAGAGAGAGAGAGAGAGAGAGAGAGAGAGAGAGAGAGAGAGAGAGAGAGAGAGAGAGGGAGAGGCGCAAGGGGTGGGGTGGTGGGATGGGGGAATGGGATGGGGTGGTGGGATGGGGGAGTGGGGTGGGTGGTGGGATGGAGGAGTGAGGTGGGGAGGGGGGCGCAAGGGGTGGGAAGAGAGAGAGAGGAGGGGTGCTACAGACCCCCACATCAAGCTTTTGCACCGTCCCTGGTGCAACTTCTTCTCATTGAATGAAATACTGCTAATACTCGAATGACACGTGGTATGTACAGTGGTTGAAATTCTTCCAAGTCGACTTAGTTTAGATACTTCTTCACTCTGGAGATGTTGACCAAAGGAATCCTTTTACCTTGCAGATCTTCCCGATGCACAGCGCCATGTGGCAATACCCTGATAACCGTATATGGTCCTACCCATTTGGGTGCCAATTTAGTTTGAATTGGTGGAACCTGATGCACTAAAACCATAGTCCCTTCCTGAACTTCATTGGATCTCAGATACCTGTCATGCAATCTCTTGCGCTCTTCTTGTGTCACCAGAAGTTTCTGCATTGCCCCTTCTCTGTACTCTTCTAATGCCACCAATCTTTGAATGGGAGGTTCAATTCCAATGGTTTTGATTCCTATTTCTTTTCTGATGATAAACTGAAATGGTGCCAATGCCTCTTTCCCATAAACTAAGCGAAATGGAGTCTCGCCTGTGGGTCCCCTCTTCGTAGTTCTGAAAGCCCAAATGGCACCAATTAGTGCTAGTGGCCAAGAGCTTTGATGATCAAAAGATAATTTGCGAAGTAGTCCAATCAAAATCTTATTGGAACTCTCTGCTTGGCCATTTGCCCTTGGGTAATAGGCACAAGACTTTTTATGGAAGATTTTGTACTTGTCAAATATAAACTGGAGCAATTGATTTACAAAATGCGTGCCCCTATCACTAGTAATTTCGAGGGGGCAACCAAATCTTGAGAAAATACGTTTATACATAAATTTAGCTACTATCAGAGCCATACAGTCCACAGTAGCTTTAGCCTCTATCCATTTAGTGGCATAACATGTGGCCATTAAAATATACTTTTTACCTCCTGGTTGCCCAGTTGGGCTAATTGGCCCTATGAAATCAAGACCCCATCGTTCAAACGGAAGCCATCCGGTAGATATTACTAATGGTTGGTAATTCAATCTGGTTGGCGTGGGAGCACATCTCTGACAGATGTGGCATTCTTTTGCAAATTTGATTGCATCCTTGAAAATATGAGGCCACCATAACCCTTTGTGGATGATTCTATGAGCCAATTCTTCCCCCTTTAGGTGTCCTTCATTGTGTGCAGCCTCCAGCAAAAGATTTACCTCTTCTTGATAGACACACCTTCTCAATATATCATCCTAACAGTATTTATATAAATTTCCATTTATAAGAGAATATGCTTTGGTTTTCAGGAGCAATCTTCTCTTTTCTACAGGTATCAAGTGTTCTGGGATCTTTCGAGTAGTGAGAACATGAAGAATTCCATCATACCAACCTGTCCGAATTGCTACTAGAAAAAGATTGCTATCCACTAGTTCATCATTAATACCTGTTGCCTTTTCGCTCATTGCCGTCGTGGACACTTGATCTGCCATGTAGTGCTCTTTTCCTGGCTTAATATGAATATCAAAATTAAATTCTTGAAATAGGAGTAACCATCTCCGAATCCTTCCAGCTACTCTAGGCTTGTTTATCAAATACTTCAAGGGCTGATGATCGGAAATAACAATGAAATGTACACCAAGGAAATAATGTCGGAACTTCTGAAGAGCAAATATGATAGCCAAACCTTCTCTTTCCGTTATACTGTAATTTCTTTCAGCTTGGTTGAGTAGTCTGCTTGCATAAGAGATAGGTCTATCCACTTTGTGAGATGATGGTTGAGCTAGAACTGCACCAACAACATGAAGACTAGCATCTGTATGCACATGAAATTCCAATGACCAATTAGGAACACTTAAAAGTGGAGCAGTACATAGCCTCAACTTTAGTTCACAAAATGCTTTGTCAGCTTCAGCACTCCATGAGAAAGGGATCTTTTTGCTGGTAAGCCTTGACAAGGGCTTAGCAATTTCCGAATACATCCTAATGAATCTTCTGTGATACCCTGCATGGCCCAAGAAACTTTGCACTTCCTTTGGGCTTTGTGGAATTGGCATGGAAAGAATAGCTGTAACCTTTGCAGGGTCAACAGTTATACCTTCCGTAGATACTATGTGACCAAGAAGAGTGCCCTTAGTGACCAAAAAGTGACATTTATCAGGATTCAATTTCAAACCTGTTTTCAGACATTGCTCAAAAATTTCTTTTAAATTTTCTAAATGGTCATGGAAATCTTGAACTGCTGCCCTTCTATCTGTACCTGAAAATACTGAAAAGTCATCCATGAAAATGCGTAGAAAAGTTGTTAACCATTTGCCCAATATCAGATACATCGTTCTATTAAATGAAGCTGGTGCATTCTTCAAACCAAAAGCCATTCGAGTATAGACATAAGTGCCCCAGGGAGTGACAAAGGCTATTTTCTCCCTATCATCAGGATGGATCACTATCTGATTGTAGCCACTAAAACCATCCAAGAAACTATACAAAGTGTGACCAGCTACTTCCTCAAGCACTTGCTCTATGAAGGGCTGAGGAAATCCATCTTGAATAGTCACTTTATTCAAAGCACGAAAATCAACACATACTCTTATTTTTCCACTATTTTTCTTGGGCACAATAACCATAGAAGAAAGCCACCTGGAATGTTCTACTGGCACAATTATACCAGCTTCTTCTAGCTTTGTAATTTCTGCTTTTACAGCCTCTCCATATTTCGGATTGAGTGGATATGGTCTACTTCTTACTGGCGCGGCTCCCTCAACTAAGGGTATCCGATGTAACCCAAGCTCTTCTGGTATCCCTGTTAAATCTTTGTAGGACCATGCGAAGACACTTTTATAAGTAAACAGCAAAGAAGTTACCTTCTGTAGCAAGGGAGGATAATGCCACAACCAGGATGCCAAATGGACCATTTGAGGGTTCTCTTCATCCCCTAAATTACTTCTTGAACCAATGTTTCAGGACTGGTCTTGCTTGAGAAATCATCTCCACTATATGCAGGAGTGGATTTTAATTTATATTCTGCAACATGTTCTTTCATCCATCCTTGAGGTATATCTGAAAAAGGAAGATCTTCTCTGCTCTTTGGTTCATAATCTTCCCTCTCTGATACTTTTATATTGGTTGCATCTTCAAAGCTTGTAGTTTCCTTCAATTGTTCATTCTTCAACACCTTGTGGTCTTTATTGCTATTTCCTGTAATTACCTTATCTACAACTTCTTCCTCAATTTCATTGATCTCCATTGTGCAACACTCTGCACTTCCCATCATCCAATTGAACAATGTATCATCTTCTTGGGGTAGAGTGGGCATTACCTGAGTATCCACCGTATATCCAGTGGTTTTTCCTGAGTCACATCCTTCTTCCAAATGTAATTGCAGTTGGCTATTGGTGCTTGTTGAAATCCATAGTTTGTTTTTCCCCCAATCTTGCAAAAATTTTGCTTGTCTCAGCCAAGGTCTCCCCAGGAGCAAAGGATAGGAAGTCTCTTGTGGAAGGGCAATAACAACAAAATCCAACACAAAATGGCAACCCTGTACTATCATCCGTACCTTTTCAATAATGCCAAGAGGCGCAATCCGATGTTGATCTGCTAGTGTAACTGTAAATGGTGCCATTTTGGTGGGGTTCAAATTTAGCTTCTTCATTGTAAAATCTGGCATCAAATTGATACCAGAGCCTCCATCTATGATCACACCCGTAAGAGCTTCGTCCTTTATACAAACTGATAATCTTGCACTTTGGTAGTCTTTCAAGATCTGTTCAATGTTTATCTCCTGAGTGTTCTCTTACAGACTTGTTGGTTGGCCCTTTAGAGAAGTAGTCATCTTATCATAAGCTCCTTCAATTTCTACTTGATCCTTCCATCCAGACTTCTTTTCCTCCTCTTTATTCTGAAATCCTTGTTGTTCATCTCTCTAGGCTACAGCTGCTTGCCTAGCTCTAGTCATTATGGGCATAGTAGAGGATGAAACAGCATAAGTCTGAGTGGTTTTCACTTCTTCATGTGGAGAGACTGCAATCATGTGGATTGGAGCAGGACGACCTCTTGGGCAATCTTTAGTATAATGATCCTTGGCCTCTGGACAATGTTGACAAGGAGGCGCATCTTCTGGAAGAGAACACCGATTTTGCATGTGGCCATACTCACCACAACGATAGCACATCAAAGGTCTATTGTATCTAGCCTTTGCGGGCCGATTCTCCTCCCTATTAGATGTATTTGAAGTACTAGCATAATATGAATCCAAATTTTGAGGGTTACCTCTCTGCTGTGTACCCTTGAGGTAGTAGGAATCTCTGGCTTCATGACCATCCTTTCCACAAAATTGACAGCTTACCTTAATAGGGCAATTAGCATTGGAGTGTCCATTGTTGTTACAGATTGTACACCAAATTTGTCTCCTTATATCCTGAGTGGTCTTCAAATCTTTAACTCTTGCCGAAGTTGAGCTACTTCATCATCAGTGCGACGTAGTGGTGGCAAGACCTTCTCTTCTTGTTGATTTTGTTGCATCTTCAATGCTTCCAGTTCCCTCCTTAGTTGCTCAATAGGATCCAGATCTGCAGCATACTTTTGTTGTGTATCCCCTTCAAAATGTTGCCTTGCTTCTTCAATGCGTGATGCCACTGCAACAAAATCATTGAGGGTAGCATCCAATCTAAGAGACTCACGAAGCTTCTGTTGAGATGACCTAGGCAGAGCCTTTTCGATCCACTTTTTAACCAAAAAGTCACCTGGAGCATGTGGCAGACGTGCAACAAGTGCTTTTGTTCTAGTGTGAAGTTCATGAAAGGATTCACCTAGTCTTAGCTTCAAATTGTCTAGCTGATCTAGAGCTCTTTCCGAGGAATCACTTGGTCATAATGTCTGTGAGAACGCCGCCTTCAAAGCCTCCCACGTAGTGAAATGGCCATCTGCATATTGACTATACCATTTATCTGCAAGACCCTCCAATGTGAATGGAAAAAGTGCCAACATTGCATCCTCTCTATTCTGCAGACCTCGTCCACGGCATAAAGAGATAAATCTCCTCACATGATCATCAGCATCCTCATAAGCTTGTCCTTTGAAGGTAGGAAATTTGATGTTTAATCTGGAGAGTAAATGAGAGAGATCCTCCATTTGTACTGGTGTTTCTTCGGACGTATCTGACGAGAAGTCTAGAGTTTTCCTATACCCCTCTTTTGACAATGGTGTCGCACCCAAATCAATAGATAAATTTAGGGAGGGTAGAGGGGAGGTAGACTCACTAGCCGTGGTAATTGCTAACTTGTTAAGGCTCCTCCGAACACGAAGAGACTCCTTATCTACTCGTGTATGGGTCATGTACCTATTCGCAATTGCAACAGGGCAAAACACCTCTCACAAAAATGCAAAGGTCCCACCGGGCGTGCCAAACTGTAGAGGAGGTACTGGGGTATCCGCTTTTAACAAAAGTAGAGAATGAAAACTAAACACGTCCAGTACATCACCTACTCAAGGGGGGTTCTCTTTAGGGAAGTATACCCTTTAACATTTCTGTGAGCAGGTAGATAACACGGATTGTACAGAGTGGTAAATACTTTAGAAAATATGAACAACCAATGACCAGGGAAGACCATACACTTCTTGATTCGAATCAGACGATTACAAGGTTGGGCAGAGTGATGCTCAAAAGTGCAAGCTTAGGGCTGCCAAGCCACCCTAAAAGTATTAACTCCAATACAACAGATCAGCATAAGGGGCCACTGATGTGCAGGCTAACTCAGAGCAATTCAAATGGTAGAATTTCTCAAGAGAATAGAGATTAATCAACACATTGACTCACAGAAAAGAAAATAAATCCAAGATACTCTCTTACACTATAGTGCTCATAGCCCTCCACTGAGAAGCCTACCCTCTGTATACACACTACAGAGTAGCTCCTGCAATAGACTTGAAACCACCAAGTGTATGAGAGGACTTCAGCACGTACCCACGAACCACTGTATCTCTAAAATTGTTGTACCCCAATGAGCAAAATCCGTTGCTTTTATAGGCCTCCATAGGTCAAGAGAGCCTTGCCGAATCTTCACGTCCACTGATCACGCACCGGTTGATCTCCCAAAAATAAGGATAGGTCAAATATTCCCTTGATTTAAATTGAATCCTCAAAAATAGGTAGTCGCCGTGAATGGTTGGCGGCAACATTTGTTTATCCACTTTCACTTTTTAACAATTCCACTTTAATTTCAAGTCCTTATTAGCTCCGATGATGACTGATAACTTTGAAAGATATTGAACTCCTGGACCAGAAGGAGCTTCTTCCTCCTTTTCATAAGCCTCATGCATGAGTTGATGTTGTTTCCTCCTCATTTCTTCTTCCATGCTAACATTTTGTAGAATGAGTTCCTCATATTCATCAGACTCCATATCCGCCATCTCCTGAGATTGCTTGGAAGGAAGAATTGTCTCCAAAATTGTGCGGGGGTGGATATGTAACGGTGCGGGTGCGTGTGTGTTTGTATGTGTGTGAAGGGGGGGCGCATGTGTGCAGGTGGCGGGAGTGGGCGGCAGGTGTGAGAGGGGAAATATGCATGTGAGGGGGCGAGGGGCGCATGAGTGCACATGAGGTGAGGTGGGGTGGCGGGGTAGGGAGGGAGAGAGAGAGAGAGAGAGAGAGAGAGAGAGAGAGAGAGAGAGAGAGAGAGAGAGAGAGAGAGAGAGAGAGAGAGAGAGAGAGAGAGAGAGAGAGAGAGAGAGAGAGAGAGAGAGAGAGAGAGAGAGAGAGAGAGAGAGAGAGAGAGAGAGAGAGAGAGAGAGAGAGAGAGAGAGAGAGAAAGGGGGGTGCAAGGGGTGGGGTGGCGGGATGGGGGAATGGGGTGGGGTGGTGGGATGGGGGAGTGTGGTGGGGTGGTGGGATGGAGGAGTGAGGTGGGGAGGGGGGCGCAAGGGGTGGGGAGAGAGAGAGAGAGAGAGAGAGAGAGAGAGAGAGAGAGAGAGAGAGAGAGAGAGAGAGAGAGAGAGAGAGAGAGAGAGAGAGAGAGAGAGAGAGAGAGAGAGAGAGAGAGAGAGAGAGAGAGAGAGAGAGAGAGAGAGAGAGAGAGAGAGAGAGGCGCAAGGGGTGGGGTGGTGGGATGGGGGAATGGGGTGGGGTGGTGGGATGGGGAAGTGGGGTGGGGTGGTGGGATGGAGGAGTGAGGTGGGGAGGGGGGCGCAAGGGGTGGGGAGAGAGAGAGAGAGAGAGAGAGAGAGAGAGAGAGAGAGAGAGAGAGAGAGAGAGAGAGAGAGAGAGAGAGAGAGAGGGAGAGGCGCAAGGGGTGGGGTGGTGGGATGGGGGAATGGGGTGGGGTGGTGGGATGGGGGAGTGGGGTGGGGTGGTGGGATGGGGGAGTGAGGTGGTGAGGGGGGCGCAAGGGGTGGGGAGAGAGAGAGAGAGAGAGAGAGAGAGAGAGAGAGAGAGAGAGAGAGAGAGAGAGAGAGAGAGAGAGTGAGAGAGAGAGAGAGGCGCAAGGGGTGGGGTGGTGGGATGGGGGAATGGGGTGGGGAGGGGGGCGCAAGGGGTGGGGAGAGAGAGAGAGAGAGAGGGAGAGGCGCAAGGGGTGGGGTGGTGGGATGGGGGAATGGGGTGGGGTGGTGGGATGGGGGAATGGGGTGGGGTGGTGGGATGGAGGAGTGAGGTGGGGAGGGGGGCGTAAAGGGTGGGGTGCAAGGGGTGGGGTGGTGGGATGGGGGAATGGGGTGGGGTGGTGGGATGGGGGAATGGGGTGGGGTGGTGGGATGGGGGAGTGGGGTGGGTTGGTGGGATGGGGGAGTGAGGTGGGGAGGGGGCGCAAAGAGAGAGAGAGAGAGAGAGGGAGAGGCGCAAGGGGTGGGGAGTGGGGTGGGTTGGTGGGATGGGGGAGTGAGGTGGGGAGGGGGGCGCAAAGAGAGAGAGAGAGAGAGGGAGAGGCGCAAGGGGTGGGGTGGTGGGATGGGGGAATGGGGTGGGGTGGTGGGATGGGGGAGTGGGGTGGGTTGGTGGGATGGGGGAGTGAGGTGGGGAGGGGGGCGCAAGGGGTGGAGAGAGAGAGAGAGAGAGAGAGAGAGAGAGAGAGAGAGAGAGAGAGAGAGAGAGAGAGAGAGAGAGAGAGAGAGAGAGAGAGAGAGAGAGAGGGAAAGAGAGAGAGAGGCGCAAGGGGTGGGGTGGTGGGATGGGGGAATGGGGTGGGGTGGTGGGATGGGGGAGTGGGGTGGGGTGGTGGGATGGAGGAGTGAGGTGGGGAGGGGGGCGCAAGGGGTGGGGAGAGAGAGAGAGAGAGAGAGAGAGAGAGAGAGAGAGAGAGAGAGAGAGAGAGAGAGAGAGAGAGAGAGAGAGAGAGAGAGAGAGAGAGAGAGAGAGAGAGAGGGAGAGGCGCAAGGGGTGGGGTGGTGGGATGGGGGAATGGGGTGGGGTGGTGGGTTGGGGGAGTGGGGTGGGGTGGTGGGATGGGGGAGTGAGGTGGGGAGGGGGGCGCAAGGGGTGGGGAGAGAGAGAGAGAGAGAGAGAGAGAGAGAGAGAGAGAGAGAGAGAGAGAGAGAGAGAGAGAGAGAGAGAGAGAGAGAGAGAGAGAGAGAGAGAGAGAGAGAGAGAGAGAGAGAGAGAGAGAGAGAGAGAGAGAGAGAGAGAGAGAGAGGGAGAGGTGCAAGGGGTGGGCTGGTGGGATGGGGGAATGGGGTGGGGTGGTGGGATGGGGGAGTGGGGTGGGGTGGTGGGATGGAGGAGTGAGGTGGGGAGGGGGGCGCAAGGGGTGGGGGGAGAGAGAGAGAGAGAGAGAGAGAGAGAGAGAGAGAGAGAGAGAGAGAGAGAGAGAGAGAGAGAGAGAGAGAGAGAGAGAGAGAGAGAGAGAGAGAGAGAGAGAGAGAGAGAGAGAGAGAGAGAGAGAGAGAGAGAGAGAGAGAGAGAGAGAGAGGGAGAGGCGCAAGGGGTGGGGTGGTGGGATGGGGGAATGGGGTGGGGTGGTGGGATGGGGGAGTGGGGTGGGGTGGTGGGATTGGGGAGTGAGGTGGGGAGGGGGGCGCAAGGGGTGGGGAGAGAGAGAGAGAGAGAGAGAGAGAGAGAGAGAGAGAGAGAGAGAGAGAGAGAGAGAGAGAGAGAGAGAGAGAGAGAGAGAGAGAGAGAGAGAGAGAGAGAGAGAGGGAGAGGCGCAAGGGGTGGGGTGGTGGGATGGGGGAATGGGGTGGGGTGGTGGGATGGGGGAGTGGGGTGGGGTGGTGGGATGGAGGAGTGAGGTGGGGAGGGGGGCGCAAGGGGTGGGGAGAGAGAGAGAGGAGGGGTGCTACACTTTGCCTATGAATTTTGAAGTAGGAATCCCCCGATAAGTATGTTTACAAATACGTTTTTTCATGTATTTTAATCATTCTTTGATTTCCAGTGGAATGAATCCAAGAAATTTTGGTCTCTCAAACTAGAAAATGAGCCTAGCATCACTACATATCCACTTCTACTCCTATCTTCTTTGGATCTAATCCAATCAACATTTGTATATGCTTTTACTTGAAATGGCTATAATATACCTTCATTCAATCTACCCTTGAGATATATGAGTACTCTTTTATGAGCTCCAAGTAAATGAGGAACCCTAGGTGTGTGCATAAATTGAGATAGCGTACAAATTGCATATGATAGGTCAATCCTTATGATAGTGTCATAGTCCAAAGGGCTCACTATTGATATGTATAAAATTGCATCCTAAATTTTGTCACCTTCCATTGAATTCAATTTAATATTAACATCTGTTGGGTTGCTCAATGGTTTGCAACCTTTAATTCCATACTTATTCAACACATTTAATATGTATTTCTTGTGCATGAGTCAAATACCATTATCTCAAATATGACTTCAATACCTAAGATATATCTTAGATCTCCAAGGTCTCAGATTATGAACTTCTTCCTAAGACTTTGCTTAATGTCCTTGATATCTTCTTCATCATCACCCATAATAATCGAGTCATCTACACATAGACACACGTAGAGAGATGATATGCCTTCTCTTTTGTAGAATAGTCATGGATGAGGTTTGCTTTTTTATTGTATGGACAACTCATCAAGTAGTTAACAAGAAACATAATCTCCTTTGATTTTATTTTGAATCCCAAATGGTTGGTGCATGTATACTACCTTTAGTTCTCCATTTAGAAAAGCATCTCATATAAAGTAGATACATCTTCCAATGTCTAATAGTTGCACTTTTAATTATTTTTCTGATGGTATATATCTTGATCACATGGCTAAAGGTCTCTTCATAGTCCACTCAATATGTTTGAGCAAAGCCTTTACCTACAAGCATTGCATTGTGCCTAAAAGCGCTACCTTCTTTAACCTACAAACATATCCTCCTCTCATTTTATCTACAACCCCTAGTGGATGGTCCATTTATACCACCTCCTTCACCTCTACGAATAGAAAGAAGTTTCTCATATCATGTTGATACATCTTCAAATGCATTCTAGTTGCAATTGTAATGATTTTTGTGATTGTAGTCATGTCATCTTGGCCACAAGGCCAAAGCTCACTTCATGGTTCACTCAATATGTTTGAGCAAAATCTCTACCTAGAAGCATTGCTTTATAATTTTAGAAGTGATGGTCGAGTGTATAGAATGCACAATATTACAAGAAATAAGAAAAAGATGCTTTTGGAATAAACCTAACACTCAACAGTGGTACCTCTTATTTTCAAGAATGCAAAGAGATAGATCTTGAGACAAAAAAACTAAGATTTTTCGGAATCTACTAACCCAAATGCTTTGCATGTTTATAGATATAAACTAGATACTCACAAGTTTCCAATGAGCAACACTAATCCAATTTGGAGCTTTGTAGAGAGAGCAATAGCCTTTGAAAGCCTACTATTGCTGAAGAAGATGATGTAGAAAAATGAAGGAGCAAGACAATGATGGCCACAAGTGTATGTATATTGCTTCCATGTAATGTATAGGTGATTTGAAGTCTTTATATAGACTCTTGAAGTGCTCCACGACATCCACAAGAGGATTTTAACTCAAATGAAGCTCGGATTAGTTGTTGGAGGGAATCAATGTGCTTTCCTATAATCTAGGAAAAATGGAGATCTAGTTTGATCTACTTTTACGTGAGTCATTGATTCCTTGTTTGCAATTCAACCACCTCAAATTCGTGGAAGTTTAGCTCTCAATTTCTAATTTTACATGTGTAAAGTTCTAGGCTTTTACAATGGTAAATCATCCATAAAAAATCCTTTTAAAAAAATACAATAAATGAGCACAAGTAAAAGAACTCTCCAATGAATATTCTTTTGACATAATCCAAACGATAGCTTTTTTATGTAGATCAAATCTACCTCAAGCATAGTGTAAGCTAGATGTTCCAAAAGCTCCCCTTCAAGGTAAAGTATGCTTGAGACTTCATTCTCTAATAGGTTGAATATCTACCGGTTATTTAAATATGCAAAGCTCTATTCCATCAAGTGCCTTCGTAATCATATCTACTACTTGCTTTTGAGTTGGAACAAAAGAAATGTCAATCTCCTTTGCCATGAGATTCTCCATGATCAAGTGATAATGAACCTCTATGTGTTTGGTTCTTGCACGGATAATAGGGTTTGTTGCTAGATGCATGAAACTTACATTATTTCCAAATTTTTAAGGTTCAAAACTTAGAAGTCCCAAATTTGTATACAATGCTTTCAACCATATTGCCTCTTGAGTTGCTATGGTCAAACCTTTGTACTCTCGTTTAGTTGAAGATAAATCAACTTTTGGTTGATTCTTGGAACTCCATGATGCTATCTTTAAACCTACAAATGCTAAGAAATGGGATGTACTTTTTCCATCATCCTTAGCTCTTACCCAATCTGCATCTGAATAGATTTTGATATCCAAATCTAAAGAGTAAGGATACAATGGCTTACACATGGCTTCCCCTCTAATAGTGTTGCACAAGGAAAGAAAGCAACCAACTGCTTCTCACAGCATCCCCTATTTCCAATTGACATAATTCTTGAGCTTCAAAACCATGGCTAGATCTTGCCAAATTGAGAGGGTCCTCGGGCAAGCGAAGAAGAGGTGGCTAATGCATCCTTTAACACTATAGCAATGCTTACACCAATCGTAGGCCCTAGAAATACTTTTAGCTTTGGCATTGGTCTATATTTGCCACATAAGAACTGATATTTTGTATCAATGAGGGGGTGCCACAGGTCCGAGAACTTGAATTCCAATCTAATATTGGACCAACCTAAATATCTTTTTTTTGTTGAGATTTCTATGTAAGTCCACCTACTTCTTAAAATTTTTTACTTTTTCCATTTTGTGATCGTTCATCCATCATAGCTCCTCAATGCAAGGGAGATCATGACCAAGCAATAGGCATGACTTTGAGATCTCCAAGGATGAACTCCATGCCTCAAAAGACACAACTCCTCATGGTCAATTCTTGATGTTGGGTCAAAACCCTTGAACTTAATCAAATGTTTTTTTTATTGATTCAACAAATGTTTCCACACATGAAATATTTCATAGCTTTTTCACCCTTTCATGGTCTACAAACTCAATTTCTTTGACTTCCCATATGGGAAATCCAAAAGGTCGGATCCCGACTGCCCCATTCAAATCCTCATCAACTTTAATATAGTCTTGTGTTGCACCTCTTCTTAAACTTATTGTAAAGCAATTTCGTAAGGATGATAGAGATGTACAAGCACATGCATTGATAGTTTGGTGTATCAAACATGCCATCATTCCCCATATCTATTCCCACAAGATAGGAGAAGATTCTTATGATACTCTTATAAATGAGTCCCATGTTTCTTTCCTCTAAAAGATTTGGAGAGTGATTATAGGAGTAAAGATAGTTTGATTGATAGTTTTTTTGCTAGGATCCAAGATTTGAGACATTACTTGAACTGTGTTGATCAATTCTTACCACATAGGTCACCTCTGTAAAAAGTTCTAAATGCCCTTTTAGATTCATATCAGAGATTTTTTCTACTCGTTTGCTAATTATCTATACTTTGCCTATGAATTTTGAAGTAGGAATCCCCCGATAAGTATGTTTACAAATACCTTTGTTCATTTAGACTAATCATTCTTTGATTTCCAGTGGAATGAACCCACGAAATTTTGGTCTCTCAAACTAGAAAATGAGCCTAGCATCACTACATATCCACTTCTACTCCTATCTTCTTTGGATCTAATCCAATCAACATTTGTATATTCTTTTACTTGAAAAGGCTATAATATACCTTCATTCAAACTACCCTTGAGATATATGAGTACTCTTTTATGAGCTCCAAGTAAATGAGGAACCCTAGGTGTGTGCATAAATTGAGATAGCGTAAAAATTGCATATGATAGTTCAATCCTTATGATAGTGTCATAGTCCAAAGGGCTCACTATTGATATGTATAAAATTGCATCCTAAATTTTGTCACCTTCCATTGAAATCAATTTAATATTGACATCTGTTGGGTTGCGCAATGGTTTGCAACCTTTAATTCCGTACTTATTCAACACATTTAATATGTATTTCTTGTGCATGAGTCAAATACCATTATCTCATATATGACTTCAATACCTAAGATATATCTTAGATCTCCAAGGTCTCAGATTATGAACTTCTTCCTAAGACTTTGCTTAATGTCCTTGATATCTTCTTCATCATCACCCATAATAATCAAGTCATCTACATATAGACACAAGTAGAGAGATCATATGCCTTCTCTTTTGTAGAATAGTCATGGATGAGGTTTGCTTTTTTTTTTTGTATGGACAACTCATCAAGTAGTTAACAAGCCTTTGAATCCATTCCATTGGTACTTGCTTAGGACCATATAGTTAAATTTTAACCTACAAACATAATCTCCTTTGATTTTATTTGGAATCCCAAATGGTTGGTGCATGTATACTACCTTTAGTTCTCCATTTAGAAAAGCATCTCATATAAAGTAGATACATCTTCCAATGTCTAATAGTTGCAATTTTAATCATTTTTCTGATGGTATATATCTTGGTCACATGGCTAAAGGTCTCTTCATAGTCCACTCAATATGTTTGAGCAAAGCCTCTACCTACAAGCATTGCATTGTGCCTAAAAGTGCTACTTGCTTTAACCGACAAACATATCCTCCTCTCATTTTATCTACAACCCCTAGTGGATGGTCCATTTATACCATCTCCTTCACCTCTACAAATAGAAAGAAGTTTCTCATATCATGTTAATACATCTTCAAATGCATTCTAGATGCAATTGTAATGATTTTTGTGATTGTAATCATGTCATCTTGGCCACAAGGCCAAAGTTCGCTTCATAGTCCACTCAATATGTTTGAGCAAAACCTCTACCTACAAGCATTGCTTTATAACTTAAAACGATACCATTTGAGTACTTCTCTACATTATATAAGTACTTGTTTCTAATGGTTTTCATGTCTTTCTTCCTTGGCACTAATGGCCAAGTGCGATTATCCTTGAAAGTTTTCATTTTTCATATTCACTTGCCACTCCACGCATGTATTTGTTTCTTCAAAGAATGTGATTTCTTCAACAACTTTACTCATATATGCATAATCAATGATTTGTAGGTACGCCTTTCAGATCAAAACCTTACCCTGTCCTACCTTGTTTGATATTTTTTGGTTACCTTTGAGATCTCTCCCTTATTTTTATGAAAGTCTTTGTTTAGCTCTATCCACAAGTCTTCGTCATCTTCTATCTCACTGATTTCGGACTTGCTTTCATTCATTGCATCACTAATCTTACTAAGAATAGGACAATCTAGATTCCATGATGTGTGATTACTTAAATCATTGGGTCCAATATGAACCATGTTTTTTGGTTCTTCATTTCCTCTTGAATTCCTTCCTTCTACAACTTAATCTTGCATAGATAGGTTTGAGGTCTTGAGAAACTCATCGGAGATATGGCCACTTGCTTGAAGGTCTTGAAAAACGCATTGATGAGTCCAATCGATCTAGCACTTTTTCCATCAAGAAGAGAATCAATATCTTCAAGAATCTCTTCATCTAAAAAGGGAACTTCAAAGAAGAGGCTTCATATTTTATAGAATTGTTTTGGTTCTAACTCTAGAGATGGCCACCATGCAATCACATTGTGAGGAGAAAGAGGTGTGGAAAATTCTAAAAGCTAGGTAAAGTGATTGACAATCAATCCACTATTTTCTTCATCCATGCTGCACTCAAACCCATTGGTGTCCATCATAAAAGGTATTTCTTTGTTGGATTCCTTCTTCTTGAGAGGGCCATACATCTCTTTAGTAGGTGTGTCTCCCTTTCCTACCCACCAATCTTTAAAGTATACATGTGGATTCTTTCTTTGAATTTCTTCTTTGTATCACAACATGCTTTTGATTTTCCAATGCCCTCTTTGGTATTGATTGGCATGCGTTTGCTTCTTCATCAAGATACCTAAGCCTCCAATTAAGATTTTCCTTTCTAGCTCCATGAACGTTTTGAAGATTCTTTTGAGTCCTCACCAACATCTACTGTGTCTTCATGACTCCCATCATCCAATAATTGGCAAAGGCAAAATTCCATGTAGTGATGGTATCGTGCTGGAGAGAGGGGAAACATAACGTTTTTGTACTGGTATTTGTACAAGTATGAAACCAAGGGATTTATTGAGATTGATGACCATCTTGAAAGTTAGCACAATTGGGTAGTGATCATAGATAGTAAGGTCCACACATTGGGAGAGGGAGGCAGGCCCAATGTAGTGATTACATTATGCACAATATAGCTCCTCTCAAGTCTATCTCTCTTCATGTCAACTCTATACCTCAGATTTTGAAAGAATTTGGAGAAGCTTGTAGGAGGTAGAAAAGTGAGTTATGAAGCGACAAAGTTTGGTCCCGTGAACCCACACAATACCAACCTTTGAGCTTATGAAGACTCAAATAGACATTATGGGCATATGATACATGCAATCAAATGCACTATGTACTTAAGAGCATCAAGCACAAAGAGTTGATACAAAATAGATAGGTTTGCACATTGACTAGCTCCGAAAAGTTACTATCTTTTGATAAAACAATCAACTTCGAATGCTCATAGCAGCCAACATGATCACGATTCGAAAAAATAAATTTGGAGAAGTGATGGTCGAGTGTATAGAATGCACAATATTACAAGAAATAAGAAAAAAATGCTTTTGGAATAAACCTAACACTCAACAGTGGTACCTCTTATTTTCAAGAATGCAAAGAGATAGATCTTGAGACAGAAAAACTAAGATTTTTCCGAATCTACTAACCCAAATGCTTTGCATGTTTATAGACATAAACCAGATACTCACAAGTTTCCAATGAGCACACACTAATCCAATTTGGAGCTTTGTAGAGAGAGCAATAGCCTTTGCAAGCCTACTATTGCTAAAGAAGATGATGTAGAAAAATGGAGGAGCAAGACAATGATGGCCACAAGTGTATGTATATTGCTTCCATCTAATGTATAGGTGATTTTAAGTCTTTATATAGACTTTTGAAGTGCTCCACGACATCCACAAGAGGATTTTTAACTCAAATGAAGCTCGGATTAGTTGTTGGAGGGAATCAATGTGCTTTTCTATAATCTAGGAAAAATGGAGATCTAGTTTGATCTACTTTTACGTGAGTGATTGATTCCTTGATTGCAATTCAACCACCCCAAATTCGTGGAAGTTTAGCTCTCGATTTCTAATTTTACATGTGTAAATTTCTAAGCTTTTACAATGGTAAATCATCCATAAAAAAGCCTTTTAAAAAAATAAAATAAATGAGCACAAGTAAAAGAACTCTCCAATGAATATTCTTTTGACATAATCCAAACGATAGCTTTTTTATGTAGATCAAATTTACCTCAAGCATAGTGTAAGCTAGATGTTCCAAAAGCTCCCCTTCAAGGTAAAGTATGCTTGAGACTTCATTCTCTAATAGGTTGAATATCTACCGGTTATTTAAATATGCAAAGCTCTATTCCATCAAGTGCCTTCGTAATCATATCTACTACTTGCTTTTGAGTTGGAACAAAAGAAATGTCAATCTCCTTTGCCATGAGATTCTCCATGATCAAGTGGTAATGAACCTCTATGTGTTTTGTTCTTGCATGGATAATAGGGTTTGCTGCTAGATGCATGAAACTTACATTATCTTCAAATTTTTAAGGTTCAAAACTTAGAAGTCCCAAATTTGTATACAATGCTTTCAACCATATTGCCTCTTGAGTTGCTATGTTCAAACCTTTGTACTCTCGTTTAGTTGAAGATAAATCAACTTTTGGTTGATTCTTGGAACTCCATGATGCTATCTTTAAACCTACAAATGCTAGGAAATGGGATGTACTTTTTCTATCATCCTTAGCTCCTACCCAATCTGCATCTGAATAGATTTTGATATCCAAATCTAAAGAGTGAGGATACAATATACCTTCATTGGTTGTACCTTTGAGATTCTTAACACTAGTTCTATATAGGACACTTGAGTGTCCTGGGACACTTAAGTGTCCTGGTTTTACACCAAATTGATTGATTTTTCTTGATGACACCGTTGAGGCTTTGATGGGATACTCACTTGGATTTGATAACACACATCATGTACTTTTAGAGAAAAATATAATCTTTGACATTTTACAACTTTAGATGGGTTATTAAATGAAGAAGAAAATGGGGATTTTTGAAAACTCAACTTTCAACATAACTCAAAAGATAACACAATTCAAACATTTTGACAAAATGGATATGTTTTAGGAAATGGAAAGCTATTCATGGACTTTGGCAGTGTAAAGCAAGTGTCTAGGGATCTTCGGATAAGGTTGAACACTTTCATAAGTGATAAACATGGAAAGTTATAAATGGATAACCTTCATACTAACTGAATGCATATTTTTATTCAAAGTTAGAAGGCCTCCGCTTTGAACTAGTAGCCATTGCATTTGGTGCTGACGTTCATGTTGAATTGGCAAAGCATATATTTCTATGTTCACAAAAAGAACATAGCTCCAAAAGTTGAATAAAAACTTATGATGAAAAATAATAATTATTTAAATGTTATTCTAGGTATTAAACCTTCCAAAATATGATTTCATGCCATGTTTCATTCTTAATCTCGTCAAATAATATGTGATTTGCAATGGTGATTATGATAAGAATGAATATAATTGGCATACATATTTCATTTGACAAAACGAAGATGGCATCCATGATGGAAATGTTGAAATGTTTTCAAATGATCCTTATCATGTTATGATATCAAAGATTATATCAAAGACTTTTGAGTATGTGTCCACAAATGATTCATGATTGTATCTACAGAATTTGGTTGATGCCCACACAACAAAAGATTCTTGGTTCTGTCCAAAGACATGAAAATTTTGGTGGATTTCAATAAATTATTTAGCCTTGATATGTAATCTTTGGTTTGTTATGTCACACATTTTCTACTTGGTAACTTGAATGTGTCCACCGTGAATGATGTCCATAAATTCTTTTTAGTCATATATGTAGGCTTTAGTTTTCTTTTTTTGGTGACTAGAGTCATATCAGTTGATTTTATATGTGTATACCTTGGTTGTTGTCTTCATAACTTGTTTGATTGGTGGCACATTTGTACACTTCTTTGGATTCGCATAAGTTTGTTTGAACCATAATTAGAACTAGTTGCTTTTTTTGTGTACAAAGTCAAAATAATTGATTTTATTTGAATTGAAATGATTTTTCTAAGTGCATTTGAGGTTCATACTATGTGAGCTATGTTTCAAGGAATGCGTATAATTTTTTCTTTCATATGATGAATTTTTTTCTTTTGATAAAAATACATTTGATCAGGAATTTTCATCTTGTTCACTACCATAGCATGTTGAGAGGCTATTTACATGAACACAAAACATAATTTATTGTGTTTTATAATTTTGCATTAACCTTTGAACTTTATTGAATATGTGTGTTAAAGGATTTTCTCAAATTCTCTTTGTAGAAGGTATGTGATTTTTTGGAAAACTGTCAAAAAAAGGACACTTAAGTGTCCTGTTTTGGTACCAAACTAGTGTTAAGAACTCTCTTAGTTGCATCCATGTGTGGTCTTCTAGGTTATTGAATGAATTGAGTAAGCACTCAAACATTATACGAGATGTCTACCCTTGTATGTGTAACATATATCAAGCTACCTACCAAGCATTGGTATTCTTTAATGTCTTCAATTTTCTCACCTTCATAAACACTAAGCTTATGATTCATCTGCAAAGGTGTAATTGCAAGCTTTGTGTTCTCCATTCTGATTTCAAGAAGTAGATCTTGAATGTATCTTCTCTGAGTTAGATACATTCCTTCATCTATGTATATGACCTCCATACCTAGGAAATATGTGAGCTCACCTAAGAAACTTATTTTGAATGCCTCTTCCATGTATCTCTCGATCTTTTGAATGCCATTCAGATTATCACTTGTCACAATAATATCATCTACATATACACATAGATAGGTTTTTGATGAATAGAGAAGGATATGAGTTGCTAGGTTTGAACCCTTGATGTTGAAGGTATGTAACCAAAATTTAGTTCCAAGCTCTATGAACTTGTTTCAATCCATTCTACAATGCTTTCTTAAGTTTGCAAACATGAGATGCATGATTATCATTTTCAAAACATGGAGGTTGTGACATGTATAGCTCTTCACTTATTCAAGCATTTAGAAATGCATTTTTACATCAATTTGGAGGAGTCTCCAATTTCTTGTAGTAGCTACACTAATCAATGTTCTTATGGTAGTCATCTTTGCAACTGGTGAGAATGTTTCATCGTAGTCTATACCATGAGTTTGTGAGCATCGTTTGGCAACTTATCTAGACGTGTACCTCCAAACTCATCCATTTGAGTTTCTTTGACCTTTATATACAGATGTACATACTAATATTTAGAGAACTCATCACTAGCATGTCCTTCTTTTGTGAGTAAGTTCATCTTCATGCATCTTTGTATGCATGAACAATGTAACCCTATTCACATCTATTTCATTCTCCATACGATCATTTGTTGTTATAGTCTCAAATTTAGCATCATGCTCCTTTGTAGTCTATAAAGTATTTCGATGCCGATGCACTAGAATGTGCTCTCCTTATCGAGAGCTCCATGACGATATGATCGGAGTAAAAAATGGAGCTCCTAAGGCCGCACAGAGTACTCTGCATGTTATGCTGCAGAATACACAGAAAACACAGTACACAGAGGAGCACGAAGACAAACTTCTTAGGTCTCACAAATGCGGTCGAACTTACAGCGTGTGAGTGACCAGGCCACTATATGTTTTATTAAAGAACATATACAAGGAAGCGTGTGGTGGCCATTTGGCCTTTCACATGGACACTACCGGTAATAATCTCCCACTAAAGGCCAACATGGCCAAAGTAACTATGGGAGAAAAAATAAAGAATGATAAAGAATACCTGAGTGTAAGTATACAAACTATATGCTCAGAGTAAAAAACTGAGCTCCTACGGCCGCACATAGTACTCTGCACGGGACGCTACAGAATACACAAAAAACATAGTACACAGAGGAGCATGAAGGCAGACGTTTTAGGTCTCACAAATGCGATCGAACTTATAGTCTTTGACTGACCATCACACTTTATGTTTTATTACAAAACATATACAAGGAAGTGTCCGGTGGCCATTTGGCCTTTCACATGGACACTAATGGTAACAACCTCATCACCTAAGTTACTCACTAGGTCATATGTTATACTTGGATTAGGTTTTGGGAAAGCATTTGCACTATCAATGGACATTGGAACAGTCTCCAACATTCTTGTATCTTAGTTAAGGATGAATCTTGTGCTTAATATCCATACAAATTTGTTAAATTTTCTTCATGAATTTCATCTTTTATCTCCATTTGGTCACCTTTAAGCCTTCCAGGTATCTCTAACTCCTTGTTTGCATCTTGAATTGTTTCTTGATTTGTTTGTTTATCCTCCAATAGATGCAAAGAATTAAGTAGGACAAGAGAACTTCATCTTGTTTTCTTGTTGAATTTTGTTAAGCTTTGTTCTCTTTTATATTTAATGTTTGTTTGGCTTGATTTTGCTTACCTTCCTCTTGCTCCCTTGAACCTTCCATTTTATTTGTTTGTGTACATATAGCACTTAAGGATGTGATCATTGTAAAGAAATCTATGATTCTTGGCACTCTAGAAGCTTAGAGGTCATATCAATCACACTTGTAGGATTTTCTTGATAACACTCATCATTAGTATGTATGTAAAGTCCATGCATATCAGCGTCATGCCCAAATGGGGTTTTAAAGAATTTATGGACTTGCATATTATCCATGATTGCTGAAATGCTTGGAATTTGAATATCATTTTCAACTGCTTGAAGATCAACTCTCCAATCAACAAGAAAAGTTTTAATTTTTTGTCACTTCTTGACACATCTTCTCACAACTTTATGGATGAGCATTCAATACTTTATAAGCCTCGATTTGGAATCCACATCTTGAAGGAGTGGAAATAATTCTCTCAGGCTTTACTATCTACTTCCCGAAGAAACAACAACACCCTTTGATGCCTTATACACCTTGCTAAGACAGATTATCAACCTCTTGGTCAAAATCTCTTTTGATCTCTAGAATCGATTGGTCCTTGGGCATATGAACCCACCTCAAGAAGGATTTACTAGTTCCTTTATCTATGTCCTCTAGCATAAAGCCCTTGAGGAGCATTGCTTTGTATTGAGGATATGATGATTTTTTTATTTGCATGAGATGATCACGTAGATCGAATTCGGACACATGGACAAAGTTCTTGCATAGCTCTTGATCCGTCATCAGTGTCAAACCAACACCAAGAAGAGAACTTGGATATATTTTCCCATTGAAAATCTGCATCGCTTAGTTAATCGGCCATGAAGAGATTGAATGGCTTATTGTCTCCTATCCTCTCATTGAATGTGTATGATTTGGGATAGAAGATCCTCGATGTTGATTATGTTAAACTTTGCATTCTTGGCTCTACAATTTACTGACCCCCTCCTTTCACGTCTAGTTGACCAAGAATGTCAAAATATTCTTAGAAAGGAGGGGAAACTAGGATCGTGGCATTCAGAATCTTAATGAGCATTTGAGAATCAAATGAGAATGAAATTTAGCGCATCTAAATAGCTTTCAAATGGTACTTTGGCTTCTATCATGCGGCCACCTACTTTGAACTTGATTGTATTAATGCCTCTATTAAACCTAAGGAAACCATAGAAGCAGATTTTATCACTTCAAAGAAAACAAATTTAATCATTATGTGTACGTAGAATCTACCTATCCAAAATTGCGTAGAGCCGAGTCATATAATCTTTCTTCTAAAGTAGACTCTTTTAGAGAATACATGTATTTTTAGTGCTCTTCTTAATTGATGAAAGTATCTTCCTTCTCTTTGTCTTCTGCATATCAACAACCCAAGCATCCTTTACCACCGACAAAAGGGCTGAAATTTACTCCGCTAGGTGTGAGGCTAGCATTATAAAATTTAGAATTGGGTGTTTGTTATATATCTCTGGCATGGCCATGTGCAACGTCGACTCTATAACTCATAAATAGCTTTACAGTAATGTTCTTTCTTGTTTTAAATCAAACAATTAATCTCGAAGGGAGGAAATCCCTTATATAGTTCTCTTTTTAATCGTATTGTTTTTGAACCACATTTCTAGAGGTTCTTCGCGGGCACCGTGATATGCAAATGGTTGTCTAAGAGCTCGCATATTTAAGACCTATTGCCCTTGAAGTGTGACCATGAAAGATTTCTCCACTTTAGACTTCAGAGTTTTTCATTTGAATAATTACTTAACACTGCAAGGATAGAATTGTGCAACTTAATGTCATCTAGCACCGTCGATCAACAGGCTCCTGGTCACATCAGTTGATGCTGAAGTAAAACGATCCCTTGCCATCATTTTTTCCGTTTTTTCAAATGAAAGGCACATTATAAAAGATGTGGTAGAATTGGAATAGGGAATGTTTCATCTCGATGCCTTAAAAGCCACTTCCTACAACGAGCTTAGCACAAATGGAAAAATCACAAGATTTTCTAAAAAACTTATAGACAAGTTTCGAATGCATCATTCAAAGAATCGTTCACGTATCAAGTTATATAGCATCAATCAAATTCGTCCATTTTCATCACAAACATTAGTACGCACTACACTTTAGAGATGTCAAAAACAAATTCCGTCTATTTCGTCTATAATTTTCGCATCAGTAGCATTAATATGTACAGATCAAAATGGATCTAGGATGATTGTCTCATTACATTACAACAACTTACGAATTAGAAATAGAACAAAGCTATGTGGCACAAAGATCTTTCTGACTTTCCTTTTTCACCATGATTAACAATATAGACTAAGGACTTAACCTCAAAATCCATAATGATGAAGAATTTTGGAGATGTGCATTCCTTGCCATGCCTATTGTTGTTGTTTCTCCAAGGAAAAAATGGGAAAACTGTGTTGAGCATGGTAAGTAGTGGTGTGATAGCACGATCAAAACTCATCGGCATTGTCATATGAAATTCTCTCTGTGTGTGCTAAGTTCTTTTGTGAACTTCATTCTTTCTATCTTCCTTGAGGTTCTCATATATATCACCTGTTCCTGAATCCTTTTTCTAAAAGCCACAACAGTCGGAATGTGGTAGAGTTTTGAGGCCTTTTGATAGAGCTATAAATGCAATGCAATCATGCTTATAGGCAATTTTTGCATTACCAAAATTCTTTGCATCTAGAACTATTGCAGATAGAGAGATCTTCAAACAAGGAATGAGGTCTAAATAAGTTGTCTCAGAGGTAACCTGGTTTTGTGTTGAGACCAAAATATGCCCGATGACAAGATATGGGATAACCTAAGAGGGAGCTTGCCAAAAATGGCTATGTTGGACATTAAGGAAATGTTGGCTCTTTATCGAAGCAGCACCATCTCCTTGCATGGCATGCGATACTATTTATTCTGCTTCACATACATACTATTTAGAGAAATATTTGCGGTAAGACCATCATCATTCACACAAGCTCCTTAAAATATATAGACACTCCAAATTGTGGCCACCATGTGAGAAGTTTCTTTCACCATCCACTTCAAAAGTGAATGATGTGGTACTGATGAGATATGCATGAAGTGCACATCATGGTTTGAAGTACCACCTAAAAGGTTCCTAAGCTCAAAATGTACAACACTTGATTTCATTGCTCATGTATTTTTCTGAAACTCATAGATTTTTCCACTTTTTGCTACCTCCAAACACTCCTTTTTCAACTCTTCATGAGGCTCATTCAATTTCACATAATTTTTATAATGGCATAAACTGATTTCTCTATACTCCTCTCTCGTGAATGTTGTGCAATCACAATAAATTCCATAGATATCCCTCCCTTCCCTTGCCTGTGTAGCACTTGTATCTCCTCGAGTAGACTCAAAACCTACTTCAGCCTCCCCTCCATAAGGATCTTCACGCATTCCCTCTAATTCTTCATCTTCATCATCAAAATATACACGAACCTCAGCCTTAACAAAAAAAAGAGCTACAAAACCTAAAGTCATGAAGACCTTTGAAGAAGCACTAAGAAAGAGAGCCACCCTTCCATACACAGGAAGGATGAAAGTAACATTGCTAAGAAATTAGTTCCTCTAACTGAACTCGTGTGTCCTAAAAGACATTTCCGCTAAATTATTTCCATCATTTGTTCTTTGATGGGGATGTAAATCAATTCTTTTGATGAATTATGATTTTTTCTATTTCTTAATGAATCCTTGGCCAATCTGCAAGGAGACTTCATAGCTACAGAATAAAAATGGGTTGAGCAACCTGCCACCTTTTCTCTATAGTGGGTGCCCCCTATTCCCCTACTGCTATCCTTCTTTCCACCGCATCTTTTTCCCTTTTTCTTCTTATATGATTCGAGGCCCTTCCTTGGTGTCTTCTACCTTGAAGTGACACAGTAGCACCTTCTCGAGTAGTAAAATCACATCCACAGCTTGCAACAAATATTATGCCACCAATTCATATGATTTTGTAGAATCCATTTGCTAAGAAATGCTATATAGAATTAAATGAAAATTGTCAAATAACTTTAGTCCACACAAATCAATGCAGCTTCCAGCTTCTTATGTTTCGTAGAAAAATTCAATTTCTCATGCTGAAATGCACTAAGTGATCTCGATGGCTCCTTAAGTGCACTAAGTGATTCCATAAATCAATTTCTTTGAATCAACATCTTTAAGTAGCACATGGAGTACAATCTCGACCACAACATTCTCATAGACTCTTCATCAGTGACATTCTTTGCAAGCTCTCGACAACCACACTGAATTGAATATCATTTCAAGAGATAAGAGTTAAAAAGGGGGATTGCACACACTCTCGTACAAGGAGAGGAGCACACATGGATTGAGGCAAGGATAATATAATCTCCTCCTTCTTCTTCTATTACCTTATAAAAATATACAAGCGATAATCTATTTGAATAATGCAACCGGTAGAATATGGAAAGAGCATATTGAGAACACACTAATATCTGCAAGCGAGTGATTTGAAAAGAAAAAAAAATGTTTAATTACTCTTTGTAGTTGAATTTGGTAAAGCTCAATAAATATATCCTTGGGATGTCAAATGTGGTATGTGTTATCCTCGATCTTCACATATTGAGCTTGATATCTCAACAATTCCTACCTCTTGTAATTGAGCATAGGATACGTAAATATCCTTAATTCAAATAATCATAGAATATTATGAAGTGTATAGATGCTATTAATATTAAATATATGAAGACTATTTATTGCATTCAATGATGTGTTTTTCAATGGCTATTACTAACATCATTTTTCTCTAGCAAATCAAAAGCATATTAAAAAACAAGGACTAATAAAATGATGGAGATAAAAATGAGGCCTTTAATATCCCTTCCACGAGGGAACTTGCAAATATATTAGTATGAGCTAAGAACCTTAATGATTTTTCTACGCCCTTGTGCATGATATATTTCGTTGGAGGTGATGGTAGAGTACATAGATGAGAGGTTCTTTGTGAAACGCTCCTCTAGACCTATTGGAACATCAAGATTTCATTAAGGTTGAGGTGGATATGCTCTACATCCAATCCATTATTTTGATGCTATGGATATTCATTGAAGAATAACACTTATGTGCACATAATTTCCTCATATTAATTGGTTCAAGGTATTTATCTTTGTAAAGGGTTGCTCTTGATGACTCTACAAAAGGATTCCACTCACATTTTAGCTAGTTATTTGAGTTTTGAATTCAAATATGAATTTTGGATTTTGGATGCTTTTAGGATTACCTTGAGTACCAACTTTAGCTCATTGGTTAATCACCACACTTAATTTTCCATACTCCCATTGACCATTGACCATGGTAATAGAAGATGCTAATTCCCCATTTGTAGAGGATATAATCAAAACATTACTTTCATGTACTAAGGAGAGTTGAATTAGCTCAAAATATGTTATGAACCTTTGTTCACTCCTTTTTAAAGGTGGACATTCAAGTGCTTGTTTTAGTGAGGCATTTTGTCAAGGATTAAAAAATTTGAATGATGATGATGCAAATATTTCCACTTCTAATGCAAATTAATATGATGCACTATTGGTGGAGACTTTGAGGGATAGAAAATTGGATGCTGATTTGTCATATCCTACTCCTTGAAGCTTATATAGTGCTTGATTTTTATTGCATTATTATGCAATTGCTATCTCTAGTCTTTTTCTATGAGAATGAGCCAATTTCTTTTGATGCAGCGCATAATTCTAAAACTTGATAGATCCTTTGCAACCAAAATTTGATATTATAATGACCAATGGTACTTGGTATTTATGTGATGTTCCTCTAAGCAAAATGGCCATTTAGAACCAAATGGGTATACATGCTAAAACTTAAGCCTGATGAAAACGTTCATAGGTCTGAATGATGGGCGAATATATATTTCCCTTTGTAGGCTTGAAGCATAGATGGTCTCACATGCGTAATTAGAGATACCTCTATGCGCATAAAATTATTGTTCTCTAAACTCTTTCGGAGCGAGCCCATGAAATTTTGCACACTCAAAGTAGACAATAAGACCTTTGTAATGCAAGTTGGCACACATAAAATTCTCACTCCCAGTATGAGAATCCATTCCCCCAAGACATACTAATTGTTGCCTTCACTAGGCATGCACATCAGCACACTTATTCACTCCAAAAACAATTTCTCTCGAAATGTGAATAGTTTTGAGATGAGCTTCAAAATAGGTTAAGAAGATAATGATAGATTTATTAAACATTAAACATTACAAGAAATGGATACAAAGTTATAAGGAATCCCTGATCAACACTCATGACTAACTAGCTCCTACACACAAAAATCTATGAGAGAGAGAGATGGCAACAAAAGGTCTCAAGAAAGTCTCCAAGAAAGTCTCCAAGAAAGAAAGGGCTTTCTAAGCAAGGCATGCAACAACTTATTCAAATCCCATGAGAGATAACACACATGGGATCGTGTTAATTAGAAGCACATTGTGTATATATAAGATCTTGAAAAGATTTCATAAATGATAAGGAAACCTTTTCCTGAATTGTTCACGTTATCCCAACTAAGTGTGATAGTTGGTAGTTGAATTCAGTCTTGATAATATTTTCTTTAAAGCCACATAGTTAGTTGAAGAAATTACTAAGCCGTTTGAGGTTTTTGTTGAAATGAATGCTAAGAGTTTTGTGCAACGTTATTTTCCACTACTACATCAATCTTCCTTTAGCACGTTCTCCAAACTATACTTGGTTTTGTAGCGTTCGTCTCCATAAGTTTTGACCATGAGGTTTTAAAGAGGAAGTTCAGCCACATCCTCCTCTCCCAAAAAGCCTGAACTAGTTGAAATTACAAGTGAAGTGAGCATAGTACACATGGAACATGTTGTAGCGCATAAAGTAGAGGGCTTAGACTTAGTAGATTTGAACTTTGGCAAAGCCTATTCTCCAATGCTTGAATTCATAGAATAAAAAATTATACAATGATGGAGCATAGTGCTCTTGAGATCCCCTTTATCCGATGAAGCATGAGAAATTATATAGCCTATCAAGAGAGGCCGAAACTCTACATTTTAGCAGTTTCTACAAAGATGGTATATGAATGTGCCCTTGAGATCCCCTTTGTCCCAAGAAGCATGAGAAATTATATAGCCTCTCAAGAAAGGCAGAAACTCTACATTTTAGCAGTTTCTACAAAGATGGTACATGAATTTTCGTCCGCTTCATGAGTGGCCGATTTATTTAGATCTTATTGTTTTCTAGAAAGAAAACACTATGGTGCCTAAAGGGAGGGGACATCTTAAAATGGTTTATTCTTTTCCCAAGGAAAGGGATTCTTGGATCCACAGCTCTTTGGGGGTATCACCAAAATTCGCCATGCGTCTTTCTTTCCAAATCTTCAAGATTGCTTCTCCTTTGATGGCATCCCACAATGTCAATGAGAAGCCATTATCTTTGACAAAAATAGCATGTTTCGAACTTATTTGACACTACATATACAAGATTCTGGCAAGACATACCCATACCCTTTACATGTAGTGCACAAAAAGAAGATGTTAACAATATATTCTTTCCCACTCAAACAACATTTGAACCACTCAAGGCCACCACATATGTTATTGGCTTTGACATCAGTCAACTCCAAAGTATTTACCACATCAGAAGTGATTTTTTTGTTTTTGTTTTTTCGCTCCAAAGAATTTACCACATAAGAACTGATTTTTTTGTTTTCTATGAGACGTTGTCATAGGTTCAAGAATTTGACATACCATCTCATATTAGTACAATTGAGGTGCTATTGCCTATTAAGGGAGATGTGTGAATCGGACCCTTTCTTGGAAGTAAACATTTTATACACTTTGCCGAGGTTGAATAGTCCTAAACCTTCAATCTGCAGTTGATCACTACTGAGAAGGAGAAGAGTTTTTGCGATCTCCCACAAATTGAATCTCTCTCTTAAAAGGTGTTAATGCTCGTACTCAACGCTCTTGCTCGGGTGAATGTCCTCATATCTAATCCATTCTTTTCTCTCTTTATTTTAGATGTGTTTCCACATATTAAATCCTTTGTACCATATTTTCTTTGTCTCTGGAAGGTAGTTGAGTTGATTCTTTCAATACCATTGATAGGAAACCAAAGTAAGTGATTTTGTCTAATTGTTGCTGAACATTTTTAATCTTCACTAATCTTGACGTATACTTTTATCTTATTCCAACTCTTCCACGAGTAGAGGATTAAATCTAACATTTTGGGAGAAATTATCATAAGAGAAGGCAATAACGTGAGCAAATCATGTGCCCACAAGGGTAAGGGAGTCCCCACCAGGGTAAGGGGAGTCTTTTTCCTAAGAATCAACTTAGCCCAAGAAGTTTCCAAGTTGCATCACTATTTGATCAGCCACTTGACGGCTAATTTATCGGCTATCCTCCCTTTGTCCACAATTCCCAAGTCCCCGCAATCCTTCTGGCTCGCCCAAATGTTTCAACTGATTTTAGGCATACCTCCCTTGTTTGGATTACCGATCCAAAGAAAGTCTCTGCAAGATCTCTAGTTTCGCTAGGTCTTTATCTTAGGTCTCCAACAATTCAATAAACATATGAACGAAGAAAAAAGGGCAATACAGGGCTGGACGCCCAAAGATGAAAGAAATTAATTTGAAGAAGGCCTCCGCCTCAAGAGGGGAAAGCTTCAGCTATCCGAAACAATGCAGGCGGACGATTATAAGGTTTGTTTTTGGCTCGATTTGTTGGTGATGATTGCCTTCATTCACGCACTTGTTCTTGTATGAATGATCACTACTTTTGCAGCTTGGCAGAGGTAGTCATCTGCGATTTGTACAGAGGCTCAAATTCAATAACTCAAATTCAAGAACGTGTGTTACTCGTTCATCTTCGTGCATTTTTTATGTTTGATGCCACGAAGGTAGCTTGCGTGTACGCATCGTCCAGATTGGTTTCTCAATGGTGTTCTACTTTTTTAGTTGGTGCACTGTAAAGATGATCCCTTAACTTTCATGTCCCGTAGTCAAACCACGTCCTCAGATGAAGTGGAAGAGCTAGCACATTGTCGGCATCAGCAATTCTGTTTCCTCATTCTTAAGGTTCATCACTTTATTCAGACTAATAAAGAGTATATCCAACCGCGCCTCTGGACTCTGGATCTTGTTATCGTGACTAACAGGTATGAACGGTAGACGGAGCTCATTCGTAGTTACGAATCTGATTTCCGTGCTTATCTTTTGCCCCGTCAAACGCGCCCTTGCGTTATCATATTCTAACCTATTAGTTGACTTCAGGCTTCGCCAATTTTATCATTAAACTCCGCCCACAAATAGCCTAGAAATTCGATGATATGGCGATACACTGACAACTTGCAAGCTCGATACCAATGGATAACGATGCCATTACAATGCATAGTACTTAGTTGACTTTCACACTTAACTGCTATGCTGCTCTCATGATTCGTCATCATCACATTGACTTAGACATCTTTCAAGAAATATCTGCAATAAAATAGGCAAGTGACTGTATGTGTAAGATTTTTCCAGCTGTTTTAAATGTTGTTACGTATTTATTTAATAAGATTTCTTCATCAAGCTTGGTCTGCAGAAGAGCGCAATACGGGTATCGAGTACCAAGCTCTTTTCTTATTGACGTTGCATGACCGACCTGATTATTATTTCTGACTGCTAAGAGAGGTAAAGGCCCGAATTCTATATTAAAGGAGCTCTTTTAGTTAATGAATCACTCCTGTTGATATAACATTGCATAGAACTCTACGAAATTTGTCGTTACATCATACTCTTATATTTGTTTTCTACAAAAGGCTGTAATAGAAAAGCATAGCGTTTGTGGGGTTGGCCTCTTATGCCGACGTGGGGATACTTAGTGTAATAGGTATCTCTTGTGTGCCTCTGGGTTCTCGGTTATGAGCATGAGCGCAGATGTGCTGGATGGAAGAATGTTCTATGTAAACCCAAAGAAAAGAAAGTTACATTTACTAGAGAGCTAGGACACATCATCCCCGTACATGATGTTAGAATGTATCTAGAGAAAGTTTCCATAATTCGTAGCTGGATCCTTCCTCAGTATTTGCATTATTTAGCATAATTCTTAGGAATTTTGGGTTTTTATCATAAATACATTGCCATCTATTCACAATGTTTCATGCATAGAGCTTTCAACTTGACTAGTTCATAGCAAAGAGCTTTTGGTGCATAGAAAGAATAAGTCTTAGGTGCTCCAATTTTAGTGATAGTTGACCAGCACAAATCTTCTGAATTCGATAATGATGCTAGTGGCATCACAATAAGTGAAATCTTAGATAAAGACAATAGACTACTTGCTATGGAAGGAAAGAAACGTTCTCAGACTCCAAAATAAAAAACTAGCTTGTTCATGAGCAAGACCTTTACGATATTGTTCATACTGTATAGATTTGGCAGAACTTTTTATATGGAGCCACACTTAGGGTTTACAAATTTCATCATACTTGCATTCAATTTAGGTAAGCAACATAGGTTCAATTAATGCAAGAATTTCACATGGAAAATATTTATTGAAAATGTAAAATCTATGCAATTTTGGATGCATTATCACACATTATTCATCAAATTAGTTTTGTTGTTTTGGAGAGTAACTGAATTCAAAAAAATGAAGGATTCTCAGAGTGAAGATCATCATTTGTAGTCTATTGTGAATTAGTTGTGGGATCATCATGAGAAGAAATTAATTTTCCGTTTATGAAAGTAATTCTCTAACCTTCAAGTTTAGCAAGATTTCTTAAACGGAATGGGAAGACTTTTGTCCCTAATTCCGAAGAAGTGAAGTTTACAAATAAACTCTTTTTTTAAAAACCACGATGTGCCCTATGTAGATCATCAAATCTTACAACTAATCAGATGCATATTCGCGTTTCCTAGGATGACTTGATATGTCTACATCTATGTAAGACAATGTTTTAAGTGTTATATAAACAAAATATAGAAGATGCCTTCTCAAGTCTTATTGCAACAATGAAACATACCACATTACTATTGGTACAATTTTTGCACAGATTTTCTTATAGTTCTACTTAGGAAACCTCGCCAAAAAGATATTATTCTTGTACTCATGTATTAATTGTGTTAAATGACACATTCTAATCGTAAAGAGAAAAAAATGGAGACTACGCAAGTCGGAAAAGTTTTTATCCGAAACAGTTTTGAATTAGGTGGTTTATGGAATTCCACGTACTCTCATACAAAGATTCTAGATTAAGTGGAAATGTTTGGAAAGATTTGATTAATAAGTTACAAGTTAAAATCAAGATGATAAGTTTTTGTATAGTTATATTGGAGATAGATGATAGAGGGTATATGAGCATACCATTTGAATAAGACATATGTCAGCTCTCACATGAGTGTCATTTGGCAGCCTTAGGATACATCCATCGGTGTCTCCTAAATTGTGTGTGTGTGTGTGTGAGAGAGAGAGAGAGAGAGATAATATGAAGGAGTTACATTGTTGGGAGGTGAAACGAACACAGATCTTAGTACGTATGTATTTGAATATGTAGCTACTATCGTCATCGTGATCTATGTACTTTCCCATGTGCAAAACTATGGACAATCGTTGGGCATGATAGTATTATTAGAGCCATTAACCGCCACGACAAGCACAACCAACAATATGTGTGACTTCAATGACCATCCTCACTAATGGAGGGGATATGGAAAGCAACAAGTATGTGTAGATGGATGCAAGGACCCTTGGAGATCCTTCTTCCCTCCTCTCCCTCTGTTTGATGAGAGATCAAAAGCTAAAAATCCTTTATATATCCCCAAAATGCGGCTCCAAATATGTTTATGGGATAAGCCCCCTCTTCTAAAGCTCCTCAAATAATGAATATTTCATGTAGTTACGTAGTGAAGGAGGTAGGTAAATTTTGTTTCTAAACCTTTTTCTCAAGGTTTAGGAGCAAAATACAATCTCTGGGAGGCATATTGAAGACATGAACTTCCTTCTTTTTTAATTTGGGTTGTGAATTTTGAGGGGGAATGAGCAAATTATCTAAAGAAGCTTTATAGAATGGATTTGGAGCATGCAAAGTCACCTTCCCACGGTCATTCTCACACATTATGGTCTTGATTCAATGCTTAGCTCCCAAGATTTGTTTGGCTACAAATGGTTTCTCATCTCGACAAGATTTGATAGATTAAAAAAGTTGTGTTGTACTTTAGATAGAACTAATTCACCACTCTCGGACCTTGTTTTGGAGTGTTTAGTTCCCAAATTCAAATTTGTCACTTGGATTCACATCATGGACTTGATATACATATGATGGAGTACTTTTTTTTTATTATTGGTGAGGACTACGTGTTTGTTTTTTGAGTGCTTTGAAGCTATTTTTGGAGTCATTTGTGTTGGGTTTTTGTAGCAAGACCTACTCGGTTCAACAAGGCATTTCAAATTTTCTTTTGGAATTAGTGAGGAGTCTAAACTAGAGATTCATCACATCACGGATGCCTTCACCACTAGTTGGGATAGCTTGGATAGTATTAAGGAAGTGCTCTTGTGATATTTCTCTCTTTCTTGCCATATAAAGTTTATTTCCATCTTTATTTAAACTCTCTACCTATACATCTCGAGGTAGATAAACCTGGGAATTACCACCCTAGGGAAAATAAAAGATACCTCCCCACCTAAGGATCAAACTCTAAATGGAAAGGACCAAAAGATGGGAGAGGTGGAGCACTAATAAAAGTATTCTTTTTTTACTCCAAAATTTTTCGTGAAAATATGAGAAACTTGCTCATCTATTCTCACATAAGAAAGATCAATATCACCTTCCAATACCTTCACGTTGATGTAGCAATGATTTACCTACATAAAAATTATCGTATAATAAAAAAATAGTATTTTGTCTTATATGTATGGTGCTAAGGTTATCATAAGAAATGTCTATAGGATTTTGCACTTGTACACCTATATCTGCAAGTATCACCTTTAGACATGATGCCCTAGATGTTTCTATTACACCTCTATGCTCATGCTATGTACTTGAGAAAGCAACATCCATTTGCTTCTTACTTCTTCATGTCACAGCAACACTGTAAAGTGAAAATAAAAAACCACTAATAAATCTTGTATCTGGAACACTAGCATCCTAAACTACATTGTTGTATCCATGACCTTGCAACTTTACACCATATTCAAACACAATGCATAATGCAAAGTAGCACTCACATATGTACGATGTCTCAAACCATCGAAATGTTGTTTTCTTGAAACTTGCATAACTAGACATTCTAGTCTCATATTGTAACTTCGATTTGGTCCTAAAATTATGTCATTGATCAAACTTCTTACAATTCTCCTATACATAGTAGCATTTTCCAATGCTTCACGTGAGATAGAATCCAACTTTAAATCTTGATCTAATGTTATAGAATTTTTCTTATAGTCATCCCTACCATATTCTCTCAACATATTCAAGGTGTATTTTAATTCCAATAGCCATAATACTTTTTTGTATTTATAGATTAAATGCCCAAAAAGTAGGGAACTACACCAACATCATTGATGTCAAGCTCTTGAAGAAGGATTTGCATTACTTATTTAATTCTTTCTTTACCTTGACCAAGAACCATTATTTCATCAACATAAATGACCAAAATTTGATGCTATCATTTTTGTGCATGTAATGAGTGACCTCCATCACACATAGGAAATCCAACAAATTTAAATAATCAGCAATCCTTGCATACCATGTATGAGGGGCTTGCTTGAGCTCATTCAAGGAATTTTTTGATTTTGCAATAATATCCATGATTTTTTGAACCCTCATATCTCCGTGGCCCATCCATGTATACTTCTCGCAACAACTCTCCATGACAGAAAGCATTTTTCACATTCATCTGATGTAAAATCAACCTTTTTTTGTGCCCAATGCAACAAGCTCCCTAACTATAGCTATCATAGCTAGACAACTACATTTCTATTCATAATCAATTCCATGTGTTTGTGCATATCATTTTATTACCAGTCTTGCTTTATATCTACTTACACTACCATCAACATTAAGCTTTATAATATAAACTTGCTTGAACCCAATGTATTTCGTTTCTTATGGAGATGAAATGAACTTCCATGCTCCATTTCAATAACGTGTAGTTGTACCTCATGCATGGCTTTTCTTCAATCTACATTTTCAATTTCATCTTCAAAACAAAAAAAATTAACATCTTGTATTACCATGGTCCTATAAGCGCAATGATGATCCATGCATCTACCATAGGTTAATCACCACATTTAATTTTCCATACTCCCATTGACCATTGACCATTGACCCCATTGACCCCATTGACCCCATTGACCATTGACCATTGACCATGGTAATACAAGATGCTAATTCCCATTGACTAAAAACATTACTTAACTTTTCCCTTCTCATTGACCATTGTCCATGGTAATACATGATCCTAATTCTCATTGACTAAAAACATTACTCCTCAAGACTCTTTTTCTAACCCCTTGATTCTCCATCATTATCTTAAACGCATATAGACAAGATGCTAACTCCCTACTCCATCATTATGTAATACAATGCCCATTGACCATTGACCATGGTAATACAAGATGCATGATGATCCATGCTTCTATCTTAGGTTAATCACCACACTTAGTTTTCTATACTCCCATTGACCATTCACAATTGAACCCATTGACCATTGACCATTGTAATACAAGAGAGAAAATTTTAATACTCCCATTGACCATTGACCATGGTAATTCAAGATGCTAATTCTTCTTTTTTTGAAGATGAAATTGAAAATGTAGATTGAGGAAAAGCCATGGCTGAGGATATGACTACACGTTATCGAAATGGACCATGGAAATTTGTTCCATTGCCCTAAGAAATGAAACACATTGGGTTCAAGCAAGTTTACATTGTAAAACTTAATGTTGATGGTAGCATAAGTCGGTATAAAGCAAGACTGGTAGTAAAACCATATGCACAAACAGATGGCATTGATTATGAATAGAAATGTAGTTGTATAGCTAAGATAGCTACAACTAGGGAGTTGGTTGCATTGGGTACAAAAAAGGGTTGATTTTGCATCAGATGAATGATAACAATACTTTTTGTCATGGAGAATTGTTGGGAGAAGTATACATGGATGGACCAGGAAGCTATGAGGATTCAAAACATCATGAATATTATTGCAAAATAAAAGAGGTCCTTGTATGAGCTTAAGCAAGCCACTCATGCTTGGTATGCAAGGATTGCTGATTATTTAAATTTGTTGGATTTCCTATGTGTGATGGAGGTAGCTTAGTACATGCAAGGGAATTATAGCATCAAATTTTGTTCATTTATGTTGATGAAATAATGGTTCTTTGTCAAGGTAAAGAAATCATTAAATAAGTTAATCAAATCCTTCTACAAGAACTCGGCATGAACAATGTTGGTGTATTTTCCTACTTTTTGGGCATTTAATTTATAAATACAAAAAAAGTATTATGGCTATCCCAATGAAAATACACGTTGAATATGTTGAGAGACTATGGTAGGGATGACTATAAGAAAATTTCTATGACATTGGAGCAAGATTTAAAGTTGTATTCTATGTCACATGAAGCATTGGAAAATGCTAAGATGTAGAGGAGAATTGTAGGAAGTTTGATCGATGACATGATCACAAGACCAGATCTAATTTACGATATGGGACTTTAAAGTCTAGTTATGCAAGTTTCAAGAAAACCACACTTAGATGGTTTGAGACATAGTACATATGCGAGTGCTACTTTGCATTATGCATTGTGTTTTGAATTTGGCGTAGAATTGCAAGGTCATGGATACAACAATGCAGTTTAGGATGCTAGTGTTCCGCATAGAAGATTAATTAGTGGTTTTGTATTTTCACTTCAGAGTGTTGTTGTGACATGCAAAAGCAAGAAGCAAATGTACATCTAGGGCGTCATGTCTAGCGATGCTACTTGTAGATATAAGTGTACAAGTGCACAATCTTGTAGCCATTTATTATGATAACCTTAGCAGCATATATATAGCACAAAATCCTATTTTTATTCTAGAAAAATGTTTATCTAGGTACATTATCACTACATCAAGGTGAAGGTAGTGGAAGGTGATATTAATCTCTTTTATGTGAGAATAGATGAGCAAGTTGCTAATATTTTCACTCAAACCTTTTGAGTAAAAAAGAATACTTTTCTTAGTGCTCCACCTCTCCCATCTTTTGTTCCTCTCCCTTTAGAGTTTGATCCTTAGGTAAGAAAGTATGTTGTATTTTCCCTAGGATGTTAATTCCCATGTTTACCTCCCCCGAAATGTATAGGTAGAGAGTTTAAATAAGGATGGAAGTAAACTTTATATGGCAAGAAAGAGAGAAATATTACAAAAGCACTTCCCTAATACTATCTAAGCTATCCCAACCGGTGTTGGAAGGCATCTGTGATGTGATGAATCTCTAATTTAGACTCCTCACTAGCTCCAAAAGAAAATTTGAAATGCCTTGTTGAATGGAGTAGGTCTTGGCACTAACAACCAACAACAATTGCTCCAAAAATAGCTTCAAAGCACTCAAAAACCAAACATCTAGACGAACTAATGACTCCAAAATGACGAATTCGAATTTGGGAACTAAATGCTCCAAAATGAAGGTCTGATAGTGGTCAATTAGTTCTATCTAAAGTACAACAAATCTTTTTTAATCCATCAAATCTCTTCCAAATGAGACACTATTTGCCACTTAACTAATCTTGGGAGCTAAGCTTTGAATCAAGACCACAATGTGTGAGAAAGACCGTGGGAATGTCACTTTGCATTCTCCAAATCCACTCTATAAAGATTCTTTAGGTAATTTGTTCAGTCCCCCCTCAAAATCCACAACCAAAAATATAAGAGAAGGAATCTCATGACCTCAATATGCCTCCTCAGAGATTGTATTTTGGTCCTCGAACTTGAGAAAAGGGTTCAAAACCAAATCTTACCTACCTCCTTCACTAAGTAAGTCCATAGAAGATTCATTATTTGAGGATCTCTAGAAGAGGGGACTTATCCCATAAACATATTTGGAGCCCCATTTTTGGGGATATATAAAGGATTCTCTTTTTTTTCTGGCTCTCATCAAACAGATGGAGAGGAGGGAAGAAGGATCTCCAAGGCTCCTTGCATCCATCTGCACACACGAGCTACTTTCAATACCCCCTCCATTAGTGATGATGGTCATTGAGGTCACACATATTGTTGGTTGTGAGTGTCGTGGCAGTTAATGGCTCTAATAATGCTGTCATGCCCAACGATTGTCGATAGTTTTGCACATGGGAAAGTACATAGATTGCGATGACGATAGCAACTACATATTCAAATACATATGTACTAAGATGTGTGTTCGTTTCATCTCCCAACCATGTACCTCCTTCATATTATCTCTCTCTCTCTCACACACACACAAACACACACACACAATTAAAGGGAGACCCATGAATGTATGGTATGGTTGCCAATTGACACTCATGTGAGAGCTAACATATGTCTTATTCAAATGGTATGCTCATATAACCTCTATCATGTATCTCCAATATAACTATACAAAAACTTATCATCTTGATTTTAACTTGGAACTTATTAATCAAATCTTTCCAAACATTTCCACTTAATCTAGAATCTTTGTATGAGAGTACATGGAGTTCCGTAAACCATCTAATTCAAAATTGTTTCGAATAAATAATTCTCCAACTTGCGTAGTCTCCATTGTTTTCTCTTTAGGATTAGAACGTGTCAATTAACACAATTAATATATGACGACAAGAATAATATTGGTTTGGCGAAGTTTTCTAAGTAGACCTATAACAAAATCTTTGCAAAACTGATACCAATAGTAATGTGGTATGTTTCATTGTTGCAAAAAGCCTTGAGAAAGCATCCTCTATATTTTGTTTATATAACACTTAAAACATTGACTTACATAAATGTACACATATCTAGTTATCCTAGCAAACGAGAATATGCATCTGATTAGTTGTAAGATTTGATGATCTACATAGGGCACATCATGGTTTTTAAAAAAGAGTTTATTTGTAAGCTTCACTTCCTTGGAACTAGGAACACAAGTCCTCCCATTTCGTTTAAGAAATCTTGGGAAACTTGAAGGTTAGAGAATGACTTTCATAGTTGGAAAATTAATTTCTTCGATTCCACAACTACTTCACAACAGACTGAAAACGACTATCTTCACTCTGAGAATCCTTCATTTGTTGAATTAACCTCCTGCAAGATATTAGGACCTCCTGCGTTTTAGAGCATGGCAGCCATGAAGCTTCAAAAGAGAAGATTTTTGAAGGAGCTCAAGAGCATTTAAATCAAGAAAAGTTTCAGATTATTGAGAGGTCCTCTTTTGTCAGGTACACTTTTGATTTCAGTTCGTCTTTTGAAGTCCATGTGGCAGGCGACAACATGAATTTTTCTTGTGGGTCCTTGAATGGACAATACTCACACGCTGTGAGACAAATGTAAGCATTTTGGTGGTCCTTAATTCGAGAGCTCATGCACCTTGTGCGGTTTTATGTTACCTTGCTAAAACCTTGAATTTGAACAAAGACTGGTTTTTAATGAGGGTATTTGCATGCTTGGAGATACTCTCGTGATATAGGTGGAAGGCCAAAGAGAAGACAGTTGAAAGACCTCCTGTATCGATCAGGGATGAATGTATATTTTTGAGGCCTCCCATCAGAGTATATTTGCTTACATTGCGGACTATTATTGATGCTTTTACCCAGAGGTTGGGTTTTTGGAGTCGCTTCACTATAGTTGATTTGGCGCATATACACTTTGGACAAAGGAGACTCTACCGAAAGTTTTTCAGAGGCACACAGGTTATCATTTCAGAAGAAAGGATTCAAACATGATGGTTTACTAGAGCTCATACATACAGATGTATGGGAACCAACAAAAGAAGTATCAGTCAATGGGTCTAGGTATTATGTTCTTTTCATTGATGATGCTACAAGGTGGATAACCATATATGTTTTAAAGGAAAGATCAGAAGCATTTGGAGCTTTCAAACATTTTCATGCATATGCTAAAAGAGTTACAAGTCAAAAGCTCAAGACGTTAAGGTTTGATGGAGGGGTAGAATACTTCTCCCAAGAATTCAATGATTATCTTTGTAATGCAGGTATGAGGAGAGAAATAACTTGCAGGTATACACCTCAACACAATGGGGTGGCAGAAAGGAGGAAGAACATTGGTTGAGTTTGCAAGAGCAATGTTAAAAGAAAAGAGTTGCCCTAATTATCTTTTGGCTGAGGGTGTAAATATAGCTACATATCTTGTGAATAGGTTACCATGCGCAGCTCTAAATGGAATGACCCCTTATGAAGCATGGTGGGGTAAGAAACCAACACTTGATCATTGTAAGGTGTTTGGATCAATTGCCTATGCTTATGTACCATCACAACTTAGACATAAGCTTGAACCAAAGGCTGAAAAATATGTATTGATTGGGTATGGTGAAAAGCAGATGGGTTATAGGCTATGGAGTCCTCTAACTAAACAATTTATTGTTTCCAGAGATGTGACATTTGATGAAGACAAGATTTGGTATGCAGATAAAGATTGTAATCTTGAAACATTTGAAGAAGAGGTAAGAAGAAGTGAAAGAGGTACATCACATATGCAGGTAGATGGAGATGAAGATTATATGCAAGCAAGTGTTGGAGAAACAATCACTAACTGGACATATACTTGAAGGTCAAATCTTAGGAAGAAAACCCCATGCCTATGTGAAGGGACAAATTCACAAATGTATCATATTTGTAAAGTTAGTTCACTTTAGTTCTAGAAGTTTTTTAAAATCACGAGAATACGAAAATCTATATAAGTTAGTTTGTATCAACTGACGCGTAGAGAGAGAGAGAGAATAGAGAGAAGAAGTAGAAGAAAGAGTTCATTTTATACGACTGAGAATAGTCGGGCTTCTCTGAGTGAGAAAGCATCTGTAAAACTTCTGAGTTTTCATAGCTGTGAGAAAGAACTGAGTAAAGTTCTGTGTATGAGTCTCTCTCCATCATCTCCATGTTTGCCTACTGTGTGATGAATTGAAAAGTTCAAGTTTTCTGAGCAATTCGATGCCTCGCATCGAATCTTGGCTGATAAGTCATTTTTTCATTCTCTGTGTGTTAACTATTGTTGAATCTTCTAAAAATATGAAGTTTGTGGAGCAACTCGATGCCTGGCATCGAGTTCCAACATAAAATGGATGCCCGGCATCGACTTCTATCATATAAGTCATCTTCTTCATGTGTGTGTAAAATAGAGTGTTTCTGGTGCAGAAAAATAGCCAAAAAAAGCCCAAAGTCGATGCCTGGCATCGACTTGGACTGAAATTCGATGCTAGGCATCGAATTTTTTATTTTTGGACATCAGGAATACTAAAACAGGCAAGATTTCCAGTTTTGGAAGGTCATACAGGGTCATCTTGTGAGTGTCATAACTTGAGTTCTAGAGCTCCGTTTGATGCATATGATAGCTTGTTGGAAAGCTCTACTCTTCTAGTTTGAGCCTATAAAGTTTCATGGAGAAAGCGTACTTGCGCTAGGAGAAAGTAGCAAAATACTGAAGGTATGTCATTTCGGTGACTAGGAATTTCTGGAGAAGCAAAGTTCTCACTTTAAGCTATCATTTCTCAAAGTTTGGAGTGGCAATGAGTTAATGGTGACCATAGAGGTGTTCTAGTGTCACATTAATTCATTTCTTGTGGTGTTTTATACATCAACAAGTGGTATCAGAGCAGAAAGATTCTCGAGAGCAGAAGGCGGCAAAGGTACGAGAAGTTTTTGTAAAGTTTTCCATTAAAGTTTGAAAGGTGAAGCATTTGAAGACACAAGGCATCAAAAGGTTACTTCAAAAGTATCCTCATACACAAAGAACCTCAAAAGGTATTATCCTTTATCCTTTAAGCTCACAGGTTGCAGCAGAAGGAAAGAACTATGGCAGATCATATCTCCATTGACAAACTGGACAGAGATAATTACCCCGCATGGGTAATGAGAATGGAAGCCTTACTTATGAGTAAGGATCTCATGGTATATGTAACAGGTGAAGAAGAGAAGCCAGTATTTGAAGATGAAAGCCGACCAAAGAAAGAAGAACTTGATGCTTTAAAGCATTGGCAGAAGAAGGATGCAAGTGCAAAAGCCTACATCTACAATACAATCTCAGATCATTTGCTACCACACATCAGAGGATTGGAATCATCTGAAGATATATGGAATGCATTGGAGTATCATTTCCAAAGTACTACTAAAGCACGGAAAGCAAGTCTATGGTCAGAGTTTACAACATTCAAGAAGAAGCCAAGTCAAACCATTAGTGATTATGTCACTAAGATGAAGGATCTTGCAGATAGTCTTGGATCCATAGATGAAGATGTTGAAGATCACAGATTGATTGCTCAACTACTTGCAGGTTTGAGAGGGGATGAAAGGTGGAAACCTTTTGTCTTATCAACAGAACTTTCATTAAATCATTATGTTCCAGATTTGAACCAGTTGCTTGGTTTGATGCTCACATATGAGCAAGACTTGAAGGGAGATGGAGATAAAGGTCAAAGTTCTGCAATGTACATGAAGAATAAGAAGAAAGGAGATAAAGGTAAAGCAAAGGATGAAGAGGAGTCTAATTCTCAAGCTTATTATGCAAGAGGTAAAGGCACTGGCAGAGGAAGAGCAAGAGGTTTTGGAAGAGGAAGAGGTAATCAAAATAACAACAAAAAGGCTTGCTGGATCTGTGGATTGAGTAATCATTTGGCTCATGACTGTTGGCACAACCAACAAGGATCAAACCAGAATCAAAACAACAATAGCAGAGGTCGAGGTGGAAGATATCAAAGTAATTTTCAAAGAGGTAGACAAAGTCAAAGAGGAGGCTATGGTAGAGGTGGAGGAAGAAGTTGGGGACAGAATCAATCCTACAACACCACCTACTACAACTATGCAAATGACACACAGAATGAAAGTCATACATCATTGATGATGAATTCAATCAGCACATCAGATAAAGAAGATCTAAAGGTATTTTACATTGACTCTGGATGTTCTAATCATTTGTCAGGAAACATAGAATTGATGTCAGAATTGGAAAAAGGCATTTCTAGTCACACAGTTCAAACTGGTGATAATACAAGACATAGTGTACATTCAATTGGAAAAGTGAAATGCAAGAGTGGAGCAGATTTGCTAACCAATGTTTTGTATGTTCCTACAATACCTAAAAACTTGATTAGTGTGGGACAGATAGTTGAAAAAGGTTTTCAAGTTAGGTTTACAAATGAAGGAGTATTTGTGGAAGATCCAGAGAATGGATATAATCAGATTGTCTCTGGTAAGAAAGAAGGTAGACTTTTTACTTTAAGAGTGCAAGGGAACATTGGTCAAGCTTTGCTCACACATGGTGAAGCAGTGATTACAGAACTTGATCTCTGGCATAAGAGATTAGGTCATTTCAATGAAAGAGGAATTAAAGCTATGGTTGCTAATCAGTCTGTACTAGGATTACCAAATGTGCAAAGTCAACATATGGTTTATAAATGTGAAGCATGTCAAATGGGTAAAGCACACAGGTTACCATTTCAAAAGAAAGGATTCAAACATGATGGAGTACTTGAGCTCATTCATACAGATGTATGGGGACCAACAAAAGAAGGATCTATCAGTGGCTCAAGGTATTATGTTCTTTTTATTGATGATGCTACAAGATGGATAACATTATATGTTTTGAAGGAAAGATCAGAAGTGTTTGGAGCTTTCAAGCATTTTCATGCATATGCAGAGAGAGTCACAGGTCAAAAGCTTAAGAGACTGAGGTCTGATGGAGGGGGAGAATACTTCTCCCAAGAGTTCAATGATTATCTTTGGAATGCAGGTATTAAGAGAGAAATAACTTGCAGGTATACACCACAACAAAATGGTGTAGCAGAAAGAAGGAACAGGACTTTGGTTGAGTTTGCTAGAGCTATGCTAAAGGAGAAGAATTGTCCAAATTATCTTTGGGCTGAAGCTGTAAATACAGCTACATATCTTGTGAATAGATTACCATGTGCAGCTCTGAATGGAATGACTCCATATGAAGCTTGGTGGGGTAAGAAACCAACACTAGATCATTGTAGAGTGTTTGGATCAATCGCATATGCTTATGTGCCATCACAACTTAGACATAAACTTGAACCAAAGGCAGAAAAATATGTGTTCATTGGTTATGATGAAAAGCAGATGGGTTACAGATTGTGGAATCCTCTAACCAAACAATTTATTGTTTCTAGAGATGTTACATTTGATGAACAGAAAAGTTGGTATGCAGATCAAAGTCATACAGCTGAAGAATTTGAAGAAGAGGTAAGAAGATGTGAGAAAGGAAAATCAATTGTGCAGGTGAATAGAGATGAAGACTATATGCAAGCAAGTACATCCAGAAGTGGATTAACAAGAATGAATGAAGAAGCTTCTATATTTGATGAAGAGGTGTATCCAGAAACTTATGAAGAATGTGAACCAAGAAGGTCAACCAGGACTAGAAGACAACCAGAAAGGTATTCTTATGATACTTCTTACATAACTCAGAGGAACTATGCATATATGGTCAAAGATGATGAAGAACCTCAGAACTATGATGAAGCTAAAGGTAAAAAGCAATGGGAAGAAGCAATGAAGGAAGAGTTCAATGCACTGGAGGAGAACAAGACATGGGAACTTGTTCCTAAACCAAATGGTAAGAAAGTAATTGGAAATAAATGGGTTTATAAAGTGAAGAAGCTTGCAGATGGAAGTATAGCCAGATACAAAGCTAGATTGGTGGTGAAAGGCTATGCCCAGACCTATGGCATAGATTATGATGAGACATTCAGTCCTGTAGCTAAGATGTCAACTATAAGGACAATCATTGCTATTGCAGCTTCAAAAGGATGGACCCTAAGTCAATTGGATATAAAAAATGCATTCTTGAATGGATACATATCAGATGAGGTATACATGGAACAACCTCAAGGGTTTATAGATTCCAGGTATCCAAATTTTGTTTGCAGGTTGAGAAGAGCATTGTATGGATTGAAGCAAGCTCCAAGAGCTTGGAACTATAGACTGGTGAAGTATCTCAATGATCTTGGATATCAAAGTTCGAAAGCAGATTCAAGTCTACTTATCAAAAGAATAGAGGAAGGCACAATCTACATTTGTATTTACGTAGATGACATTATAATCACAGGTACTTCAGATGAAGGAATCAAGGAGGTAAAGAGATTACTTGAGAAAGAGTTCAAGATCAGTGACCTAGGAAAGTTGTCATACTTTCTTGGAATGGAAGTCACTTATACAGATCATGGCATATATGTGTCACAAGAAAGGTATCTTCTGAACTTGTTGAAGAAGTTTGATATGGAAAATTGCAGAGAAGCTTCAACTCCACTTGAAGTTAATCACAAGCTCAATAAATATGATGGTGCAGACTACAAAGATATGAGGAAGTATCAATCTCTTGTGGGTAGTTTGATTTATGCTACACTAACAAGACCTGATCTTAGTTATGCAGTGGGAATTTTGTCACAATTCATGCATTGTCCAAAGGACCCACATTGGATTGCAGGTCAAAGAGTTCTCAGATATATCAAAGGAACTATAAAGGAAGGATTATATTATCCTTTTACATCAGATTTGAAGTTGAGAGCCTATAGTGATTCAGATTGGGCAGGTAACCAGGATGACAGAAGATCAACTCATGGTTACATGATATACATTGGTGATAAGCTTGTAAGTTGGTGTTCAAAGAAACAACATACAGTAGCATTATCATCAACTGAAGCAGAGTACAAAGGACTTGTGGAAGCAGCTAAGGAAGTCATATGGATGCAGACATTGTTCAAGAGCTTAGGCATTGATCAAGGTACACCTACAATACATGGAGATAATATGAGTTCACTTTATCTTGTAGCAAATCCAATATTTCATGCAAGGACAAAGCACATAGAGATACAATATCATTTTCTCAGAGAAAAGGTAATGGAGAAGGAGATTGAAGTGGAATATATTTCTACTAAAGATCAGTTAGCAGACATAATGACAAAGAGCTTGGATGGTGTGAAGACCAGTAGATTCAAAAGCATGGCAGGAGTAAAAGAAAAGAAGAAGATATGAAGAAACAGGGAATGTCAATTAGTGATTGAGGGGGAGCTGTTGGAGAAACAATCACTAACTGGACATATACTTGAAGGTCAAATCTTAGGAAGAAAACCCCATGCCTATGTGAAGGGACAAATTCACAAATGTATCATATTTGTAAAGTTAGTTCACTTTAGTTCTAGAAGTTTTTTAAAATCACGAGAATACGAAAATCTATATAAGTTAGTTTGTATCAACTGACGCGTAGAGAGAGAGAGAGAGAGAGAATAGAGAGAAGAAGTAGAAGAAAGAGTTCATTTTATACGACTGAGAATAGTCCGGCTTCTCTGAGTGAGAAAGCATCTGTAAAACTTCTGAGTTTTCATAGCTGTGAGAAAGAACTGAGTAAAGTTCTGTGTATGAGTCTCTCTCCATCATCTCCATGTTTGCCTACTGTGTGATGAATTGAAAAGTTCAAGTTTTCTGAGCAATTCGATGCCTGGCATCGAATCTTGGCTGATAAGTCATTTTTTCATTCTCTGTGTGTTAACTATTGTTGAATCTTCTAAAAATATGAAGTTTGTGGAGCAACTCGATGCCTGGCATCGAGTTCCAACATAAAATGGATGCCCGGCATCGACTTCTATCATATAAGTCATCTTCTTCATGTGTGTGTAAAATAGAGTGTTTCTGGTGCAGAAAAATAGCCAAAAAAGCCCAAAGTCGATGCCTGGCATCGACTTGGACTGAAATTCGATGCTAGGCATCGAATTTTTTATTTTTGGACATCAGGAATACTAAAACAGGCAAGATTTCCAGTTTTGGAAGGTCATACAGGGTCATATTGTGAGTGTCATAACTTGAGTTCTAGAGCTCCGTTTGATGCATATGATAGCTTGTTGGAAAGCTCTACGCTTCTAGTTTCAGCCTATAAAGTTTCATGGAGAAAGCATACTTGAGCTAGGAGAAAGTAGCAAAATACTGAAGGTATGTCATTTCGGTGACTAGGAATTTCTGTAGAAGCAAAGTTCTCACTTTAAGCTATCATTTCTCAAAGTTTGGAGTGGCAATGAGTTAATGGTGACCGTAGAGGTGTTCTAGTGTCACATTAATTCATTTCTTGTGGTGTTTTATACATCAACAGCAAGCACATCCAGAGTTGGATCATATAGAAGAAATGAAGATGTACCAAGATTTGATGAAGAAGTATATCCGGATACACATGAAGAGTGTGAACCAAGAAGTTCAACCAGAATGAGGACCTACAAGGTATTCTTATGATACGTCTTGTCTGACTCAGAAAAACTATGCTTACATGGTTAAGGAAGATGAAGAACCTCAAAGCTTTAATGAAGCAAAAGGTAAGAGACAATGGGAAGAAGCAATGAAGGAAGAGTTTAATGCACTTGAAGAAAACAAAACTTGGGAACTTGCTCAAAAACCTAATGGTAAGAAAGTGATTGGAAATAAATGGGTTTACAAAATAAAGAAGCATGTAGATGGAAGAATAGCCAGATACAAAGCTAGATTGGTGGTTAAAGGCTATGCTCAAACTCATTGCATAGATTATGATGAGACAATCCATCCTATAGCAAAGATGTCAACCATAAGGACAATCATTGCTATTGCAGCATCAAAAGGATGGACATTGAGTCAATTGTATATAAAGAATGCATTTTTGAATGGATATATATTAGATGAGGTTTACATGGAGGAACCTCAAGGGTTTGTAGATTACAAGTTTCCAAATTACATTTGCAAATTGAGAAGAGTACTTTATGGATTAAAGCAAGCTCTTAGAGCTTGGAACTATGGACTTGTGAAGTATCTTAATGATCTTGGATATCAAAGTTCAAAGGCAGCAAGTTTACTCATCAAGAGAACAGATGAAGGTATGATCTACATTTTTATTTATGTAGATGACATTATAATCACAGGTACTTCAAATGAAGGAATCAAGGAGGTGAAGAGATTACTTGAGAAGGAATTCAAGATAAGTGATCTAGGAAAATTGTCATATTTTCTTGGAATGGAGATTACTTATGCAGAACATGGCATATATGTATCACAAGAAAGGTATCTTTTGAATCTTCTAAAGAAGTTTAACATGGAGAGTTGCAGAGAGGCATCAACACCACTAGAGGTCAATCATAAACTCAACAAATATGATAGCGCAGAGCTCAAAGATATGAGGAAGTATCAATCTTTAGTGGGAAGCTTCATTTATGCTACACTAAGAAGACCTGATCTTAGTTATGCAGTGGGAGTTCTTTCTCAGTTAATGCATTGTCCAAAGGACCCACATTGGATTGCAGGTCAAAGAGTTCATAGATACATCAAAGGAACTTTGAAGGAAGGATTATATTATCCTTTTACATCAGGTATAAGGTTGAAAGCATATAGTCACTCAGATTGGGCAGGAAGTCAAGATGATAGAACGTCAACACATGGATATATGATATACATAGCAGATAAACTTGTGAGTTGGTGCTCAAAGGAACAACATACAATGGCTTTATCATCAACTCAAGCTGAGTACAAAGGACTTGTGGAAGTAGCAAACAAAGTGATATGGATGCAGACCTTGTTCAAAACTTTGGATATTGATCAAGGTATACCTATGATACATGGAGATAATATGAGTTCATTATATCTTGCAGCAAATCCTGTATTTCATGCAAGAACAAATCATATACAGATACAATATCATTTCTTCAGAGAAAAGGTAATGGAGAAGGAGCTTGAAGTAGTATACACTTCTACAAAAAATCAGATTGCAGATATTATGACAAAGAGCTTGGATGGAGTGAAGAGAAGTAGATTCAAAGAAATGGCAGGACTAAAAGAGAAGAAAGATGTATGAAGAAGATAGAGAATGCTAATTAGTAATTGAGGGGGAAATGTTGGGGCTTCACTCACTAATTAGACATGAATATATGAAGATATATGAAGGAAGAAGAAAGACAAAGAGAAGTGAAGGCAAAGCACTCAGAAAACTAAGCCTAAGTGAAGGGACAAATTCACTCTTGTAATTTAATGCAAAACTAAAGTCTACTCTTGACATAGAACCTTAAAAATTACGAGTTTGAGCCTAGGAGTATGTAGACCATATGTATATAAGTCGATTTGAGTTGAATAAAAAATAGGGAACACAATTTTGTAAATCTTCAGTGAATAGACAAAAGTCGGGTTTTTTTGAGAGAGATGTAGAGGAATAACTACTCAGTATACGAGATTTTTCCATGGCTATGAGCAAAATGAGGCCCACCCATTTTGTAGACATCTTCTCTGATAGATAACACATGTTTGTGTAGAAGGATTTGGTCTAATTCCTCTTGTGTGTTGAATTCTAAGTGATTTCATATCAGTGTTTAAGTTAGATGACAGTTACGAGTTTTCTGGCGCACTTTTCACTGATCTTCTTAAGGTCAGATCTCACAATACAGTGTAAATTTTTCCATGACTCATAGCTCATTTAAAAGCTACTACCTTCAACTACAATTTATCAAAAGAACTTTACAAAATGGGATGTGTATTCAGAGAAATGAGTCTAATAGTGAAGGTATGTCGAATCGATGAAGTCATTTTTTAGATTTAAGACATACTTCGAATGTTGAAGTGAAATCAGAAGATTTTGAAGATATTACTTGAAAGTTTTATTTGATATGTGTTGCTTAACATTAGCAAGAACTTCCATTAGCAAATGATCAAAAGAATTCGTACGGATCAAGCTAATACAGATCACATTTCAAGCTAGAAGAAAAGGCACAGATTTTTGAGAAGAAAATTTTTTAAATTTCACTAAGTTCAGTGATGAAGTTTTCAAATTCTGAGTATTTCTAAGCTAATGATGGTTATGGAGGTGTTCTAATATCACTTTAGCTTAGTTCTTGTGGTGTTTCATACGCTAACACTCTTGAGGGGGCTCTTCCAAGGCATGCCCGACGGTATTTTCCCTTTAAGCTTTAAGCTTGGTATGCAAACCGGAAGAGTAGGGCCAAGAGAGGAGCTTTCAATGTCTAGATTGTCATGATTGCTAGTAGTGAATCCATCCTCTTTACTGGTGGTGTAGCCTTCTTGGTTGTCTTCTTTGCTGGTAGAGCATCCAATGGAATTCTCAGTCGGATCTTCTTCGTAAAGGTTATCCCCAGGGAGGTCGACCTCATTAATCTCCTTTTCTAAGCTGCAATACATGTTATTCAAAGGAGCAATGGTCGTAACATTCCTTACTAATGATCTTTGAGGGCTGACGTTCCTCCTACGTCTTACTTTGGTGAACCCTCTGAATCCGTCTCTGCAGCACGAGTGCCCTCTTCTTCGTCCATTGGAGGGGGAAGCCCTCGAGTGCCAGGTTGAGGTAAAGGATCCAAGGCCCCATCTGGTTTAAGCTTGTTTTTATTGGAATCTTGCTTCATGGGGCAATCCTTGATCCTATGACCTTGGTGCCCACAATGGAAGCACACATTGGGCAAATTGTTGTAGGTAATCTCTTGCACCCAATTCTTACCATCACCAAAATTTACGGAGATCTTCGAGGGGAGGACCTGTTTCAAGTGTACTTCAATGCAAATTTATGGGTGCCATCATGCATTGAAGGAGTATTGCACACCATCATAGATTAACCCCCCAACATCCTCTCTTGAGGCCATAGGAGGACGGATTGGTTAAACGATTTCTCAAAGAAATCCATACAGGAAATACAATAGATTGGGAAGCTCCACCCAAAGCGGGTAACGAAGAGGCTTTGATTTGTTTGAAATAGAGTCTGGGGTCCACTTGAGTAGGCATAAGATGGACCGGCACACTTGCCTAGAACCAACTTGGAGGGCTTGGAAGGCCATCTCTTCATTCTCAAACATTAGAAGCATGTGATTTGTCGGCAGGAATTGACATTTGCACACAATTAGACCATGCGGGAACCACTCCTTACGCAGCCAAGATCTCACATTTTCTAGAGGGGGTCTAGGGCCAAAGACTTGACTGATCAGACAAGTTTTTCATCAATTCTTCTTGCTTTGCCGCAACTGACTCCTTGCATAAAGAAACCATCGGAGGAGCGACCTCCGATGGGTTCGAACCCATCTCAAGGGGGCACTGGGATTGGGGGGAGCCATGTTGCTTAGGCCCAACGAGTGAAGAAGGGTCGACATTGAGGCAAAGACGACCGAAAGCTACCCAAAAAGATGATTTAGTGCACCTCTAGAAGCAAGGAGACCTGAGAACACTAATAGTAACTGCCAAGAAAAGCCCATCTTGAATAGCCCAGGGTCATCCCACATTAAAGGGTAGCTCTTTTTTTCTTTTCTATTTGTTTTCCCTTCTTTTTCTTAGAATCTTTTGTTTTTTTTCTTTTTTTTTCTACCTTTTTTCTTTTCTTTTTTCTTCCCCTTTTTCTTTTCTTTTTCTTCGAATTATGCCAGGCACTCACAATTCACGCCGCCCCTTTTTAGAATGATAAAAAACTTCGAACGTAGAGAACTAAGAGGGGACACACTTTAAGAGTTGAAAAGAAGAAAGACTTGAAGCACGCGATGGGCGAGCTGAATAAAAAAACGGAATAAGACTAGAGGCGCACGAAGTCCCATGGTGTGCCATCGCAATGGTGTGCCCTCGGGAGTCGTGCCCCACACGGGCCAACTCTTTCCTCCAATCTCAGCACAAGAACGATGCGCATGAGCCACACCGTCGCGATGGGCCACTAGCCACAACGTCGCGATGGACTTTGTTTGGATGGACTTTGTTGCTGTACGTACATGCATTTTATTACACATTGTTTGTTCATTCTGCATGAAACGTCTTCCTATAAGAAACGTCAAATTTATAAAAAGCATCAGAAACAGTACCATTGTTCAAAAGTAAGAAACTTGAGTCGTAGGTTCGATAATTTGAATATTAAAAATACATTATTATGAGAAATTAACTAAAAGCAATGACAAATAATCATAATTTAATAGATTAGCAGAAACTAGAACCAATTCTCTATGAAATCACCTATATGGATATCGTTTTCGTTTGTTATATCGAAAAAACTTCAATTAATTGTTCATCATATTAATCCCATTTCCCTTCAACAACTTAAAGGTTTTGCATTAAAAATTCGATTTATGTTCAGTTCAATAAATAAAAGTCAATCTATTGAATCCAACTAATAAGACCCACGAGCAAAAGAGGGAGTTTTTCTCTTGACGAAAGAGAGAGAAAGAAAGAGCAAAGAGATAGATAAAACACAAACATGAAGGTCAAAAGGTTTAATGAAGCAAATCGTTAAAACTCAGCCAGCATGGTGAACGTATGTGTTTGCATGTATGCATGTGAATGTGTGAAGTGAATGTATGCATGTAAATGTATGTGTTTGCATGTATGCATGTGAATGTATGAGTTGTATGCATGAGTCTACATGTATATTGTGATGTATGCATGTGAATTATGATATGTGTATGTGTAGTGTGATGAGATGAACATGTGATATGTGCATGTATGTTAGAGGTGTATGCATATATGCATGTGAATGTGTGAAGTGAATGTATGCATGTATGAATGTGAATTGTAATGCATGTGCATATGAATGAATGCATGTATATGTATATGTATGATGCATGTATGCATGTGAATGTGTGAAGTGAATGTATGCATGTGAATGTATGTGTTTGCATGTATGCATGTGAATGTATGCATGTGAATGTATGCATGTGAATGTATGTGTTTGCATGTATGCATGTGAATGTAAGAGTTTGCATGTATGCCTGTGAATGTATGAGTTGTATGCATGAGTATGCATGTATATGTATGATGCAAATGCATGTGTATGTATGATGCAAATTCATGTATATGTATGATGCAAATGCATGTGTATGTATGATGCACATGCATGTATATGTATAATGCATGTATATGTATGACGCATGTATATGTATGATGCATGTATGCATGTGAATGTATGAAGTGAATGTATGCATGTGAATGTATGTGTTTGCATGTATGCATGTTAATGTATGAAGTGAATGTATGCATGTGAATGTGTGAAGTGAATGTATGCATGTGAATGTACGTGTTTGCATGTATGTATGTGAATGTATCAATTGTATGAATGCATGTATATTGTGATGTATGCATGTGAATTGTGATATGTGTATGTGTAGTATGATGAGATGAACATGTGATATGTGCATGTATGTTAGAGGTGTATGCATGTATGCATGTGAATGTGTGAAGTGAATGTACGCATGTGTATGTTTGATGCATGTATGCATGTATATGTATGATGCATGTATGCATGTGAATTGTGATGCATGTGCATATGAATGAATGCATGTGTATGTCTGCCTCTGTGTATGAGTATCTATCTAATAAATGTGAGTGCATATTAGGTTAAGATGCATGTGCATATATAATGTGTGCATGTGCATATTAGAAATAGATGAATGTATGAGTGAACATGAATAGTATGAATGTATGTATGTAAGAAATATGAATGAATGCATGTGTATATATGCATGAGCACATATGCATATAAGTTGCATGCATGATTTGTATGAGAGTGCATGTGCATATTAGAGTTAGTGCATATGCATATGAATGTGTTGTATGCATGAGTGCCTATGAGATTGCATCTGCATATTAGAGTTAGTGCATATGCATATGAATGAGTTGTATGCAGGAGCATATGCATTAAGAATGTAAATGTATATGTTAGTGTATATGCATATAGGAAGTTATGAATACATGTATGAGTAATGTTGTGAATGCAAGTGCTTTAATGCACCTATGTATTAATAAACATGAACATATGTGCTTGCATATTAATATGAGTGCATAAGTGAATGGAAATTTATAAATAAAAAGTGTATGCATAAATGAATGTATGAAAATAAAGGAGTGTGTTTTATAAATATTAAGACATACTTATGATTTTCCTAATGTTCTTCTTCTGATGATCAATTAAAGAAGGAATTGACAAGCAAGAGAACTTGACAAGATTTACGAGATAGAAGCTGCTTTATGCCGCTCATCCTAGTTTCATTATATGATCTTTGATTTATAAAATTGTGTATTAAACTTTTGTATACAAATATCTTCTAAAAGTTGTATTAGAACTTTTTACGAGCACTTGTATAGGACTAGTTTTGGTTCTAAAGTTTTTACATTTCCACTATAGAGTTCAATTAGTATACAACTTCTTATATTTCACTTTCTTATGTTTGAAAATATTGTGTCTACAAGTAAGTGTACTACTAAAACTAAGGAAATAGATAGCTCTTTTATTTTAGGAGCTCTTTTACCTGCACCTATTAGCAATACATCTACTCAAATCAGTGAAAACGAGACTAGTAATGAAATAGAAGTAATAGAAATAGCTAAAGATCAAGTTGTAGATGAAACCTTACACACTATAGAATACGATCATAAATTATCTTGAGTTTTGCCTTTACTCTCAATCCTCTTACCTGAACCAGACTTTAGAGAAGATTTATTTCCTCCAAATTTAAAAAGAAATACTCATCCTCAACAAACAGAAAACACCGTAGTTGAACTCATTAAAGATAAAATAACTAACGAAGAATTAATTTTACCATCATATTTAGACATTATTTCTAAGTATAGAGATGCACTTCCATACGGACCATAGACACGTTACTTTTTATGTCTACAAATAGTGCATCCTCAAGTAAATCTTCTATGGAAAACAAAGAAAATCATATTTTAGGAACTCTTTTACCTACTCCAGTAGAGAATATTACTATTCAATCCAGCAAAAATAAGACTAGTGTAGACTTAGAAGTTAAAGAAGTAGTTAAAGATCGTATTGTAGCTGAATCCTTATACTCTTCATCTTATGCTTACAGATTATCTAGATGTAGAACCTTCTATTCAATTGCTTTCCCAGAATTTGAGGAAAGAGAAATTCTGTTTCCACCTTCTCTTAAAAGAAAAACTCAATCTGAAAATGATGAAGTTGGCCTTATTAAAAATTGTATTTCTAAGGTAGTTTCTAATCGTATTACTGAGGAAGAACTAATCTCGAAAGCATATCAAGATCCTAGTTCTAGATTTAGTGCTGCAGTTGGATAGAGACCTTAGAGTTTTAGGCTCACCTTCAATAGAGCACAAAATTTTAGCTAATACTTCCCCACACACCGAAAATACAACCTAGTTCTTAAAAGCACGCAAAGAGACACCCAGCATGTAGTCACATAGTGAGATTAGCGGGAGTCTGTTTTGATGAGCGGCTGCCTCCTTTCACACCCCTCGACAGAATTAGTGAATCTGAATGAAACGTGACGCAAGTGTGCTTAGGATTTTGGTTCTATTTTACATTTTTATTTAAAACAATTGACTTTTAATTTCTTCTTGCATGAAGGAAAGTGAAGGAAGAAGCTACAAAGTAAAGTGAAGATTCTGCTGCTACTTACTCTTTTCCCTGGGTGTTCAGGGCTATTCTTATGACCTGAGCGCCTCCACGAGAAGAAGGGTTATCTAAGCAGAGGAGCTTCGTCACTTCACTACCCCCCCCCCCCCCCATCAACATACAAGAAGACCAAGAATACACAATCACTTTTAGCTTTGTACTTAGGTTTGATTTACTAAAACAGTTTGTAAAAATATATCACGGTGCACATTAGAACCTCAGCTTCAAGCCACTACAGGTAAGTTGGTTTTTCAAGTTCCTTTATTTTAGTACAATCACATCACTATAAGAGAAGGTTTGTTCTTGCACTAGAAGATAGTGCATTACACTTGTATTAGAAAAGCATTGAAATATTCTTGCATTAGGAAAGATTAGTTTTGTATAGTACTGCAAGCAACTTCATATTAGATCTTAGGATAGTTTTATAAAATACATGAAAAAATTTATTTTAGTGCACAAAAAGAAAGGTTTTATTTTAAACAGAAAGATTGTTTGTTTGCTTCACATTTATTTTATTGCACAAAAAGAATTGTATTTTATAGAACAAAATGAGTTTTAGGTTTAAGTTCTTTTGATTTCAAGTAGTTGCTTGTATTCTTTCCTACTTTATTAAAATCCAAAATCAACATAAGAAAATATTATTCAAGAACTTAGTAGTAATTCTTGGTTTACCTATTATATTAAAAATCCAAAATATATAAATGAAGAAAATATATTTAAAACTTATAAAACCTATCTACACATATAATTTTCATTAGAGAAACCTTTGGAATCAAAAATTCAAAGGTTTGAAAATTAAAGTAAAGTTTTGGGAATATTAAAGTCCTGTAGTTTCTAGTTCTATCCTAGAAAGTATTCAAGTTCATGCTAATAGACCTTGGGAAGAATTTAGGAAAGAACTACACAAGATGTTTTATCTTGAGAACTTTGGCCAGCATAGTCATGAAGGATTTTTTCGATGGGTAAACTCTTTAAAGAGCAATGAGTCTTTAGCTCATCTTCATGGTGAGTTCATGAGACGATTGCTCAACTCCCTGAAGAGGATAGAAATGCATTAGATCCGGACGTGATTATACATTTCCTCAAGATATTAAGTCTTGAGGATAGAGCTGAGGTAGAGAGACGAATAGAAGAGCTAGGTAAAAGATATGGCCTTACCAATGATTGGGAAAAAGTTAAACGAGAAATAGAGTTTGTCACCCAAATGAAGCAAAGATAATCAGTTTTGAATGCTAAACCTAATGCTTCTCAACCTAGGGAGATACCTACTGTAGGGCATACTGATATACGAATGCAAGCAACTACGACTACAGTTAACAATGCAGTTGCCCCTAAAGCTGCAGTTGAATTTCAACTAGACATTTTATGTAAAAAAAAAGGAGAATGTTATGAATATGCAGGCATCTCTTTCCACAGAGGTTGCCGAATTGAATAAAAAAGTATATTCTATGAGTTTCAATGAGCCTGGAGCTAGCAGTAGTGGCATAGGGCAAGCAGCACCCATAGAGCCGGTTATGCCATGGTATATTCCTCCTCAACCAGTTTTTCCAAGGAATACTGAAAGAAAAGGGACTGGTGGAAAACGGTGTGTGTGGTGTGATAGCCAGGAACATGCAACTTATGGTTGTGAAGAATTAAAGAGTGCAAAAGAAAATCAATTAGTAGTTGAGATTGATAAAAAACTGTGTGAGTTTAGGTCATGACTTCCTTTAGCCGTTAACTGGGGCAAAGGAGGAATGAAAAAATTGTATGAAAATTTAAAAATCTCTCATGCAACTGCAAGTACCTCAGCTGCTAGATTAGAGCCATCTCATGATAGGCCTCTTTCTACGCCAAGCCAAAATCCTTATTCGATTGAGGCACTGGTAAGGGCTAGAGATGAAATAATGTGTAAAATAGCATGGCGATCTCCTGTTGATCAAGCCTCTGTTTATTCTCACATTGCCAATGTTGAGGAAAAACGGAGACGAGATGATATATAGGATGATATAGAAGAAGGAGATAGGAGGGTGATCACGAGAGAGAATGAAAAGAAAAATGACAAAAAGGTACAATTTGAAGATACAAACTTATCACATGAAGAGAAAAGAATGGATAATTAAAGAAGGGAAAAACCCAACAGATGAAAATATGCAATCACAAGAAAATCAAACTTCTCCAAGCAAGGATGAATAGAAGAAATCTGAAAAAGAAAATACTAAAAAGAAACAAAAAGATGAACAAAAACAAAGTGAAGAGAAAGGGAAAAAGAAAGCAAGAAGAGCTCCATGTGAAATAATGATTTCAGAGATCGAGAAGAAGAACGATGCTAGGGAGTCTTAAATGATATACTTCTAAAAAGTCAAGTAACAATGTCTCTTGAACAAGTGTTTTCAATAGCAAAACATGAGTTCAAGGATAGTTTTATTTGATCAATTGGTGGGAGAGGTTTTCCATTGCCACAGGATGAAGATATGCAAGAAGTGGCATAAGAAACTGCTATGAATGATGCAGTAACATTAAGTGAGAGTGATTATGAAGAAGAAGAAGAGTTTACGACTGGGAGTGTGAATGGAAATTTTTTAGGATCAATTCAGTGTGATGATGAAATGTTGAAAAGTGAAAGCAAATTTAACACTACCTTCTAGGCACGAGAAACGCCACAAGTGAAAATTAGAATTGGGGATGAAAAAGATTCCTCTTTAGCTTTGGATCTCAGTGACTCGGGGTCAGAGATAAACGTAATCTCAAAGAAATTTTTTCACAAGTTTAGATGGCCAATTGACAAAGAGCACACCTATAGGATGAGAACAATCAACAATGGCTCTGGGATTATATTAGGTGCATGTTCGAATGTGCGTATAATGATAGGTGGCATTCAAGAAGAGTTTCAATTCTTCATTCAAGATAATTGTTCGTATGAAGTAATTCTCAAGCGGCCATTTATAGTTGAGATGAGAATGCAAAAAAAAGTGATGAACGATGGGTCAGTGTATGCGAGAATTCGATCCAAATCAGGGATGGATTCTTTTCAAGTCATGAGAGACTACCCAAATCATATAAGAAATAGAAAGAATTTAAGAAGAAACCCTGTTGACTCAATCAGTCATGTATGGGATGATTCACGAGCTATGAGAGAATATGGGGCATATTATGACCAAAATTTCTATTAGACTCTACTATTGAGCCGGACAAAAGTGGACGTTGTTTTGATGTCTCGCCTAATGATGTATTTAAATTCAAAGATTATTCAGTTTGTACTCCTACAACTAAATTACATTATATTACAAAAGAAAACCTTACAGAAACATTTAGAAAACAAAATGAAAAACATTTTAGAATATTACGATTAATTTTACCTGATGAAAAATTGAGTGTATAATTGAACTCTCGAAAAGTACTACCTTATTAGAAGATCTAGAATCTGCTTCCCAAGAAAATTTAGAGTCAAATCTGATTATTCTTAACTCTATTCAAGAATATGAGTTTATTACTGAATTCATCCTAGAACATGAAGTTGACATAGAAACGAAATACAAGACAGTAGAAAAGAAAATAAAGCCTGTAGCTCAACCATTACCTAAGGATAGTCATGATATATTTCGACGAGTATCTGAAGAACCTATACTTAGAGACCGATCTAAGATAGGTCATACATTTACAGAGGAAACTAAGAAATATATTAAATTTGGCAATGAATTTATTTGAGATAGAAAAAGATTAGTTTACAAAGATGATTGTTCGTCATGGTAAAGCATTTTCTTTATTTCCACATGAAATACAATGTGTAGACCAAAAGCTTGTAGCTTCGATGATTATTTTTACTGTACCGCATATTCCTTGGAATCTTCATCCGATACCAGTCCCAAAGGCTCATTTACCTGAGCTAATGAGACTCTTAAAGGAGAAGATTGCCATGAGAATCTTGGAACCATCCTCAGCACCCTACTCCAATAGGTGGTTCATGGTACCAAAAAATAATGGAAAGCTACGCTTTATTCAGGATTTGCAACCTGTGAATAAAGTCATTATTAGGAATGTAGGAAGGGGTCCTATTGTAGATGAGTGTGCCGAGGCATTTGTCGGTCATCCTATCGATTTAATGGGAGACCTATATTCAGGGTATGATCACTTTCAATTAGCCATCAAAAGTCAAGTTGTGATCACAATGAAGACTCCTTTAGGTTTAGTACGCATGTGTACTTTACCACAAGGAGCGAAGAATTTTGTGGCACACATGATGAATGCTATGAATCTGTCTTACATGACTTTATCCCAAAAGTGACAATGCCTTTTATTGATGACATTCCAATAAAAGGATGTATGGAAAAAGAAAAGGATGAGAGTTTAGATTCATCTGGTTGTAGAAAGTTTGTTTCCAGTCATATTTCGGATTGTGAAAAGATCTTTCAAAGATTTGAAGAGGCTCGACTAAGTTTCTCCCTAGAGAAGTCTACTTTTGGTGTTAATGAAGTGCTGATAGTTGGGCATTTATGTGGTCATTATGGTCGTAGGCCTTATCCAGCAAAAGTTGATGCCATTAGTAGGATTTATGAGCATTGTTGCAATGTTAGTGAAGTAAGGAGCTTCTTAGGTGCATGTGTTTTCTATGTCATCTCGACCCCTTAATTTGCCCATGTTGCAAACCCACTTTATGATTTTTTAAGAAAAAGAAAGAAATTTCTTTTCGACTAATGAGCATACGAGAACGATAAGACATCTAAAGCAATTGCTTATCAAAGCTCTGATTTTAAAACTCATTGAGTACACAGAAAATAAACCGGTAATCCTAACCGTTGATACTAGTCCTATTGGTATAGGCTGCGTCATTGGGCAGGATGATGAGAAGGAGCAAAGATACGTAGTTCGCTTTGGAGCAAAAAGCTTACATGATACTCAAAGGAATTATCCTGAAATTAAGAGAGAATTATGGGGATTAGTTACAGCTTTAAAAACAGATAAGGAATACTTTATAGGAGCTACTGTCATAGTAGAGACTGAGTGTCTCCCATTAATAGGTTTAATTGCCGATTTTTCATCTCCACATATAGCTATGTTACGATGGATAGCCTTTATTAAATTTATTAATACTGCTTTTGTACATATTGCTGGTAAACATAACACCGTTGCTGATATGCTCTCAAGAGCAAAGTTTGATAATGATAGTGAAGCAATAGATAAACATAGAAACTTAATTAATTATGAAACATCTACCTATACGTATGAGAGATTTAGAGAAGACAATTATGAAGGAGAGTGGCGAGATATAGGATACTATCTGAGTACGTTGCACCCGATTCCAAGTTGGTCTTCAAATCAAGTCTGGAACATCAGGAAGAAGTCTTTCAACTTCTTCTTGAAAGATGGATGTCTTTGGAGACATGCTAGAGGAAAGGTAAGAAACCCACAAAGAATTTTAGGCTTAAGAAATTTTCAAGTGCAAGTTATGAAAGAAAGGCATGAAAGCCTTTAGCCTCGTCATAAGGTCTTTGTAGCCACATATGAGAAGATTCCGGAAAGCTATTGGTGGTCGAGGATGTATGTAACTATTAAAGAATCTATGAGCACTTGTATTACGTGCCAGTTACAATCATCTATCAAGCATAGAGACCCTTTACATCTGACTTATCCACCTTGTATTCACTACAAGTGGGTAGTCAACCTTGTGACCATGCCTAAAAGCAATAGTGCTATGAGATAAATCGTTCTTGCACGTGAAGATTTAACAAATCACATTGAGGGTAGAGCACTTCATTCCAATAATACTTATACTTGGTGGTTATTCCTTTCAGAAGAAGTAATATCTAGATTTGGATATGTAGAAAAAGTAGTAGCAGATAGAGGTGAGCTAGATGCTAGAGAAGCAAGAGAGTTGTTTGCACATCATGAGACTCCATTCTCTCTTACGACTGCCTATAATCCGGAGGCAAATGGAAAAATTGAACGAGGGCATCCTTCCATAGTGAAGGCTATTTCAAAACCATGCCATGGAGATATTGGAAAATGGCCAAAATATCTCCCATTTTCTCTATGGGCCGATAGGATGACATACACGAAAACAATTGGTTTTATGCCAACTGAACTTATGTACTGTCAAAAGCCGATATTTCCTATACATAATCAGATAGTAAATTGGATAAGCTTAGATTGGAAAGACAATGTTTCAAGAGAGGAATTATTAGCATTTAGGATTAAACAATTAAAACAAGGTAATGAAACTTTAAAAGAAGCTATTCAAAAATTTAAAACATCACGATTGAAAAATAAAATTTATTCTGAGAAGAAACATCGACTAAGGCCGCAACCAATAGATAGTGGGGATTGGGTTCTTTTATATGATTGTACTTTCGAGACAAAATATGATGCACACCATAAATTAACTAAACGTTGGTTTGGGCGGTATGTTATTGTTTCGGTTATCGAGATAGGTACAGATAAATTACAAGAATTTGATGGTACTCTGTTGAGGAATGTGATTGTAGGAAAGAGAATAAAGCTATTTAAAAGAAGGGCAAGTAGTAAGTTCGAGCTAGAGAAAGACTTCTTGGAAGACAAAGATAAAGATGAAGAATAATCAAGTGAGTAAATTCTAATTATTCTTTATTGTTTATAAAAACATTTCTTTTCATGCATTTCATAATTAGGGTTTTATTTATTTATGATTTAAAGAGGAAATTTATTAAAATTATGTAGCTAATGAAAAAGAAATTAAAGTAGGAATATGTATGCAAGTTGAAGGTCCAATTTAGGGAGCATATAATTTGTTGTGAAGATAGGAGAGTGGAACACTTGACCTATGACCCTTAGCAAAAGTGAATTTACTTTATACAAATAGGCTTCTTTATTTTCTGAACCCGTTTAGCAAATGAGATCCTAGTTCTGACTGTATCATGCTTCTAGATCCTCGACTCTGATTAGGGGTTAAGCCTTTCCCCTTAAACAAAAAAACTTGCAAACAAAAAAAGAGAAAGAGAAAAATGAGAACATCAAGCAGTACATTAACGGCTGCTGCAAGATGCAAAAAGAAAAAAGAAGAAAAAGAAAAAAGAAAACAAAGAACAAGAAAAAGAAAACAAAAAATTATGATTCAGTTGTGGTCTCGAAATCACTTTTGAAATGTATTGCGGGCTATATGAGGCGGAGGTGTGCTACAGAAGAATTAGTTAGATGTATCTTATTACGGAGGACTAAGAAATAGAAGATATAATACTTATATCAATTAAATTTTACTTATGAACAGGGTTAATAGTATTCCCTGTAGGGGCACACTCGAGCAAAGAGAAGAAACTATGACTATTATAGGATTTTCTAAATTTGTCTTTTTGACTTCATGCATTGCACTAAATGATTTCCAATTCATATTTATATAACTTTATGAATTCTCTTTATTATCAGAAACATGTTTTGAATTTAGAATCATTTTTTATTAAAATATTTAGAGTCAATTTATAAGTTTTTTGCAAAGAATTTGATGCTGCTTCCCATGAACTGCAGGTTGGCCCATCGAGGATGATGTGCAGGTTTGGCAGGGGAAAAGGTCAGAAGGATTTCCAACTCCATATCAACACTCAGAAAAATAAAAACTTTTTTATTTCAAAATGATTAACTGTTATCTCTCTTAAATCTTTTTGATTCATTTCTTTTGATTTAACTAAACTTTTCTTTGGAGTACCTACAGGCAAAAGAAGAAAATGTATTCTAAATACAGAATGGAAGATTTATTGATCCCTTATATGGATTCCTCATTTTATGTCCATTTATATGTTTATGAGATCACTAAGTGAGTTTAGGTGTGTCTATGAGCATATGAGGATATCTATGTGAGAATGAGAGAGAATTTAAGTATGGATATGAATATGTACCTATGTTTATAGGGTTGTATATATATATATATATATATATATATATATATATATATATATATATATATTTATATATATATATATATATATATATATATATATATATATATATATATATATATATATATATATATATATATATATATATATGTGTGTGTGTGTGTGTGTGTGTGTGTGTGTATCTGTGTGTGAATGCACTTAATTATGTATGTGCTCATGTGTCTATAAGTGTGAGTGTGTTATATGAATGTGAGTTTTATGTCTATATGTATGTACTTGCATATGTATACTTAAAAGATACATATGTGTGAACGTATGCCTATGTGTTTGTGTATTTTTGCCTACCTAGGCATGGGTATATATATGGAGAGAGAGAGAGAGAGAGAGAGAGAGAGAGCATCTCCCCCTCCTCCATCAATTGCGCACCCGTGGAGAAAGAGAGAGAGAGAGAGAGAGAGAGAGAGAGAGAGAGAGAGAGAGAGAGAGAGAGAGAGAGAGAGAGAGAGAGAGAGAGGGAGAGAGAGAGACAGAGAGAGAGGGAGAGATAGAGAGATGTAGATAAGGTTTCATAAGTACATGTGTATGCATGATGCATGTATGCATGTATATTGTGAATTGATGCATGTATGCATGTGTATGTATGATGCATGTATGCATGTGAATGTGTGAAGGTAATGTATGTATGTATATGTATGATGCATGTATGCATGTGAATTATGATGCATGTGCATATGAATGAATGCAGTTAAATGTATATGTATGATGCATGTATGCATGTATATGTATGATGCAAATGCATGTGTATGTATCATGCAAATGCATGTATATGTATGATGTGTGTGTGTATGTGAATGTATGAAGTGAATGTATGCATGTGAATGTATGTGTTTGCATGTATGCATGTGAATGTGTGAAGTGAATGTATGCCAGTGAATGTATGTGTTTGCATGTATGCATGTGAATGTATGAAGTGAATGTATGCATGTGAATGTATGTGTTTGCATGTATGCATGTGAATGTATGTGGTTGCATGTATGCATGTGAATGTATGAGTTGTATGCATGAGTATGCATGTATATGTATGATGCAAATGCATGTGTATGTATGATGCAAATGCATGTATATGTATGATGCATGTATGCATGTGAATGTATGAAGTGAATATATGCATGTGAATGTATGCGTTTGCATGTATGCATGTGAATGTATGTGTTTGCATGTAAGCATGTGAATGTTGTGAAACAAATCTATGCATGTGAATGAATGTGTTTGCATGTATGCATGTGAATGTATGAGTTGTATGCATGAGTATACATGTAAATTGTGCTGTATGCATGTTAATTTTGATATGTGTATGTCTAGTGTGATGAGATGAACATGTGATATGTGCATGTATGTTAGAGGTGTATGCATGTACACATGTGAATGTGTGGAGTGAATGTATGCATTTATATGTATGATGCATGTATGGTGTGAATTGTGATGCATGTGCATATGAATGAATGTATGTATATGTATGATGCATGTATGCATGTATATGTATGATGCATGTATGCATGTGAATGTATGAAGTGAATGTATGCATGTGAATGTATGCATGTGAATGTATGTTTGCATGTATCTATGTGAATGTGTGAAGTGAATGTATGCATGTGAATGTATGTGTTTGCGTGTATGCATGTGAATGTATGCATGTGAATGTATGTATTTGCATGTATGCATGTGAATGTATGTGTTTGCATGTATGCATGTGATTGTTTGTGTTTGCCTGTATACATGTGAATGTATGTGTTGTATGAATGAGTATGCATGTATATGTACGATGCAAATGCATGTGTATGTATGATGCAAATGCCTGTATATGTATGATGCATGTATGCATATGAATGTATGAAGTGAATGTATGCATGTAAATGTATGTGTTTGCATGTATGCATGTGAATGTATGTGTTTGCATGTATGCATGTGAATGTGTGAAGCAAATGTATGCATGTTAATGTATGTGTTTGCATGTATGCATGTGAATGTATGAGTTGTATGCATGAGTATGCATGCGTATGCATGTATATTGTGATGTATGCATGTGAATTGTGATATGTGTATGTGTAGTGTGATGAGATGAACATGTGATACGTGCATGTATGTTAGAGATGTATGCATGTATGCATGTATGCGTGTGAATGTGTGAAGTGAATGTATGCATGTATATGTATGATGCATGTATGCATGTGAATTGTGATGCATGTGCATATGAATGAATCCATGTATATGTATATGTATGATGCATGTATGCATGTATATGTATGATGCAAATGCATGTGTATGTATGATGCGAATGCATGTGTATGTATGATGCGAATGCATGTGAATGTATGGAGTGAATGTATTCATGTGAATGTATGTGTTTGCATGTATGCATGGGAATGTGTGAAGTGAATGTATGCATGTGAATGTATGTTTTTCCATGTATGCATGTGAATGTATGCCTCTGAATGTATGCATGTAAATGTATTTGTTTGCATGCATGCATGTGAATGTATGAGCTGTAGGCATGATTATGCATGTATGTGTATGATGCATTTGTATGAAGTGAATGTATGCATGTGAATGTATGTGTTTGCATGTATGCATGTGAATGTGTGAAGTGAATGTATGCATGTGAATGTATGTGATTGCATGTATGCATGTGGATGTATGAGTTGTATGCATGGGTATGCATGTATATTATGATGTATGCATGTGAACTGTGATATGTGTACGTGTAGTGTGATGAGATGAACATGTGATATGTGCATGTATGTTAGAGGTGTATAAATTTATGCATGTGAATGTGTGAAGTGAATGTATGCATGTGTATATTTGATGCATGTATGCATGTACATGTATGATGCATTTATGCATGTGAATTGTGATACATGTGCATATGAATGAATGCATATGTATGTATGGATGAGTGTATGAGTATCTATATATGCATATAAGTTGCATGCATGAGTTGTATGAGAGTGCATGTGCATATTAGAGTTAGTGCATATGCATATGAATGAGTTGTATGCATGAGTGCATATGAGAGTGCATGTGCATATTAAAGTTAGTGCATATGCATATGAATGAGTTGTATGCATGAGCATATGCATTAAGAATATAAATGTATATGTTAGCCTATATGCATATAGAAAGTTATGAATATGTGTATGAGTAATGTTGTGAATGCAAGTGCATGAATGCACCTATGTATTAATAAACATGAACATATGTGCTTGCATATTAATGTGAGTGCATAAATGAATGGAAATTTATAAATAAAAAGTGTATGCATAAATTAGTATATGAAAATAAAAGAGTGTGTCTTATAATTATTAAGACACACTTATGTTTTTCCTAATGTTATTTTTCTGCAGATCAATTGAAAGAAATTGACAAGCAAAAGGACTTGACAAGATTTACAAGATAGGAGCTCCTTTATGCCACTCATCCTAGTTTCATTATATGATCTTTGAATTATAAAATCGTGTATTAAATTTTCGTATAGGAATATCTTCTAAACGCTGTATTAGAACTTTTTACAAGCACTTTTATAGGACTAGTTTTGTTCTAAAGTTTTAGCATTTCCACTATACAATTTCTTATATTGCACTTTCTTATGTCTAAAAGTATTGCACCTACAAGTAAGTCTGCTACTAAAAATAAAGAAATAGAGAGCTCTTTTATTTTAAGAACTCTTTTACCTACACCTATTAAGAATATGTCTACTCAAATCAATGAAAATGAGACTAATAACGAATTAGAAGTAATAGAAATAGTTAAAGATCAAGTTTTAGATGAAACCTTACACTCTCTAGAATACAATCGTAACTTATCTAGAGTTTTACACTTACTCTCAATCATCTTACCTGAACGCAAAAATAAAGAAGATAATACTCATCCTCAACAAACAGAAAACACCGTAGTTGAACTCATTAAAGATAGAATAACTATTAAAGAATTAATTTTACCATCATAGTTAGACGCTATTTCCAAGTATAGAGACACACTTCCATACGGACCATATTCACTTTACTTTTTATGCTTACAAATATTGCATCATCAAGTAAATCTTCTACTAAAAACAAAGAAAGTCATATTTTAGGAACTCTTTTACCTACTCCATTAGAGAATATTACTATTCAATCCAACAAAAATAAGACTAGTGTAGAATTAGAAATTGAAGAAGTAGTTAAAGATCGTATTGTAGCTTAATCCTTATTCTCTTCCTCTTATGCTTATAATTTATCTAGATTTAGAACCTTTTGTTTAATTGCTTTCCTAGAATCTGAGGAAAGAGAAATTCTGTTTCCACCTTGTCCTTAAAGAAAAACTCAATACTTGCATGTTCGATGAAGGTCATATTGGACCATGTAAGGTATTGTAAGGAAGGGAGTTACTAGGGTTCCCAATTGTGGGGTCCGGGGCAGCACTGAGTAGCCCTGACTAGGGGGTCCAAGGGGGCCACCGAGCCCCCTGGCTGGGGGATCCTAGGGGCCAGCAAGCCCCAGGGCAAGGGTCCGAGGGCAATGCCCCCGGTGTGAGGGTAACGGGAATATTCCTTGTCGGAGTCAAAAATCATTTATATCTGTTAGTTCGGTAAAATCGGCTTAAGTTGTGTATGGAAATAACATGGGCAGTGACTGCCCACACTCTACCACACATGTATAGCTGTCCACACGGAAGACCACCCATTATCCTATATATACATGATGTCTTCACTACTTGAGACATCGAATTGAGTGCATGGGTGGACAATGCCATCATCTTTAAACTTGTTGTTAGTAGAAAATTGCTGAGATTCTCTTATATCTATTATCTTCTGTGCTATTGCTCCTGTGTTATATTGCATAACTATTGTGTTACATGGCATCAAAGTCGTAGTGTTCGAGTAGCTTGAGAAGTATCACTATTTTAGCCTACTAGTAGACTAGAATATCAATAGATTATTCGAGTGATTACATGATGGATTCGTCATTGAACAGTGTTCTTGGTGCTTTAGCTAATGGTAATGCTACACCTATTCCAATTTGGCCACTTGCATTCATTGAAGGGAAGCTATATGCAACCAATTATACACTCTAAAAGTTCAAAATTTCTACAATTTTGGACTCCTATGATATACTTGACACTCCCATGGAACGGATGGGATTGGATCCAAAGCCTATGCCAGTTGAAGATCCAGAAAATTCAAGATTGATGATTTAGCAAGATCGAGATCTTCTATAAGCTTGGAAGAGGCGGAATATTGATGCATTACGTGCAATTGTCACTAGTGTAAGTGATTATGTGCTTAGTTTAGCTCAACATACTACTAAAGCACATGAGGCTTGGGGCATATTGGCTCTTCAATATGAGACCAAGAACCACACTAGGATAAAACATAATGTGCAGTAGCTTCTATCTCGATTCTCGAGAGGAACGTTGAAGCATTAGAACAGCGAAGATATTGATGATGAAGGGCGCAACCAAGGGATTTATCTGACAACTGCATCCGACTCTTCTCCATGCTTCTGCTATTTGAAGCTCTGCATCTGACGCTCCAAGTGGGATGATATGAGCACGATGGTTCTTGACTGAAGTTTTTTGGTGAGGGGCTTTTTCCTCCAGCAACGACCTGCGTGGCAGAGGCCAGAGGGGCAATTGACAAATGAGCAAAAGGAGAGGCGTGATCCATGCAGAGGATTGGAGAGGAAGAGGAAGATATGCAAGGTAGAAATTAGATTAGAAAAGGAGCTACGTGTCTATTGACTATTTGTTTTTGGAGAGCATGCCGCTTCAGTAGATATGCAGAAAGAAGCTTCGCTCTCGAAGAATTTGTGTCATTAGAATGGTGGTTTTCATGGACCTAGAATGCTAAAGAGAAGGGATCTTCTCGTCAGAAAGAAAACAGCTAAACATCTGAAGGTGCGCAACTTAGAGGGCTTATTTCTGAAGTGGTTGCGCAAACAAAAGTACATCTGCATCTTCGTTTCACAAGAAAAAGAGAAAAGCATCCTCATAGCAAACTTCTTGTCGCTCGTCCATTGCCGCATAGGAAGGATGGGTACATAACGTACAACATTCAACTTTATGTCTATCTTGATTTTCATTTTTGCTGGTCAGCCATAGCATCTGCAAAGCAGCAGGTGATGTTTAGTCTGTAGGACATTCGGCAGCTGATTTGCAATGGGTGTGGACGTTGCTTCGGAGGGTTCGCTAATCAAACCACGAATGGCCAGAAGACGGCAAACTCGATGTCTGCAAACAAAGAAACTATTGTTTCGTCTGATACTCACGTCTAGCAATTGGGAAGATTTGATTTTACATATAAGACTGTAATCGTAGGTTTTCGATTATACTCCAGAGTGCAAAAGATAGGAATAGACAATCCGTATCAATCATTGGCGACACCTGAGAAGGAATTCAAGAGTGTTATCTGGCAGCAAGAAGCATGGGATGCAGACATTTGATGAAAGAAGATTGTTGATTGGGAGATTGCAAAGAGGAATATAATTTCTCTCAATATATATGACATCATCTGTGAAGTCTTATTGGTCTTTATCGGAACAATGATGCGCCAACAATGGCATTTGTTTTGACGCTCTGATCTTTCGATGTCGTCATCTAGAGTTACTCATGTGTTCTGAAGATCTCTGACACTCAATTCACTGTGATTCATCTGACTGCACCCACCCATCTCCTACGACTTCCAAATCTGAAATCCGACGATCCTCTATCGAATTTGGATGCGCTAAAAAAAAAATATCTTCCATGTTTATGCTGATGATGACCGCATGAAGAATTTTTGGATTTAATGTAAGTGAACGTGGCTGTGCGATCAATTCCTTATCAAATGTAAGTTAAGGCGACCGATCTACTCTGACATGTCTGACACTCTGTACTTTCTGACATTCTGAACTTTGTTAGGACTATTTGACTCGTTGATCTTTAGTTCTTTCACTAGATTTGATCTTCAAGCTTATCTTCAGACATGTATTTGGAAAGATAGAAATAGTTGATGGCTTTTGAAGATTGTTTTGAGGAGCAATATGTATCGTTTTTTTAACATAACCGTACATACGTTGCCTATAGCAAATATTTTCATATTGTTCTTTGCTCGGTACAGTTGGTACATGTGTTATGCATTAAAGTTAAGGAGTTTAAATAACCAATACTAGTTTGCATTATATCTCTCAAAGATGAATAAAAGACAGACATATAAGGTTTGAGTTTTTTTATTACATACATCACTGACTTAAGGAAAATGCAATTATTATTTGAAAGCAAATTTGTTGCTAAGGCAGTTCGTGCTAAAAAGGGAATTTGATTTCCTATGTCTTTTGTGAATCATATATACTGTCTATGATTAAGATCCATATTTATTTAGAATCTTACATCGAATCTGTTTAGTAAAATAGTCGGGTTATCGACATTCTTCATTAGTACTTTCTTTCGATAAAAATCTATAAAGATGTGTTTGAACTAAATAGTTATGAAATAACTTCTTAATGAGATGCTTGTTCGATTTGAACTATTGAAAACATATTTAGAGTTGAATTTGCATAAAGGTGATTTAAATATGATCTAATTCTCAAAATTTATGAAAGTAGAGTTACTCTATTTGAATGAGAATGCAAATTTCACTAATTTTTTTTTGAGTTTCCATTTTCTCTTTGAACGTCCACTACTCGTGAGCTTGCTCCAAGCAGCCGGCATGCGTCGTAATCTAGTGGTTGGCTTGATCCACCAGCCGTCAGGAATTGCTTTGACAGCACATCACTTCTTTGGGTGTTTTGGGAGAAGGTGCCTCCAGTACTGCCTTCACTTTATCTAGATCCACTTGCATCCCCTGTTTTGAGATGATATGCCCTAACAACTTTCCACAAGATACAGAGAATACTGATTAATTGGGGTTTAAACACAAACAACATTCATGACACTTTGAAAAACAGCACCGTAAATGATACAGATGTGCCGAAGTATCACCAGATAAGGAGAAGTTGTCCAAGTAAACTCTCATGAATGTAGTTAGATAAGGAGAGAAAACTTCTTGCATACAGCACTGAAATATCCTTGGAGCATTTTGCAGACCAAACCACATCACTGTATATGCATAAACGCCCCAATCGGTTATAAATGTTGTCTTTGGGATGTCCTGCTCCACCATTCATACTTGGTTATAACCACTATATTCATCCAAAAAGGAGTACATCTCACGACCCGCCATATCATCTAACATTATGTCCAAAAACGGTAGAGGGAATGGATCAGGTATGGTTGCTGCATTTAACTTCTGGTAGTCCACACATATCCGGAAATGCGTATTCTTCTTAGGAACTATGAAAATGGGGGAAATCCACTCCGCATGCTCTATAGGGACAATAAACCCCACCTTCAGCAATCGATCCAATTCTGCTTTGACTTGGGCCGCATAGCTAGGTTGTTTAATAGGCCGAGCATCTGGTTTCAACATAACCCTGTGTTGATAGATGTGCGGATCCTACCCCTTCGTATCCCAGTAATCCCATGCAAACACATCAGAGAATTCACGTAGTAACTACAGTAAGTTATCTTGAAAGGTCTCTGAGAGTTCCACCTTGATCTTCACTGGCCGCGGACTAGTTTCATCACCTAAGTTGCAGGTAACCAATTGGTCTTTTGGTAAGTAGAACTACCAGGGCATGGCAAAATCATCAACTGGCTGAAGCAATTGTTGTAGCATCGTATCATCCAAGGTGAGTGCTACACTTGATTCTGGTTCATCGGTGAGTGGTACTACTGTACAAGCTGCCGGACTCCAGTTATATGCAATCGTTTGTAGGTCCATAGTTCCGAGTGCCATCAGATCCTTGTTGGCTTTAAGAAAAGCTTCCTTTTCATTATTTGAAAGGCCATCCAGCATGTCCTCTAGTGGAACGACATATTTGCAGTGGTTGTTCTTAAAAATCAGTTCATGTGCTGACCAATCCTGAACTACCTTAGCTTTTAACCATGGTCGTCCAAAGAGCAGGTTATAATCAAGGCTAGATTCTAGTAATTCTAGAACAACGAAGGTCATTTTAAATACAGCTCCTTGCAGAGTAATAGGAATGTCTCACACCAATCCAACCGGATGAACTCGGGATTGATGAGCCATGCGCACAAAAAATTAGACAGGTTCGATTTGTGTCCATCCATCCGCTGACAAAGTGTTGTTGTTGCAATGTTTACACCAGAACCTCCATCAATTAGTACTTGGGTTATTTTATGATACTTATACCAGACCGTAATCAAGGGCACCATATGATTCACCATCCGATCAAGTTCGGGTTGGATTGTTGCTGTCAATGGAGCACATGAAGGTCCTGGACTGACTTGTTGCTGGAACTGTTGGTGCACGCTAGGGACCAAAGCCAATAATTGTCCTAATGGTAGTGGAATTGATGCATTGGATCCGACATCCCACACCGGATCAATTTTTGCTATTTTCGGTATGGAGTCTGGTGGAGACTTCGGTATTGTTTGGGTCAGATTTCTTCCTTCCAGTGCTGCATGCGGTATACTTTGCTGCGTTATCGAAACTGGGTCAGAAAAAATAGTTTTTCCTAGGTCGCCCACTTGCTTGCTTTAGTAAAAACCTTCTACTATTCACAAATTCCAGGTTCAAAAATCTCTGCAGCTGGTTGTAATTGTTTTCTCGAGCGTATTTGCACCACTACCGTTTGAGTGTCTACTGCTGAAATGTACACCATGTTAGCCATCGTGTGTTGTCTTTCCTTTTTCCTTTTATCACACTCAGCCGCATCTTTATAGTACCTATGAATATGCCCTATTTCATCGCAAAAATGACATTTAGGTGGTGGAGGAGATGCACCTTCACGTGATGGACCCGCATTCCACCGAGTTTGTCCAAAGTTAGTTGACCGTGCTGCTCTATAATTCTTGTATTCTTGGTAAGGAGTATTCCTCATTTGTGGTAGTATGTAGTGACTAGTTGGTTGCCCTTGTTCCTCAATAATGGTATTGAGAGCTGCTCTACTCTGTACCTTTGCATTATAACGACAGGGCTCCGTAGCATGGTCCGTTGTATGGCAAATAGCATAGTACATTTGACTCAGAGCGCATGCTAAGCTACTATGTGCTGTGCTTTTACATTTAGTATAGTAATTTTGTTTCAGAGGATCCTTGTTTGAATGCTTGGATGCCTTCAACCACTCTAGATCTTCAATGAATCCACCCACTTTATTTTCTAACTCTAACGCCATAGCGATTACAGCATCCAAGATCATTCCTCCCACACATTGTAAAATCATGATCTACTTCAATTGGGGGTTTAATCCATTTATGAACCACTGAGTAATGACATCATCTGGTAAATTGGCATGCGTTGGTGGTAATTGTCGTAAATTTTGTAGGTAATCAAAAATTTTTGTTGGGTTTTTCTTTAACCGGAATGGTTGCAGGAATGCATCCTTCACGTCATCATACTGCTAAAAATGATTCAAGTCATACTCGGTTAACCAGCGTGCAGCTTCATTAACCAAAGTTGACTCAAACACAATGGCTTTATAAGCAGGGTCGGCTGGGTAATTCAAAACTGCATAATTAATTTCAAATGTCCACACATGCGCATCGGGATCATCTCTTGGAAAACCTCCAAATTTTGTATATGTGACTCCAACTAGCACCGGACGCGGTGGAATAATGTGTTGTTGTTGTTGTTGTTGTTGCTGCGAACTACTCATGTTGCCTGAATTTTGGGGAAGTATTCCTTGATGTTCCTTGGCCATATGATCACTTTGCCCACTTTTCGGTCCTAGGATGTCTCTGAACCGATTACTTAGCTCAAAATCTAACAGCCCTTTCTCAACTTTAATTGCCATCGCAATGGTGTGCCCTCGGGAGTCGTGCCCCACACGCACCAACTCTTTCCTCCAATCTCAGCACAAGAACGATGCGCATGAGCCACACCGTCGCGATGGGCCACTAGCCACAGCGTCGCGATGGACTTTGTTTGGATGGACTTTGTTGCTGTACGTACATGCGTTTTATTACACGTTGTTTGTTCATTCTGCATGAAACGTCTTCCTATAAGAAATGTCAAATTTATAAAAAGCATCGGAAACAGTACCATTGTTCAAAAGTAAGAAACTTGAGTCGTAGGTTCGATAATCTGAATATTAAAAATACATTATTATGAGAAATTAACTAAAAGCAATGACAAATAATCATAATTTAATAGATTAGCAGAAACTAGAACCAATTCTCTATGAAATCACCTATATGGATATCGTTTTCGTTTGTTATATCGAAAAAACTTCAATTAATTGTTCATCATATTAATCCCATTTCCCTTCAACAACTTAAAGGTTTTGCATTAAAAATTCGATTTATGTTGAGTTCAATAAATAAAAGTCAATCTATTGAATCCACCTAATAAGACCCACGTGCAAAAGAGGGAGTTCTTCTCTTGACGAAAGAGAGAGAAAGAAAGAGCAAAGAGATAGATAAAACACAAACATGAAGGTCAAAAGGTTTAATGAAGCAAATCGTTAAAACTCAGCCAGCATGGTGAACGTATGTGTTTGCATGTATGCATGTGAATGTGTGAAGTGAATGTATGCATGTAAATGTATGTGTTTGCATGTATGCATGTGAATGTATGAGTTGTATGCATGAGTCTCCATGTATATTGTGATGTGTGCATGTGAATTATGATATGTGTATGTGTAGTGTGATGAGATGAACATGTGATATGTGCATGTATGTTAGAGGTGTGTGCATATATGCATGTGAATGTGTGAAGTGAATGTATGCATGTATGAATGTGAATTGTAATGCATGTGCATATGAATGAATGCATGTATATGTATATGTATGATGCATGTATGCATGTGAATGTGTGAAGTGAATGTATGCATGTGAATGTATGTGTTTGCATGTATGCATGTGAATGTATGCATGTGAATGTATGCATGTGAATGTATGCATGTGAATGTATGTGTTTGCATGTATGCATGTGAATGTAAGAGTTTGCATGTATGCATGTGAATGTATGAGTTGTATGCATGAGTATGCATGTATATGTATGATGCAAATGCATGTGTATGTATGATGCAAATTCATGTATATGTATGATGCAAATGCATGTGTATGTATGATGCACATGCATGTATATGTATGATGCATGTATATGTATGACGCATGTATATGTATGATGCATGTATGCATGTGAATGTATGAAGTGAATGTATGCATGTGCATGTATGTGTTTGCATGTATGCATGTTAATGTATGAAGTGAATGTATGCATGTGAATGTGTGAAGTGAATGTATGCATGTGAATGTACGTGTTTGCATGTATGTATATGAATATATCAATTGTATGAATGCATGTATATTGTGATGTATGCATGTGAATTGTGATATGTGTATGTGTAGTATGATGAGATGAACATGTGATATGTGCATGTATGTTAGAGGTGTATGCATGTATGCATGTGAATGTGTGAAGTGAATGTACCCATGTGTATGTTTGATGCATGTATGCATGTATATGTATGATGCATGTATGCATGTGAATTGTGATGCATGTGCATATGAATGAATGCATGTGTATGTATGCCTCTGTGTATGAGTATCTATCTAATAAATGTGAGTGCATATTAGGTTAAGATGCATGTGCATATATAATGTGTGCATGTGCATATTAGAAATAGATGAATGTATGAGTGAACATGAATAGTATGAATGTATGTATGTAAGAAATATGAATGAATGCATGTGTATATATGCATGAGCACATATGCATATAAGTTGCATGCATGAGTTGTATGAGAGTGCATGTGCGTATTAGAGTTAGTGCATATGCATATGAATGTGTTGTATGCATGAGTGCCTATGAGAGTGCATCTGCATATTAGAGTTAGTGCATATGCATATGAATGAGTTGTATGCAGGAGCATATGCATTAAGAATGTAAATGTATATGTTAGTGTATATGCATATAGGAAGTTATGAATACATGTATGAGTAATGTTGTGAATGCAAGTGCATTAATGCACCTATGTATTAATAAACATGAACATATGTGCTTGCATATTAATATGAGTGCATAAGTGAATGGAAATTTATAAATAAAAAGTGTATGCATAAAAGAATGTATGAAAATAAATGAGTGTGTTTTATAATTATTAAGACATACTTATGATTTTCCTAATGTTCTTCTTCTGATGATCAATTAAAGAAGGAATTGACAAGCAAGAGAACTTGACAAGATTTACGAGATAGAAGCTGCTTTATGCCGCTCATCCTAGTTTCATTATATGATCTTTGATTTATAAAATTGTGTATTAAACTTTTGTATACAAATATCTTCTAAAAGTTGTATTAGATCTTTTTACGAGCACTTGTATAGGACTAGTTTTGGTTCTAAAGTTTTAACATTTCCACTATAGAGTTCAATTAGTATACAACTTCTTATATTTCACTTTCTTATGTTTGAAAATATTGCATCTACAAGTAAGTGTACTACTAAAACTAAGGAAATAGATAGCTCTTTTATTTTAGGAGCTCTTATACCTGCACCTATTAACAATAGATCTACTCAGATCAGTGAAAACGAGACTAGTAATGAAATAGAAGTAATAGAAATAGCTAAAGATCAAGTTGTAGATGAAACCTATTAACTATAGAATACGATCATAAATTATCTTGAGTTTTGCCTTTACTCTCAATCGTTTTACCTGAACCAGACTTTAGAGAAGATTTATTTCCTCCAAATTTAAAAAGAAATACTCATCCTCAACAAACAGAAAATACCGTAGTTGAACTCATTAAAGATAAAATAACTAACGAAGAATTAATTTTACCATCATATTTAGACATTATTTCTAAGTATAGAGACGCACTTCCATACGGACCATAGACACGTTACTTTTTATGTCTACAAATATTGCATCCTCAAGTAAATCTTCTATGGAAAACAAAGAAAATCATATTTTAGGAACTCTTTTACCTACTCCAGTAGGGAATATTGCTATTCAATCCAGCAAAAATAAGACTAGTGTAGAATTAGAAGTTAAAGAAGTAGTTAAAGATCGTATTGTAGCTGAATCCTTATACTCTTCATCTTATGCTTACAGATTATCTAGATGTAGAACCTTCTATTGAATTGCTTTCCCTGAATTTGAGGAAAGAGAAATTCTGTTTCCACCTTCTCTTAAAAGAAAAACTCAATCTGAAAATGATGAAGTTGGCCTTATTAAAAATTGTATTTCTAAGGTAGTTTCTAATCGTATTACTGAGGAAGAACTAATCTTGAAAGCATATCAAGATGCTAGTTCTAGATTTAGTGCTGCAGTTGGATACAGACCTTAGAGTTTTAGGCTCACCTTCAATAGAGCACAAAATTTTAGCTAATACTTCCCCACACAGCGAAAATACAACCTAGTTCTTAAAAGCACGCAAAGAGACACCCAGCATGTAGTCACATAGTGAGATTAGCGGGAGTCTGTTTTGATGAGCGGCTGCCTCCTTTCACACCCCTCGACAGAATTAGTGAACCCGAATGAAACGTGACGCAAGTGTGCTTAGGTTTTTGGTTCTATTTTACATTTTTATTTAAAACAATTGACTTTTAATTTCTTCTTGCATGAAGGAAAGTGAAGGAAGAAGCTACAAAGTAAAGTGAAGATTCTGCTACTACTTACTCTTTTCCCTGGGTGTTCAGGGCTATTCTTATGACCTGAGCGCCTCCACGAGAAGAAGGGTTATCTAAGCAGAGGAGCTTCGTCACTTCACTACCCCCCCCCCCCCCCCCCATCAACATACAAGAAGACCAAGAATACACAATCACTTTTAGCTTTGTACTTAGGTTTGATTTACTAAAACAGTTTGTAAAAATATATCACGGTGCACATTAGAACCTTAGCTTCAAGCCACTACAGGTAAGGTGGTTTTTTAGTTCCTTTATTTTAGTACAATCACATCACTATAAGAGAAGGTTTGTTCTTGCACTAGAAGATAGTGCATTACACTTGTATTAGAAAAGCATTGAAATATTCTTGCATTAGGAAAGATTAGTTTTGTATAGTACTGCAAGCAACTTCATATTAGATCTTAGGATAGTTTTATAAAATACATGAAAAAATTTTTTTTAGTGCACAAAAAGAAAGGTTTTATTTTAAACAGAAAGATTGTTTGTTTGCTTCACATTTATTTTATTGCACAAAAATAATTGTATTTTATAGAACAAAATGAGTTTTAGGTTTAAGTTCTTTTGATTTCAAGTAGTTGCTTTTATTTCTTTCCTACTTTATTAAAATCCAAAATCAACATAAGAAAATATTATTCAAGAACTTAGTAGTAATTCTTGGTTTACCTATTATATTAAAAATCCAAAATATATAAATGAAGAAAATACATTTAAAACTTATAAAACCTATCTACACATATAATTTTCATTAGAGAAACCTTTGGAATCAAACATTCAAAGGTTTGAAAATTAAAGTAAAGTTTTGGGAAAATTAAAGTCCTGTAGTTTCTAGTTCTATCCTAGAAAGTATTCAAGTTCATGCTAATAGACCTTGGGAAGAATTTAGGAAAGAACTACACAAGATGTTTTATCTTCAGAACTTTGGCCAGCATAGTCATGAAGGATTTTTTCGATGGGTAAACTCTTTAAAGAGCAATGAGTCTTTAGCTCATCTTCATGGTGAGTTCATGAGACGATTGCTCAACTCCCTGAAGAGGATAGAAATGCATTAGATCCGGACGTGATTATACATTTCCTCAAGATATTAAGTCTTGAGGAGAGAGCTGAGGTAGAGAGACGAATAGAAGTGCTAGGTAAAAGATATGGCCTTACCAATGATTGGGAAAAAGTTAAACGAGAAATAGAGTTTGTCACCCAAATGAAGCAAAGATAATCAGTTTTGAATGCTAAACCTAATGCTTCTCAACCTAGGGAGATACCTACTGTAGGGCATACTGATATAAGAATGCAAGCAACTACGACTACAGTTAACAATGCAGTTGCCCCTAAAGCTGCAGTTGAATTTCAACTAGATATTTTATGTAAAAAAAAGGAGAATGTTATGAATATGCAGTCATCTCTTTCCACAGAGGTTGCCCAATTGAATAAAAAAGTATATTCTATGAGTTTCAATGAGCCTGGAGCTAGGAGTAGTGGCATAGGGCAAGCAGCACCCATAGAGCCCGTTATGCCATGGTATATTCCTCCTCAGCCAGTTTTTCCAAGGAATACTGAAAGAAAAGGGACTGGTGGAAAACGGTGTGTGTGGTGTGACAGCCAGGAACATGCAACTTATGCTTGTGAAGAATTAAAGAGTGCAAAAGAAAATCAATTAGTAGTTGAGATTGATAAGAAACTGTGTGAGTTTAGGTCATGACTTCCTTTAGCCATTAACTAGGGCAAAGGAGGAATGAAAAAATTGTATGAAAATTTAACGATCTCTCATGCAACTGCAAGTACCTCGGCTGCTAGATTAGAGCCATCTGATGATAGGCCTCTTTCTACGCCAAGCCAAAATCCTTATTCGATTGAGGCACTGGTAAGGGCTAGAGATGAAATAATGTGTAAAATAGCATGGCGATCTCACGTTGATCAAGCCTCTGTTTATTCTCACATTGCCAATGTTGAGGAAAAACGGAGACGAGATGATATATAGGATGATATAGACGAAGGAGATAGGAGGGTGATCACGAGAGAGACGAGAGAGAATGAAAAGAAAAATGACAAAAAGGTACAATTTGAAGATACAAACTTATCACATGAAGAGAAAAGAATGGATAATTAAAGAAGGGAAAAACCCAACAGATGAAAATATGCAATCACAAGAAAATCAAACTTCTCCAAGCAAGGATGAATAGAAGAAATCTGAAAAAGAAAATACTAAAAAGAAACAAAAAGATGAACAAAAACAAAGTGAAGAGAAAGGGAAAAAGAAAGCAAGAAGAGCTCCATGTGAAATAATGATTTCAGAGCTCAAGAAGAAGAACGATGCTAGGGAAGTCTTAAATGATATACTTCTAAAAAGTCAAGTAACAATGTCTCTTGAACAAGTGTTTTCAATAGCAAAACATGAGTTCAAGGATAGTTTTATTTGATCAATTGGTGGGAGAGGTTTTCCATTGCCACAGGATGAAGATATGCAAGAAGTGGCATAAGAAACTGCTATGAATGATGCAGTAACATTAAGTGAGAGTGATTATGAAGAAGAAGAAGAGTTTACGACTGGGAGTGTGAATGGAAATTTTTTAGGATCAATTCAGTGTGATGATGAAATGTTGAAAAGTGAAAGCAAATTTAACACTACCTTCTAGGCACGAGAAATGCACAAGTGAAAATTAGAATTGGGGATGAAAAAGATTCCTCTTTAGCTCTGGATCTCAGTGACTCGGGGTCAGAGATAAAGGTAATGTCAAAGAAACTTTTTCACAAGTTTAGATGGCCAATTCACAAAGAGCACGCCTATAGGATGAGAACAATCAACAATGGCTCTAGGATTATATTAGGTGCATGTTCGAATGTGTGTATAATGATAGGTGGCGTTCAAGAAGAGTTTCAATTCTTCGTTCAAGATAATTGTTCGTATGAAGTAATTCTCAAGCGGCCATTTATAGTTGAGATGAGAATGGAAAAAAAAATGATGAACGATGGGTCAGTGTATGCGAGAATTCGATCCAAATCAGGGATGGATTCTTTTCAAGTCATGAGAGACTACCCAAATCATATAAGAAATAGAAAGAATTTAAGAAGAAACCCTGTTGACTCAATTAGTCATGTATGTGATGATTCACGAGCTATGAGAGAATATGGAGCATATTATGACCAAAATTTCTATTAGACTCTACTATTGAGCCGGACAATAGTGGACGTTGTTTTGATGTCTCGCCTAATGATGTATTTAAATTCAAAGATTATTCAGTTTGTACTCCTACAACTAAATTACATTATATTACAAAAGAAAACCTTACAGAAATATTTAGAAAACAAAATGAAAAATATTTTAGAATATTACGATTAATTTTACCTAATGAAAAATTGAGTGTATAATTGAACTCTCGAAAAGTACTACCTTATTAGAAGATCTAGAATCTACTTCCCAAGAAAATTTAGAGTCAAATCTGATTATTCTTAACTCTATTCAAGAATATGAGTTTATTACTGAATTCATCCTAGAACATGAAGTTGACATAGAAACGAAATACAAGACAGTAGAAAAGAAAATAAAGCCTGTAGCTCAACCATTACCTAAGGATAGTCATGATATATTTCGACGAGTATCTGAAGAACCTATACTTAGAGACCGATCTAAGATAGGTCATACATTTACAGAGGAAACTAAGAAATATATTAAATTTGGCAATGAATTTATTTTGGAGATAGAAAAAGATTAGTTTACAAAGATGAGTGTTCGTCATGGTAAAGCATTTTCTTTATTCCCACATGAAATACAATGTGTAGACCAAAAGCTTGTAGCTTCGATGATTATTTTTACTGTACCGCATATTCCTTGGAATCTTCATCCGATACCAGTCCCAAAGGCTCATTTACCTGAGCTAATGAGACTCTTAAAGGAGAAGATTGCCATGAGAATCTTGGAACCATCCTCAGCACCCTACTCCAATAGGTGGTTCATGGTACAGAAAAATAATGGAAAGCTACGCTCTATTCAGGATTTGCAACCTGTGAATAAAGTCATTATTAGGAATGTAGGAAGGGGTCCTATTGTAGATGAGTGTGCCGAGGCATTTGTCGGTCATCCTATCGATTTAATGGGAGACCTATATTCAGGGTATGATCACTTTCAATTAGCCATCAAAAGTCAAGTTGTGATCACAATGAAGACTCCTTTAGGTTTAGTACGCATGTGTACTTTACCACAAGGAGCGAAGAATTTTGTGGCACACATGATGAATGCTATGAATCTGTCTTACATGACTTTATCCCAAAAGTGACAATGCCTTTTATTGATGACATTCCAATAAAAGGATGTATGGAAAAAGAAAAGGATGAGAGTTTAGATTCATCTGGTTGTAGAAAGTTTGTTTCCAGTCATATTTCGGATTGTGAAAAGATCTTTCAAAGATTTGAAGAGGCTCGACAATCGTTGGGCATGATAGTATTATTAGAGCCATTAACCGCCACGACAAGCACAACCAACAATATGTGTGACTTCAATGACCATCCTCACTAATGGAGGGGATATGGAAAGCAACAACTATGTGTAGATGGATGCAAGGACCCTTGGAGATCCTTCTTCCCTCCTCTCCCTCTGTTTGATGAGAGATCAAAAGCTAAAAATCCTTTATATATCCCCAAAAATGCGGCTCCAAATATGTTTATGGGATAAGCCCCCTCTTCTAAAGCTCCTCAAATAATGAATATTTCATGTAGTTATGTAGTGAAGGAGGTAGGTAAATTTTGTTTCTAAACCTTTTTCTCAAGGTTTAGGAGCAAAATACAATCTCTGGGAGGCATATTGAAGACATGAACTTCCTTCTTTTTTAATTTGGGTTGTGAATTTTGAGGGGGGAATGAGCAAATTATCTAAAGAAGCTTTATAGAATGGATTTGGAGCATGCAAAGTCACCTTCCCACGGTCATTCTCACACATTATGGTCTTGATTCAATGCTTAGCTCCCAAGATTTGTTTGGCTACAAATGGTTTCTCATCTCGACAAGATTTGATAGATTAAAAAAGTTGTGTTGTACTTTAGATAGAACTAATTGACCACTCTCGGACCTTGTTTTGGAGTGTTTAGTTCCCAAATTCAAATTTGTCACTTGGATTCACATCATGGACTTGATATACATATGATGGAGTACTTTTTTTTGTATTATTGGTGAGGACTACGTGTTTGTTTTTTGAGTGCTTTGAAGCTATTTTTGGAGTCATTTGTGTTGGGTTTTTGTAGCAAGACCTACTCGGTTCAACAAGGCATTTCAAATTTTCTTTTGGAATTAGTGAGGAGTCTAAACTAGAGATTCATCACATCACGGATGCCTTCACCACTAGTTGGGATAGCTTGGATAGTATTAAGGAAGTGCTCTTGTGATATTTCTCTCTTTCTTGCCATATAAAGTTTATTTCCATCTTTATTTAAACTCTCTACCTATACATCTCGAGGTAGATAAACCTGGGAATTACCACCCTAGGGAAAATAAAAGATACCTCCCCACCTAAGGATCAAACTCTAAATGGAAAGGACCAAAAGATGGGAGAGGTGGAGCACTAATAAAAGTATTCTTTTTTTACTCCAAAATTTTTTGTGAAAATATGAGAAACTTGCTCATCTATTCTCACATAAGAAAGATCAATATCACCTTCCAATACCTTCACGTTGATGTAGCAATGATTTACCTACATAAAAATTATCGTATAATAAAAAAATAGTATTTTGTCTTATATGTATGGTGCTAAGGTTATCATAAGAAATGTCTATAGGATTTTGCACTTGTACACCTATATCTGCAAGTATCACCTTTAGACATGATGCCCTAGATGTTTCTATTACACCTCTATGCTCATGCTATGTACTTGAGAAAGCAACATCCATTTGCTTCTTACTTCTTCATGTCACAGCAACACTGTAAAGTGAAAATAGAAAACCACTAATAAATCTTGTATCTAGAACACTAGCATCCTAAACTACATTGTTGTATCCATGACCTTGCAACTTTACACCATATTCAAACACAATGCATAATGCAAAGTAGCACTCACATATGTACAATGTCTCAAACCATCGAAATGTTGTTTTCTTGAAACTTGCATAACTAGACATTCTAGTCTCATATTGTAACTTCGATTTGGTCCTAAAATTATGTCATTGATCAAACTTCTTACAATTCTCCTATACATAGTAGCATTTTCCAATGCTTCACGTGAGATAGAATCCAACTTTAAATCTTGATCTAATGTTATAGAATTTTTCTTATAGTCATCCCTACCATATTCTCTCAACATATTCAAGGTGTATTTTAATTCCAATAGCCATAATACTTTTTTGTATTTATAGATTAAATGCCCAAAAAGTAGGGAACTACACCAACATCGTTGATGTCAAGCTCTTGAAGAAGGATTTGCATTACTTATTTAATTCTTTCTTTACCTTGACCAAGAACCATTATTTCATCAACATAAATGACCAAAATTTGATGCTATCATTTTCGTGCATGTAATGAGTGACCTCCATCACACATAGGAAATCCAACAAATTTAAATAATCAGCAATCCTTGCATACCATGTATGAGGGGCTTGCTTAAGCTCATTCAAGGAATTTTTTGATTTTGCAATAATATCCATGATTTTTTGAACCCTCATATCTCGGTGGCCCATCCATGTATACTTCTCGCAACAACTCTCCATGACAGAAAGCATTTTTCACATTCATCTGATGTAAAATCAACCTTTTTTTGTGCCCAATGCAACAAGCTCCCTAACTATAGCTATCATAGCTAGACAACTACATTTCTATTCATAATCAATTCCATGTGTTTGTGCATATCATTTTATTACCAGTCTTGCTTTATATCTACTTACACTACCATCAACATTAAGCTTTATAATATAAACTTGCTTGAACCCAATGTATTTCGTTTCTTATGGAGATGAAATGAACTTCCATGCTCCATTTCAATAACGTGTAGTTGTACCTCATGCATGGCTTTTCTTCAATCTACATTTTCAATTCCATCTTCAAAACAAAAAAAATTAACATCTTGTATTACCATGGTCCTATAAGCGCAATGATGATCCATGCATCTACCATAGGTTAATCACCACATTTAATTTTCCATACTCCCATTGACCATTGACCATTGACCCCATTGACCCCATTGACCCCATTGACCATTGACCATTGACCATGGTAATACAAGATGCTAATTCCCATTGACTAAAAACATTACTTAACTTTTCCCTTCTCATTGACCATTGTCCATGGTAATACATGATCCTAATTCTCATTGACTAAAAACATTACTCCTCAAGACTCTTTTTCTAACCCCTTGATTCTCCATCATTATCTTAAACGCATATAGACAAGATGCTAACTCCCTACTCCATCATTATGTAATACAATGCCCATTGACCATTGACCATGGTAATACAAGATGCATGATGATCCATGCTTCTATCTTAGGTTAATCACCACACTTAGTTTTCTATACTCCCATTGACCATTCACAATTGAACCCATTGACCATTGACCATTGTAATACAAGAGAGAAAATTTTAATACTCCCATTGACCATTGACCATGGTAATTCAAGATGCTAATTCTTCTTTTTTTGAAGATGAAATTGAAAATGTAGATTGAGGAAAAGCCATGGCTGAGGATATGACTACACGTTATCGAAATGGACCATGGAAATTTGTTCCATTGCCCTAAGAAATGAAACACATTGGGTTCAAGCAAGTTTACATTGTAAAACTTAATTTTGATGGTAGCATAAGTCGGTATAAAGCAAGACTGGTAGTAAAACCATATGCACAAACAGATGGCATTGATTATGAATAGAAATGTAGTTGTATAGCTAAGATAGCTACAACTAGGGAGTTGGTTGCATTGGGTACAAAAAAGGGTTGATTTTGCATCAGATGAATGATAACAATACTTTTTGTCATGGAGAATTGTTGGGAGAAGTATACATGGATGGACTAGGAAGCTATGAGGATTCAAAACATCATGAATATTATTGCAAAATAAAAGAGGTCCTTGTATGCAAGCCACTCATGCTTGGTATGCAAGGATTGCTGATTATTTAAATTTGTTGGATTTCCTATGTGTGATGGAGGTAGCTTAGTACATGCAAGGGAATGATAGCATCAAATTTTGTTCATTTATGTTGATGAAATAATGGTTCTTTGTCAAGGTAAAGAAATCATTAAATAAGTTAATCAAATCCTTCTACAAGAACTCGACATGAACAATGTTGGTGTATTTTCCTACTTTTTGGGCATTTAATTTATAAATACAAAAAAAGTATTATGGCTATCCCAATGAAAATACACCTTGAATATGTTGAGAGACTATGGTAGGGATGACTATAAGAAAATTTCTATGACATTGGAGCAAGATTTAAAGTTGTATTCTATGTCACATGAAGCATTGGAAAATGCTAAGATGTAGAGGAGAATTGTAGGAAGTTTGATCGATGACATGATCACAAGACCAGATCTAAGTTACGATATGGGACTTCAAAGTCTAGTTATGCAAGTTTCAAGAAAACCACACTTAGATGGTTTGAGACATAGTACATATGCGAGTGCTACTTTGCATTATGCATTGTGTTTTGAATTTGGCGTAGAATTGCAAGGTCATGGATACAACAATGCAGTTTAGGATGCTAGTGTTCCGCATAGAAGATTAATTAGTGGTTTTGTATTTTCACTTCAGAGTGTTGTTGTGACATGCAAAAGCAAGAAGCAAATGTACATCTAGGGCATCATGTCTAGCGATGCTACTTGTAGATATAAGTGTACAAGTGCACAATCTTGTAGCCATTTATTATGATAACCTTAGCAGCATATATATAGCACAAAATCCTATTTTTATTCTAGAAAAATGTTTATCTAGGTACATTATCACTACATCAAGGTGAAGGTAGTGGAAGGTGATATTAATCTTTTTTATGTGAGAATAGATGAGCAAGTTGCTAATATTTTCACTCAAACCTTTTGAGTAAAAAAGAATACTTTTCTTAGTGCTCCACCTCTCCCATCTTTTGTTCCTCTCCCTTTAGAGTTTGATCCTTAGGTAAGAAAGTATGTTGTATTTTCCCTAGGATGTTAATTCCCATGTTTACCTCCCCCGAAATGTATAGGTAGAGAGTTTAAATAAGGATGGAAGTAAACTTTATATGGCAAGAAAGAGAGAAATATTACAAAAGCACTTCCCTAATACTATCTAAGCTATCCCAACCGGTGTTGGAAGGCATCTGTGATGTGATGAATCTCTAATTTAGACTCCTCACTAGCTCCAAAAGAAAATTTGAAATGCCTTGTTGAATGGAGTAGGTCTTGGCACTAACAACCAACAACAATTGCTCCAAAAATAGCTTCAAAGCACTCAAAAACCAAACATCTAGACAAACTAATGACTCCAAAATGACGAATTCGAATTTGGGAACTAAATGCTCCAAAATGAAGGTCTGATAGTGGTCAATTAGTTCTATCTAAAGTACAACAAATCTTTTTTAATCCATCAAATCTCTTCCAAATGAGACACTATTTGCCACTTAACTAATCTTGGGAGCTAAGCTTTGAATCAAGACCACAATGTGTGAGAAAGACCGTGGGAATGTCACTTTGCATTCTCCAAATCCACTCTATAAAGATTCTTTAGGTAATTTGTTCAGTCCCCCCTCAAAATCCACAACCAAAAATATAAGAGAAGGAATCTCATGACCTCAATATGCCTCCTCAGAGATTGTATTTTGGTCCTCGAACTTGAGAAAAGGGTTCAAAACCAAAACTTACCTACCTCCTTCACTAAGTAAGTCCATAGAAGATTCATTATTTGAGGATCTCTAGAAGAGGGGACTTATCCCATAAACATATTTGGAGCCCCATTTCTGGGGATATATAAAGGATTCTCTTTTTTTTTTGGCTCTCATCAAACAGATGGAGAGGAGGGAAGAAGGATCTCCAAGGCTCCTTGCATCCATCTGCACACACGAGCTACTTTCAATACCCCCTCCATTAGTGATGATGGTCATTGAGGTCACACATATTGTTGGTTGTGAGTGTCGTGGCAGTTAATGGCTCTAATAATGCTGTCATGCCCAACGATTGTCGATAGTTTTGCACATGGGAAAGTACATAGATTGCGATGACGATAGCAGCTACATATTCAAATACATATGTACTAAGATGTGTGTTCGTTTCATCTCCCAACCATGTACCTCCTTCATATTATCTCTCTCTCTCTCACACACACACAAACACACACACACAATTAAAGAGAGACCCATGAATGTATGGTATGGTTGCCAATTGACACTCATGTGAGAGCTAACATATGTCTTATTCAAATGGTATGCTCATATAACCTCTATCATGTATCTCCAATATAACTATACAAAAACTTATCATCTTGATTTTAACTTGGAACTTATTAATCAAATCTTTCCAAACATTTCCACTTAATCTAGAATCTTTGTATGAGAGTACATGGAGTTCCGTAAACCATCTAATTCAAAATTGTTTCGAATAAATAATTCTCCAACTTGCGTAGTCTCCATTGTTTTCTCTTTAGGATTAGAACGTGTCAATTAACACAATTAATATATGACGACAAGAATAATATTGGTTTGGCGAAGTTTTCTAAGTAGACCTATAACAAAATCTTTGCAAAACTGATACCAATAGTAATGTGGTATGTTTCATTGTTGCAAAAAGCCTTGAGAAAGCATCCTCTATATTTTGTTTATATAACACTTAAAACATTGACTTACATAAATGTACACATATCTAGTTATCCTAGCAAACGAGAATATGCATCTGATTAGTTGTAAGATTTGATGATCTACATAGGGCACATCATGGTTTTTAAAAAAGAGTTTATTTGTAAGCTTCACTTCCTTGGAACTAGGAACACAAGTCCTCCCATTTCGTTTAAGAAATCTTGGGAAACTTGAAGGTTAGAGAATGACTTTCATAGTTGGAAAATTAATTTCTTCGATTCCACAACTACTTCACAACAGACTGAAAATGACTATCTTCACTCTGAGAATCCTTCATTTGTTAAATTAACCTCCTGCAAGATATTAGGACCTCCTGCGTTTTAGAGCATGGCAGCCATGAAGCTTCAAAAGAGAAGAGTTTTGAAGGAGCTCAAGAGCATTTAAATCAAGAAAAGTTTCAGATTATTGAGAGGTCCTCTTTTGTCAGGTACACTTTTGATTTCAGTTCGTCTTTTGAAGTCCATGTGGCAGGCGACAACATGAATTTTTCTTGTGGGTCCTTGAATGGACAATACTCACACGCTGTGAGACAAATGTAAGCATTTTGGTGGTCCTTAATTCGACAGCTCATGCACCTTGTGCGGTTTTATGTTACCTTGCTAAAACCTTGAATTTGAACAAAGACTGGTTTTTAATGAGGGTATTTGCATGCTTGGAGATACTCTCGTGATATAGGTGGAAGGCCAAAGAGAAGACAGTTGAAAGACCTCCTGTATCGATCAGGGATGAATGTATATTTTTGAGGCCTCCCATCAGAGTATATTTGCTTACATTGCGGACTATTATTGATGCTTTTACCCGGAGGTTGGGTTTTTGGAGTCGCTTCACTATAGTTGATTTGGCGCATATACACTTTGGACAAAGGAGACTCTACCGAAAGTTTTTCAGAGGCACACAGGTTATCATTTCAGAAGAAAGGATTCAAACATGATGGTTTGCTAGAGCTCATACATACAGATGTATGGGAACCAACAAAAGAAGTATCAGTCAATGGGTCTAGGTATTATGTTCTTTTCATTGATGATGCTACAAGGTGGATAACCATATATGTTTTAAAGGAAAGATCAGAAGCATTTGGAGCTTTCAAACATTTTCATGCATATGCTAAAAGAGTTACAAGTCAAAAGCTCAAGACGTTAAGGTTTGATGGAGGGGTAGAATACTTCTCCCAAGAATTCAATGATTATCTTTGTAATCCAGGTATGAGGAGAGAAATAACTTGCAGGTATACACCTCAACACAATGGGGTGGCAGAAAGGAGGAAGAACATTGGTTGAGTTTGCAAGAGCAATGTTAAAAGAAAAGAGTTGCCCTAATTATCTTTTGGCTGAGGGTGTAAATATAGCTACATATCTTGTGAATAGGTTACCATGCGCAGCTCTAAATGGAATGACCCCTTATGAAGCATGGTGGGGTAAGAAACCAACACTTGATCATTGTAAGGTGTTTGGATCAATTGCCTATGCTTATGTACCATCACAACTTAGACATAAGCTTGAACCAAAGGCTGAAAAATATGTATTGATTGGGTATGGTGAAAAGCAGATGGGTTATAGGCTATGGAGTCCTCTAACTAAACAATTTATTGTTTCGAGAGATGTGACATTTGATGAAGACAAGATTTGGTATGCACATAAAGATTGTAATCTTGAAACATTTGAAGAAGAGGTAAGAAGAAGTGAAAGAGGTACATCACATATGCAGGTAGATGGAGATGAAGATTATATGCAAGCAAGCACATCCAGAGTTGGATCATATAGAAGAAATGAAGATGTACCAAGATTTGATGAAGAAGTATATCCAGATACACATGAAGAGTGTGAACCAAGAAGTTCAACCAGAATGAGGACCTACAAGGTATTCTTATGATACGTCTTATCTGACTCAGAAAAACTATGCTTACATGGTTAAGGAAGATGAAGAACCTCAAAGCTTTAATGAAGCAAAAGGTAAGAGACAATGGGAAGAAGCAATGAAGGAAGAGTTTAATGCACTTGAAGAAAACAAAACTTGGGAACTTGTTCAAAAACCTAATGGTAAGAAAGTGATTGGAAATAAATGGGTTTACAAAATAAAGAAGCATGTAGATGGAAGAATAGCCAGATACAAAGCTAGATTGGTGGTTAAAGGCTATGCTCAAACTCATGGCATAGATTATGATGAGACAATCCATCCTATAGCAAAGATGTCAACCATAAGGACAATCATTGCTATTGCAGCATCAAAAGGATGGACATTGAGTCAATTGTATATAAAGAATGCATTTTTGAATGGATATATATCAGATGAGGTTTACATGGAGGAACCTCAAGGGTTTGTAGATTACAAGTTTCCAAATTACATTTGCAAATTTAGAAGAGTACTTTATGGATTAAAGCAAGCTCTTAGAGCTTGGAACTATGGACTTGTGAAGTATCTTAATGATCTTGGATATCAAAGTTCAAAGGCAGCAAGTTTACTCATCAAGAGAACAGATGAAGGTATGATCTACATTTTTATTTATGTAGATGACATTATAATCAGAGGTACTTCAAATGAAGGAATCAAGGAGGTGAAGAGATTACTTGAGAAGGAATTCAAGATAAGTGATCTAGGAAAATTGTCATATTTTCTTGGAATGGAGATTACTTATGCAGAACATGGCATATATGTATCACAAGAAAGGTATCTTTTGAATCTTCTAAAGAAGTTTAACATGGAGAGTTGCAGAGAGGCATCAACACCACTAGAGGTCAATCATAAACTCAACAAATATGATAGCGCAGAGCTCAAAGATATGAGGAAGTATCAATCTTTAGTGGGAAGCTTCATTTATGCTACACTAAGAAGACCTGATCTTAGTTATGCAGTGGGAGTTCTTTCTCAGTTAATGCATTGTCCAAAGGACCCACATTGGATTGCAGGTCAAAGAGTTCTTAGATACATCAAAGGAACTTTGAAGGAAGGATTAGATTATCCTTTTACATCAGGTATAAGGTTGAAAGCATATAGTCACTCAGATTGGGCAGGAAGTCAAGATGATAGAACGTCAACACATGGATATATGATATACATAGGAGATAAACTTGTGAGTTGGTGCTCAAAGGAACAACATACAATGGCTTTATCATCAACTCAAGCTGAGTACAAAGGACTTGTGGAAGTAGCAAACAAAGTGATATGGATGCAGACCTTGTTCAAAAGCTTGGATATTGATCAAGGTATACCTATGATACATGGAGATAATATGAGTTCATTATATCTTGCAGCAAATCCTGTATTTCATGCAAGAACAAATCATATACAGATACAATATCATTTCTTGAGAGAAAAGGTAATGGAGAAGGAGCTTGAAGTAGTATACACTTCTACAAAAAATCAGATTGCAGATATTATGACAAAGAGCTTGGATGGAGTGAAGAGAAGTAGATTCAAAGAAATGGCAGGAATAAAAGAGAAGAAAGATGTATGAAGAAGATAGAGAATGCTAATTAGTAATTGAGGGGGAGTTGTTGGGGCTTCACTCACTAATTAGACATGAATATATGAAGATATATGAAGGAAGAAGAAAGACAAAGAGAAGTGAAGGCAAAGCACTCAAAAAACTAAGCCTAAGTGAAGGGACAAATTCACTCTTGTAATTTAATGCAAAACTAAAGTCTACTCTTGACATAGAACCTTAAAAATTACGAGTTTGAGCCTAGGAGTATGTAGACCATATGTATATAAGTCGATTTAAGTTGAATAAAAAATAGGGAACACAATTTTGTAAATCTTCAGTGAATAGACAAAAGTCGGGTTTTTTTGAGAGAGATGTAGAGGAATAACTACTCAGTATACGAGATTTTTCCATGGCTATGAGCAAAATGAGGCCCACCCATTTTGTAGACATCTTCTCTGATAGATAACACATGTTTGTGTAGAAGGATTTGGTCTAATTCGTCTTGTGTGTTGAATTCTAAGTGATTTCATATCAGTGTTTAAGTTAGATGACAGTTACGAGTTTTCTGGCGCACTTTTCACTGATCTTCTTAAGGTCAGATCTCACAATACAGTGTAAATTTTTCCATGACTCATAGCTCATTTAAAAGCTACTACCTTCAACTACAATTTATCAAAAGAACTTTACAAAATGGGATGTGTATTCAGAGAAATGAGTCTAACAGTGAAGGTATGTCGAATCGATGAAGTCATTTTTTAGATTTAAGACATACTTCGAATGTTGAAGTGAAATCAGAAGATTTTGAAGATATTACTTGAAAGTTTTATTTGATATGTGTTGCTTAACATTAGCAAGAACTTCCATTAGCAAATGATCAAAAGAATTCGTACGGATCAAGCTAATACAGATCACATTTCAAGCTAGAAGAAAAGGCACAGATTTTTGAGAAGAAAATTTTTTAAATTTCACTAAGTTCAGTGATGAAGTTTTCAAATTCCGAGTATTTCTAAGCTAATGATGGTTATGGAGGTGTTCTAATATCACTTTAGCTCAGTTCTTGTGGTGTTTCATACGCTAACACTCTTGAGGGGGCTCTTCCAAGGCATGCCCGACGGTATTTTCCCTTTAAGCTTTAAGCTTGGTATGCAAACCGGAAGAGTAGGGCCAAGAGAGGAGCTTTCAATGTCTAGGTTGTCATGATTGCTAGTAGTGAATCCATCCTCTTTACTGGTGGTGTAGCCTTCTTGGTTGTCTTCTTTGCTGGTAGAGCATCCAATGGAATTGTCAGTCGGATCTTCTTCGTAAAGGTTATCCCCAGGGAGGTCGACCTCATTAATCTCCTTTTCTAAGCTGCAATACATGTTATTCAAAGGAGCAATGGTCGTAACATTCCTTACTAATGATCTTTGAGGGCTGACGTTCCTCCTACGTCTTACTTTGGTGAACCCTCTGAATCCGTCTCTGCAGCACGAGTGCCCTCTTCTTCATCCATTGGAGAGGGAAGCCCTCGAGTGCCAGGTTGAGGTAAAGGATCCAAGGCCCCATCTGGTTTAAGCTTGTTTTTATTGGAATCTTGCTTCAGGGGGCAATCCTTGATCCTATGACCTTGGTGCCCACAATGGAAGCACACATTGGGCAAATTGTTGTAGGTAATCTCTTGCACCCAATTCTTACCATCACCAAAATTTACGGAGATCTTCGAGGGGAGGACCTGTTTCAAGTGTGCTTCAATGCAAATTTATGGGTGCCATCATGCATTGAAGGAGTATTGCACACCATCATAGATTAACCCCCCAACATCCTCTCTTGAGGCCATAGGACGACGGATTGGTTAAACGAGTTCTCAAAGAAATCCATACAGGAAATACAATAGATTGGGAAGCTCCACCCAAAGCGGGTAACGAAGAGGCTTTGATTTGTTTGAAACAGAGTCTGGGGTCCACTTGAGTAGGCATAAGATGGACCGGCACACTTGCCTAGAACCAACTTGGAGGGCTTGGAAGGCCATCTATTCATTCTCAAACATTAGAAGCATGTGATTTGTCGGCAGGAATTGACATTTGCACACAATTAGACCATGCGGGAACCACTCCTTACGCAGCCAAGATCTCACATTTTCTAGAGGGGGTCTAGGGCCAAAGACTTGACTGATCAGACAAGTTTTTCATCAATTCTTCTTGCTTTGCCGCCACTGACTCCTTGCATAAAGAAACCATCGGAGGAGCGACCTCCGATGGGTTCGAACCCATCTCAAGGGGGCACTGGGATTGGGGGGAGCCATGTTGCTTAGGCCCAACGAGTGAAGAAGGGTCGACATTGAGGCAAAGACGACCAAAAGCTACCCAAAAAGATGATTTAGTGCACCTCTAGAAGCAAGGAGAGCTGAGAACACTAATAGTAACTGCCAAGAAAAGCCCATCTTGAATAGCCCATGGTCATCCCACATTAAAGGGTAGCTCTTTTTTTCTTTTCTATTTGTTTTCCCTTCTTTTTCTTAGAATCTTTTGTTTTTTTTCTTTTTTTTTCTACCTTTTTTCTTTTCTTTTTTCTTCCCCTTTTTCTTTTCTTTTTCTTCGAATTATGCCAGGCACTCACAATTCACGCCGCCCCTTTTTAGAATGATAAAAAACTTCGAACGTAGAGAACTAAGAGGGGTCACACTTTAAGAGTTGAAAAGAAGAAAGACTTGAAGCACGCGATGGGCGAGCTGAATAAAAAAACGGAATAAGACTAGAGGCGCACGAAGTCCCATGGTGTGCCCTTGGGAGTCGTGCCCCACACGCGCCAACTCTTTCCTCCAATCTCAGCACAAGAACGATGCGCATGAGCCACACCGTCGCGATGGGCCACTAGCCACAGCGTCGCGATGGACTTTGTTTGGATGGACTTTGTTGCTGTACGTACATGCGTTTTATTACACATTGTTTGTTCATTCTGCATGAAACGTCTTCCTATAAGAAACGTCAAATTTATAAAAAGCATCGGAAACAGTACCATTGTTCAAAAGTAAGAAACTTGAGTCGTAGGTTCGATAATTTGAATATTAAAAATACATTATTATGAGAAATTAACTAAAAGCAATGACAAATAATCATAATTTAATAGATTAGCAGAAACTAGAACCAATTCTCTATGAAATCACCTATATGGATATCGTTTTCGTTTGTTATATCGAAAAAACTTCAATTAATTGTTCATCATATTAATCCCATTTCCCTTCAACAACTTAAAGGTTTTGCATTAAAAATTCGATTTATGTTGAGTTCAATAAATAAAAGTCAATCTATTGAATCCAACTAATAAGACCCACGAGCAAAAGAGGGAGTTTTTCTCTTGACGAAAGAGAGAGAAAGAAAGAGCAAAGAGATAGATAAAACACAAACATGAAGGTCAAAAGGTTTAATGAAGCAAATCGTTAAAACTCAGCCAGCATGGTGAACGTATGTGTTTGCATGTATGCATGTGAATGTGTGAAGTGAATGTATGCATGTAAATGTATGTGTTTGCATGTATGCATGTGAATGTATGAGTTGTATGCATGAGTCTACATGTATATTGTGATGTATGCATGTGAATTATGATATGTGTATGTGTAGTGTGATGAGATGAACATGTGATATGTGCATGTATGTTAGAGGTGTATGCATATATGCATGTGAATGTGTGAAGTGAATGTATGCATGTATGAATGTGAATTGTAATGCATGTGCATATGAATGAATGCATGTATATGTATATGTATGATGCATGTATGCATGTGAATGTGTGAAATGAATGTATGCATGTGAATGTATGTGTTTGCATGTATGCATGTGAATGTATGCATGTGAATGTATGCATGTGAATGTATGCATGTGAATGTATGTGTTTGCATGTATGCATGTGAATGTAAGAGTTTGCATGTATGCCTGTGAATGTATGAGTTGTATGCATGAGTATGCATGTATATGTATGATGCAAATGCATGTGTATGTATGATGCAAATTCATGTATATGTATGATGCAAATGCATGTGTATGTATGATGCACATGCATGTATATGTATAATGCATGTATATGTATGACGCATGTATATGTATGATGCATGTATGCATGTGAGTGTATGAAGTGAATGTATGCATGTGAATGTATGTGTTTGCATGTATGCATGTTAATGTATGAAGTGAATGTATGCATGTGAATGTGTGAAGTGAATGTATGCATGTGAATGTACGTGTTTGCATGTATGTATGTGAATGTATCAATTGTATGAATGCATGTATATTGTGATGTATGCATGTGAATTGTGATATGTGTATGTGTAGTATGATGAGATGAACATGTGATATGTGCATGTATGTTAGAGGTGTATGCATGTATGCATGTGAATGTGTGAAGTGAATGTACGCATGTGTATGTTTGATGCATGTATGCATGTATATGTATGATGCATGTATGCATGTGAATTGTGATGCATGTGCATATGAATGAATGCATGTGTATGTATGCCTCTGTCTATGAGTATCTATCTAATAAATGTGAGTGCATATTAGGTTAAGATGCATGTGCATATATAATGTGTGCATGTGCATATTAGAAATAGATGAATGTATGAGTGAACATGAATAGTATGAATGTATGTATGTAAGAAATATGAATGAATGCATGTGTATATATGCATGAGCACATATGCATATAAGTTGCATGCATGATTTGTATGAGAGTGCATGTGCATATTAGAGTTAGTGCATATGCATATGAATGTGTTGTATGCATGAGTGCCTATGAGATTGCATCTGCATATTAGAGTTAGTGCATATGCATATGAATGAGTTGTATGCAGGAGCATATGCATTAAGAATGTAAATGTATATGTTAGTGTATATGCATATAGGAAGTTATGAATACATGTATGAGTAATGTTGTGAATGCAAGTGCTTTAATGCACCTATGTATTAATAAACATGAACATATGTGCTTGCATATTAATATGAGTGCATAGGTGAATGGAAATTTATAAATAAAAAGTGTATGCATAAATGAATGTATGAAAATAAATGAGTGTGTTTTATAATTATTAAGACATACTTATGATTTTCCTAATGTTCTTCTTCTGATGATCAATTAAAGAAGGAATTGACAAGCAAGAGAACTTGACAAGATTTACGAGATAGAAGCTGCTTTATGCCGCTCATCCTAGTTTCATTATATGATCTTTGATTTATAAAATTGTGTATTAAACTTTTGTATACAAATATCTTCTAAAAGTTGTATTAGAACTTTTTACGAGCACTTGTATAGGACTAGTTTTGGTTCTAAAGTTTTAACATTTCCACTATAGAGTTCAATTAGTATACAATTTATTATATTTCACTTTCTTATGTTTGAAAATATTGCATCTACAAGTAAGTGTACCACTAAAACTAAGGAAATAGATAGCTCTTTTATTTTAGGAGCTCTTTTACCTGCACCTATTAGCAATACATCTACTCAAATCAGTGAAAACGAGACTAGTAATGAAATAGAAGTAATAGAAATAGCTAAAGATCAAGTTGTAGATGAAACCTTACACACTATAGAATACGATCATAAATTATCTTGAGTTTTGCCTTTACTCTCAATCCTCTTACCTGAACCAGACTTTAGAGAAGATTTATTTCCTCCAAATTTAAAAAGAAATACTCATCCTCAACAAACAGAAAACACCGTAGTTGAACTCATTAAAGATAAAATAACTAACGAAGAATTAATTTTACCATCATATTTAGACATTATTTCTAAGTATAGAGATGCACTTCCATACGGACCATAGACACGTTACTTTTTATGTCTACAAATATTGCATCCTCAAGTAAATCTTCTATGGAAAACAAAGAAAATCATATTTTAGGAACTCTTTTACCTACTCCAGTAGAGAATATTGCTATTCAATCCAGCAAAAATAAGACTAGTGTAGACTTAGAAGTTAAAGAAGTAGTTAAAGATCGTATTGTAGCTGAATCCTTATACTCTTCATCTTATGCTTATAGATTATCTAGATGTAGAACCTTCTATTCAATTGCTTTCCCAGAATTTGAGGAAAGAGAAATTCTGTTTCCACCTTCTCTTAAAAGAAAAACTCAATCTGAAAATGATGAAGTTGGCCTTATTAAAAATTGTATTTCTAAGGTAGTTTCTAATCGTATTACTGAGGAAGAACTAATCTCGAAAGCATATCAAGATGCTAGTTCTAGATTTAGTGCTGCAGTTGGATACAGACCTTAGAGTTTTAGGCTCACCTTCAATAGAGCACAAAATTTTAGCTAATAGTTCCCCACACACCGAAAATACAACCTAGTTCTTAAAAGCACGCAAAGAGACACCCAGCATGTAGTCACATAGTGAGATTAGCGGGAGTCTGTTTTGATGAGCGGCTGCCTCCTTTCACACCCCTCGACAGAATTAGTGAATCCGAATGAAACGTGACACAAGTGTGCTTAGGATTTTGGTTCTATTTTACATTTTTATTTAAAACAATTGACTTTTAATTTCTTCTTGCATGAAGGAAAGTGAAGGAAGAAGCTACAAAGTAAAGTGAAGATTCTGCTGCTACTTACTCTTTTCCCTGGGTGTTCAGGGCTATTCTTATGACCTGAGCGCCTCCACGAGAAGAAGGGTTATCTAAGCAGAGGAGCTTCGTCACTTCACTACCCCCCCCCCCCCCCATCAACATACAAGAAGACCAAGAATACACATTCACTTTTAGCTTTGTACTTAGGTTTGATTTACTAAAACAGTTTGTAAAAATATATCACGGTGCACATTAGAACCTCAGCTTCAAGCCACTACAGGTAAGGTGGTTTTTCAAGTTCCTTTATTTTAGTACAATCACATCACTATAAGAGAAGGTTTGTTCTTGCACTAGAAGATAGTGCATTACACTTGTATTAGAAAAGCATTGAAATATTCTTGCATTAGGAAAGATTAGTTTTGTAAAGTACTGCAAGCATCTTCATATTAGATCTTAGGATAGTTTTATAAAATACATGAAAAAATTTATTTTAGTGCACAAAAAGAAAGGTTTTATTTTAAACAGAAAGATTGTTTGTTTGCTTCACATTTATTTTATTGCACAAAAAGAATTCTATTTTATAGAACAAAATGAGTTTTAGGTTTAAGTTCTTTTGATTTCAAGTAGTTGCTTGTATTCTTTCCTACTTTATTAAAATCCAAAATCAACATAAGAAAATATTATTCAAGAACTTAGTAGTAATTCTTGGTTTACCTATTATATTAAAAATCCAAAATATATAAATGAAGAAAATATATTTAAAACTTATAAAACCTATCTACACATATAATTTTCATTAGAGAAACCTTTGGAATCAAAAATTCAAAGGTTTGAAAATTAAAGTAAAGTTTTGGGAATATTAAAGTCCTGTAGTTTCTAGTTCTATCCTAGAAAGTATTCAAGTTCATGCTAATAGACCTTGGGAAGAATTTAGGAAAGAACTACACAAGATGTTTTATCTTGAGAACTTTGGCCAGCATAGTCATGAAGGATTTTTTCGATGGGTAAACTCTTTAAAGAGCAATGAGTCTTTAGCTCATCTTCATGGTGAGTTCATGAGACGATTGCTCAACTCCCTGAAGAGGATAGAAATGCATTAGATCCGGACGTGATTATACATTTCCTCAAGATATTAAGTCTTGAGGATAGAGCTGAGGTAGAGAGACGAATAGAAGAGCTAGGTAAAAGATATGGCCTTACCAATGATTGGGAAAAAGTTAAACGAGAAATAGAGTTTGTCACCCAAATGAAGCAAAGATAATCAGTTTTGAATGCTAAACCTAATGCTTCTCAACCTAGGGAGATACCTACTATAGGGCATACTGATATACGAATGCAAGCAACTACGACTACAGTTAACAATGCAGTTGCCCCTAAAGCTGCAGTTGAATTTCAACTAGACATTTTATGTAAAAAAAAAGGAGAATGTTATGAATATGCAGGCATCTCTTTCCACAGAGGTTGCCGAATTGAATAAAAAAGTATATTCTATGAGTTTCAATGAGCCTGGAGCTAGCAGTAGTGGCATAGGGCAAGCAGCACCCATAGAGCCGGTTATGCCATGGTATATTCCTCCTCAACCAGTTTTTCCAAGGAATACTGAAAGAAAAGGGACTGGTGGAAAACGGTGTGTGTGGTGTGATAGCCAGGAACATGCAACTTATGCTTGTGAAGAATTAAAGAGTGCAAAAGAAAATCAATTAGTAGTTGAGATTGATAAAAAACTATGTGAGTTTAGGTCATGACTTCCTTTAGCCGTTAACTGGGGCAAAGGAGGAATGAAAAAATTGTATGAAAATTTAACAATCTCTCATGCAACTGCAAGTACCTCGGCTGCTAGATTAGAGCCATCTCATGATAGACCTCTTTCTACGCCAAGCCAAAATCCTTATTCGATTGAGGCACTGGTAAGGGCTAGAGATGAAATAATGTGTAAAATAGCATGGCGATCTCCTGTTGATCAAGCCTCTGTTTATTCTCACATTGCCAATGTTGAGGAAAAACGGAGACGAGATGATATATAGGATGATATAGAAGAAGGAGATAAGAGGGTGATCACGAGAGAGAATGAAAAGAAAAATGACAAAAAGGTACAATTTGAAGATACAAACTTATCACATGAAGAGAAAAGAATGGATAATTAAAGAAGGGAAAAACCCAACAGATGAAAATATGCAATCACAAGAAAATCAAACTTCTCCAAGCAAGGATGAATAGAAGAAATCTGAAAAAGAAAATACTAAAAAGAAACAAAAAGATGAACAAAAACAAAGTGAAGAGAAAGGGAAAAAGAAAGCAAGAAGAGCTCCATGTGAAATAATGATTTCAGAGATCGAGAAGAAGAACGATGCTAGGGAAGTCTTAAATGATATACTTCTAAAAAGTCAAGTAACAATGTCTCTTGAACAAGTGTTTTCAATAGCAAAACATGAGTTCAAGGATAGTTTTATTTGATCAATTGGTGGGAGAGGTTTTCCATTGCCACAGGATGAAGATATGCAAGAAGTGGCATAAGAAACTGCTATGAATGATGTAGTAACATTAAGTGAGAGTGATTATGAAGAAGAAGAAGAGTTTACGACTGGGAGTGTGAATGGAAATTTTTTAGGATTAATTTAGTGTGATGATGAAATGTTGAAAAGTGAAAGCAAATTTAACACTACCTTCTAGGCACGAGAAACGCCACAAGTGAAAATTAGAATTGGGGATGAAAAAGATTCCTCTTTAGCTTTGGATCTCAGTGACTCGGGGTCAGAGATAAACGTAATCTCAAAGAATTTTTTTCACAAGTTTAGATGGCCAATTGACAAAGAGCACACCTATAGGATGAGAACAATCAACAATGGCTCTGGGATTATGTTAGGTGCATGTTCGAATGTGCGTATAATGATAGGTGGCGTTCAAGAAGAGTTTCAATTCTTCATTCAAGATAATTGTTCGTATGAAGTAATTCTCAAGCGGCCATTTATAGTTGAGATGAGAATGCAAAAAAAAGTGATGAACGATGGGTCAGTGTATGCGAGAATTCGATCCAAATCAGGGATGGATTCTTTTCAAGTCATGAGAGACTACCCAAATCATATAAGAAATAGAAAGAATTTAAGAAGAAACCTTGTTGACTCAATCAGTCATGTATGTGATGATTCACGAGCTATGAGAGAATATGGGGCATATTATGACCAAAATTTCTATTAGACTCTACTATTGAGCCGGACAAAAGTGGACGTTGTTTTGATGTCTCGCCTAATGATGTATTTAAATTCAAAGATTATTCAGTTTGTACTCCTACAACTAAATTACATTATATTACAAAAGAAAACCTTACAGAAACATTTAGAAAACAAAATGAAAAAAATTTTAGAATATTACGATTAATTTTACCTGATGAAAAATTGAGTGTATAATTGAACTCTCGAAAAGTACTACCTTATTAGAAGATCTAGAATCTGCTTACCAAGAAAATTTAGAGTCAAATCTGATTATTCTTAACTCTATTCAAGAATATGAGTTTATTACTGAATTCATCCTAGAACATGAAGTTGACATAGAAACGAAATACAAGACAGTAGAAAAGAAAATAAAGCCTGTAGCTCAACCATTACCTAAGGATAGTCATGATATATTTCGACGAGTATCTGAAGAACCTATACTTAGAGACCGATCTAAGATAGGTCATACATTTACAGAGGAAACTAAGAAATATATTAAATTTGGCAATGAATTTATTTGAGATAGAAAAAGATTAGTTTACAAAGATGATTGTTCGTCATGGTAAAGCATTTTCTTTATTTCCACATGAAATACAATGTGTAGACCAAAAGCTTGTAGCTTCGATGATTATTTTTACTGTACCGCATATTCCTTGGAATCTTCATCCGATACCAGTCCCAAAGGCTCATTTACCTGAGCTAATGAGACTCTTAAAGGAGAAGATTGCCATGAGAATCTTGGAACCATCCTCAGCACCCTACTCTAATAGGTGGTTCATGGTACCGAAAAATAATGGAAAGCTACGCTTTATTCAGGATTTGCAACCTGTGAATAAAGTCATTATTAGGAATGTAGGAAGGGGTCCTATTGTAGATGAGTGTGCCGAGGCATTTGTCGGTCATCCTATCGATTTAATGGGAGACCTATATTCAGGGTATGATCACTTTGAATTAGCCATCAAAAGTCAAGTTGTGATCACAATGAAGACTCCTTTAGGTTTAGTACGCATGTGTACTTTACCACAAGGAGCGAAGAATTTTGTGGCACACATGATGAATGCTATGAATCTCTCTTACATGACTTTATCCCAAAAGTGACAATGCCTTTTATTGATGACATTCCAATAAAAGGATGTATGGAAAAAGAAAAGGATGAGAGTTTAGATTCATCTGGTTGTAGAAAGTTTGTTTCCAGTCATATTTCGGATTGTGAAAAGATCTTTCAAAGATTTGAAGAGGCTCGACTAAGTTTCTCCCTAGAGAAGTCTACTTTTGGTGTTAATGAAGTGCTGATAGTTGGGCATTTATGTGGTCATTATGGTCGTAGGCCTTATCCAGCAAAAGTTGATGCCATTAGTAGGATTTATGCGCATTGTTGCAATGTTAGTGAAGTAAGGAGATTCTTAGGTGCATGTGTTTTCTATGTCATCTCGACCCCTTAATTTGCCCATGTTGCAAACCCACTTTATGATTTTTTAAGAAAAAGAAAGAAATTTCTTTTCGACTAATGAGCATATGAGAACGATAAGACATCTAAAGAAATTGCTTATCAAAGCTCTGATTTTAAAACTCATTGAGTACACAGAAAATAAACCTGTAATCCTAACCGTTGATACTAGTCCTATTGGTATAGGCTGCGTCATTGGGCAGGATGATGAGAAGGAGCAAAGATACGTAGTTCGCTTTGGAGCAAAAAGCTTACATGATACTCAAAGGAATTATCCTGAAATTAAGAGAGAATTATGGGGATTAGTTACAACTTTAAAAACAGATAAGGAATACTTTATAGGAGCTACTGTCATAGTAGAGACTGAGTGTCTCCCATTAATAGGTTTAATTGCCGATTTTTCATCTCCACATATAGCTATGTTACGATGGATAGCCTTTATTAAATTTATTAATACTGCTTTTGTACATATTGCTGGTAAACATAACACCGTTGCTGATATGCTCTCAAGAGCAAAGTTTGATAATGATAGTGAAGCAATAGATAAACATAGAAACTTAATTAATTATGAAACATCTACCTATACGTATGAGAGATTTAAAGAAGACAATTATGAAGGAGAGTGGCGAGATATAGGATACTATCTGAGTACGTTGCACCCGATTCCAAGTTGGTCTTCAAATCAAGTCTGGAACATCAGGAAGAAGTCTTTCAACTTCTTCTTGAAAGATGGATGTCTTTGGAGACATGCTAGAGGAAAGGTAAGAAACCCACAAAGAATTTTAGGCTTAAGAAATTTTCAAGTGCAAGTTATGAAAGAAAGGCATGAAAGCCTTTAGCCTCGTCATAAGGTCTTTGTAGCCACATATGAGAAGATTCCGGAAAGCTATTGGTGGTCGAGGATGTATGTAACTATTAAAGAATTTATGAGCACTTGTATTACGTGCCAGTTACAATCATCTATCAAGCATAGAGACCCTTTACATCTGACTTATCCACCTTGTATTCACTACAAGTGGGTAGTCAACCTTGTGACCATGCCTAAAAGCAATAGTGCTATGAGATAAATCGTTCTTGCACGTGAAGATTTAACAAATCACATTGAGGGTAGAGCACTTCATTCCAATAATACTTATACTTGGTGGTTATTCCTTTCAGAAGAAGTAATATCTAGATTTGGATATGTAGAAAAAGTAGTAGCAGATCGAGGTGAGCTAGATGCTAGAGAAGCAAGAGAGTTGTTTGCACATCATGAGACTCCATTCTCTCTTACGACTGCCTATAATCCAGAGGCAAATGGAAAAATTGAACGAGGGCATCCTTCCATAGTGAAGGCTATTTCAAAACCATGCCATGGAGATATTGGAAAATGGCCAAAATATCTCCCATTTTCTCTATGGGCCGATAGGATGACATACACGAAAACAATTGGTTTTATGCCAACTGAACTTATGTACTGTCAAAAGCTGATATTTCCTATACATAATCAGATAGTAAATTGGATAAGCTTAGATTGGAAAGACAATGTTTCAAGAGAGGAATTATTAGCATTTAGGATTAAACAATTAAAACAAGGTAATGAAACTTTAAAAGAAGCTATTCAAAAATTTAAAACATCACGATTGAAAAATAAAATTTATTCTGAGAAGAAACATCGACTAAGGCCGCAACCAATAGATAGTGGGGATTGGGTTCTTTTATATGATTGTACTTTCGAGACAAAATATGATGCACACCATAAATTAACTAAACGTTGGTTTGGGCGGTATGTTATTGTTTCGGTTATCGAGATAGGTACAGATAAATTACAAGAATTTGATGGTACTCGGTTAAGGAATGTGATTGTAGGAAAGAGAATAAAGCTATTTAAAAGATGGGCAAGTAGTAAGTTCGAGCTAGAGAAAGACTTCTTGGAAGACAAAGATAAAGATGAAGAATAATCAAGTGAGTAAATTCTAATTATTCTTTATTGTTTATAAAAACATTTCTTTTCATGCATTTCATAATTAGGGTTTTATTTATTTATGATTTAAAGAGGAAATTTATTAAAATTATGTAGCTAATGAAAAAGAAATTAAAGTAGGAATATGTATGCAAGTTGAAGGTCCAATTTAGGGAGCATATAATTTGTTGTGAAGATAGGAGAGTGGAACACTTGACCTATGACCCTTAGCAAAAGTGAATTTACTTTATACAAATAGGCTTCTTTATTTTCTGAACCCGTTTAGCAAATGAGATCCTAGTTCTGACTGTATCATGCTTCTAGATCCTCGACTCTGATTAGGGGTTAAGCCTTTCCCCTTAAACAAAAAAAGTTGCAAACAAAAAAAGAGAAAGAGAAAAATGAGAACATCAAGCAGTACATTAACGGCTGCTGCAAGATGCAAAAAGAAAAAAGAAGAAAAAGAAAAAAGAAAACAAAGAACAAGAAAAAGAAAACAAAAAATTATGATTCAGTTGTGGTCTCGAAATCACTTTTGAAATGTATTGCGGGCTATATGAGGCGGAGGTGTGCTACAGAAGAATTAGTTAGATGTATCTTATTACGGAGGACTAAGAAATAGAAGATATAATACTTATATCAATTAAATTTTACTTATGAACAGGGTTAATAGTATTCCCTGTAGGGGCACACTCGAGCAAAGAGAAGAAACTATGACTATTATAGGATTTTCTAAATTTGTCTTTTTGACTTCATGCATTGCACTAAATGATTTCCAATTCATATTTATATAACTTTATGAATTCTCTTTATTATCAGAAACATGATTTGAATTTAGAATCATTTTTTATCAAAATATTTAGAGTCAATTTATAAGTTTTTTGCAAAGAATTTGATGCTGCTTCCCATGAACTGCAGGTTGGCCCATCGAGGATGATGTGCAGGTTTCGCCAGGGAAAAGGTCAGAAGGATTTCCAACTCCATATCAACACTCAGAAAAATAAAAACTTTTTTATTTCAAAATGATTAACTGTTATCTCTCTTAAATCTTTTTGATTCATTTCTTTTGATTTAACTAAACTTTTCTCTTGAGTACCTACAGGCAAAAGAAGAAAATGTATTCTAAATACAGAATGGAAGATTTATTGATCCCTTATTTGGACTCCTCATTTTATGTCCATTTATATGTTTATGAGATCACTAAGTGAGTTTAGGTGTGTCTATGAGCATATGAGGATATCTATGTGAGAATGAGAGAGAATTTAAGTATGGATATGAATATGTACCTATGTTTATAGGGTTGTATACATATATATATATATATATATATATATATATATATATATATATATATATATATATATATATATATATATATATATATATATATATATATATATATATATATATATATATATATATATATATGTGTGTGTGTGTGTGTGTGTGTGTGTGTGTGTATCTGTGTGTGAATGCACTTAATTATGTATGTGTTCATGTGTTATATGAATGTGAGTTTTATGTCTATATGTATGTACTTGCATATGTATACTTAAAAGATACATATGTGTGAACATATGCCTATGTGTTTGTGTATTTTTGCCTACCTAGGCATGGGTATATATATGGAGAGAGAGAGAGAGAGAGAGAGAGCATCTCCCCCTCCTCCATCAATTGCGCACCCGTGGAGAAAGAGAGACAGAGAGAGAGAGAGAGAGAGAGAGAGAGAGAGACAGAGAGAGAGAGAGAGGGAGAGAGAGAGACAGAGAGAGAGGGAGAGATAGAGAGATGTAGATAAGGTTTCATAAGTATATGTGTATGCATGATGCATGTATGCATGTATATTGTGAATTGATGCATGTATGCATGTGTATGTATGATGCATGTATGCATGTGAATGTGTGAAGGTAATGTATGTATGTATATGTATGATGCATGTATGCATGTGAATTATGATGCATGTGCATATGAATGAATGCAGTTAAATGTATATGTATGATGCATGTATGCATGTATATGTATGATGCAAATGCATGTGTATGTATCATGCAAATGCATGTATATGTATGATGTGTGTGTGCATGTGAATGTATGAAGTGAATGTATGCATGTGAATGTATGTGTTTGCATGTATGCATGTGAATGTGTGAAGTGAATGTATGCCAGTGAATGTATGTGTTTGCATGTATGCATGTGAATGTATGAAGTGAATGTATGCATGTGAATGTATGTGTTTGCATGTATGCATGTGAATGTATGTGGTTGCATGTATGCATGTGAATGTATGAGTTGTATGCATGAGTATGCATGTATATGTATGATGCAAATGCATGTGTATGTATGATGCAAATGCATGTATATGTATGATGCATGTATGCATGTGAATGTATGAAGTGAATATATGCATGTGAATGTATGCGTTTGCATGTATGCATGTGAATGTATGTAGTGAATGTATGCATGTGAATGTATGTGTTTGCATGTAAGCATGTGAATGTTGCGAAACAAATCTATGCATGTGAATGAATGTGTTTGCATGTATGCATGTGAATGTATGAGTTGTATGCATGAGTATACATGTAAATTGTGCTGTATGCATGTTAATTTTGATATGTGTATGTCTAGTGTGATGAGATGAACATGTGATATGTGCATGTATGTTAGAGGTGTATGCATGTACACATGTGAATGTGTGGAGTGAATGTATGCATTTATATGTATGGTGCATGTATGCTGTGAATTGTGATGCATGTGCATATGAATGAATGTATGTATATGCATATGTATGATGCATGTATGCATGTATATGTATGATGCATGTATGCATGTGAATGTATGAAGTGAATGTATGCATGTGAATGTATGCATGTGAATGTATGTTTGCATGTATCTATGTGAATGTGTGAAGTGAATGTATGCATGTGAATGTATGTGTTTGCGTGTATGCATGTGAATGTATGCATGTGAATGTATGTATTTGCATGTATGCATGTGAATGTATGTGTTTGCATGTATGCATGTGATTGTTTGTGTTTGCCTGTATGCATGTGAATGTATGTGTTGTATGAATGAGTATGCATGTATATGTACGATGCAAATGCATGTGTATGTATGATGCAAATGCCTATATATGTATGATGCATGTATGCATATGAATGTATGAAGTGAATGTATGCATGTAAATGTATGTGTTTGCATGTATGCATGTGAATGTATGAAGTGAATGTATGCATGTGAATGTATGTGTTTGCATGTATGAATGTGAATGTGTGAAGCAAATGTATGCATGTTAATGTATGTGTTTGCATGTATGCATGTGAATGTATGAGTTGTATGCATGAGTATGCATGCGTATGCATGTATATTGTGATGTATGCATGTGAATTGTGATATGTGTATGTGTAGTGTGATGAGATGAACATGTGATACGTGCATGTATGTTAGAGATGTATGCATGTATGCATGTATGCGTGTGAATGTGTGAAGTGAATGTATGCATGTATATGTATGATGCATGTATGCATGTGAATTGTGATGCATGTGCATATGAATGAATCCATGTATATGTATATGTATGATGCATGTATGCATGTATATGTATGATGCAAATGCATGTGTATGTATGATGCGAATGCATGTGTATGTATGATGCGAATGCATGTGAATGTATGGAGTGAATGTATTCATGTGAATGTATGTGTTTGCATGTATGCATGGGAATGTGTGAAGTGAATGTATGCATGTGAATGTATGTTTTTCCATGTATGCATGTGAATGTATGCCTATGAATGTATGCATGTGAATGTATTTGTTTGCATGCATGCATGTGAATGTATGAGCTGTAGGCATGATTATGCATGTATGTGTATGATGCATTTGTATGAAGTGAATGTATGCATGTGAATGTATGTGTTTGCATGTATGCATGTGAATGTGTGAAGTGAATGTATGCATGTGAATGTATGTGATTGCATGTATGCATGTGGATGTATGAGTTGTATGCATGGGTATGCATGTATATTATGATGTATGCATGTGAACTGTGATATGTGTACGTGTAGTGTGATGAGATGAACATGTGATATGTGCATGTATGTTAGAGGTGTATAAATTTATGCATGTGAATGTGTGAAGTGAATGTATGCATGTGTATATATGATGCATGTATGCATGTACATTTATGATGCATTTATGCATGTGAATTGTGATACATGTGCATATGAATGAATGCATATGTATGTATGGATGAGTGTATGAGTATCTATATATGCATATAAGTTGCATGCATGAGTTGTATGAGAGTGCATGTGCATATTAGAGTTAGTGCATATGCATATGAATGAGTTGTATGCATGAGTGCATATGAGAGTGCATGTGCATATTAAAGTTAGTGCATATGCATATGAATGAGTTGTATGCATGAGCATATGCATTAAGAATATAAATGTATATGTTAGCCTATATGCATATAGAAGGTTATGAATATGTGTATGAGTAATGTTGTGAATGCAAGTGCATGAATGCACCTATGTATTAATAAACATGAACATATGTGCTTGCATATTAATGTGAGTGCATAAATGAATGGAAATTTATAAATAAAAAGTGTATGCATAAATTAGTATATGAAAATAAAAGAGTGTGTCTTATAATTATTAAGACACACTTATGTTTTTCCTAATGTTATTTTTCTGCAGATCAATTGAAAGAAATTGACAAGCAAGAGGACTTGACAAGATTTACAAGATAGGAGCTCCTTTATGCCACTCATCCTAGTTTCATTATATGATCTTTGAATTATAAAATCGTGTATTAAATTTTCGTATAGGAATATCTTCTAAACGCTGTATTAGAACTTTTTACAAGCACTTTTATAGGACTAGTTTTGTTCTAAAGTTTTAGCATTTCCACTATACAATTTCTTATATTGCACTTTCTTATGTCTAAAAGTATTGCACCGACAAGTAAGTCTGCTACTAAAAACAAAGAAATAGAGAGCTCTTTTATTTTAAGAACTCTTTTACCTACACCTATTAAGAATACGTCTACTCAAATCAATGAAAATGAGACTAATAACGAATTAGAAGTAATAGAAATAGTTAAAGATCAAGTTTTAGATGAAACCTTACACTCTCTAGAATACAATCATAACTTATCTAGAGTTTTACATTTACTCTCAATCATCTTACCTGAACGCGAAAATAAAGAAGATAATACTCATCCTCAACAAACAGAAAACACCGTAGTTGAACTCATTAAAGATAGAATAACTATTAAAGAATTAATTTTACCATCATAGTTAGACGCTATTTCCAAGTATAGAGACACACTTCCATACGGACCATATTCACTTTACTTTTTATGCTTACAAATATTGCATCATCAAGTAAATCTTCTACTAAAAACAAAGAAAGTCATATTTTAGGAACTCTTTTACCTACTCCATTAGAGAATATTACTATTCAATCCAACAAAAATAAGACTAGTGTAGAATTAGAAATTGAAGAAGTAGTTAAAGATCGTATTGTAGCTTAATCCTTATTCTCTTCCTCTTATGCGTATAATTTATCTAGATTTAGAACCTTTTGTTTAATTGCTTTCCTAGAATCTGAGGAAAGAGAAATTCTGTTTGCACCTTGTCCTTAAAGAAAAACTCAATACTTGCATGTTCGATGAAGGTCATATTGGACCATGTAAGGTATTGTAAGGAAGGGAGTTACTAGGGTTCCCAATTGTGGGGTCCGAGGCAGCACTGAGTAGCCTTGACTAGGGGGTCCAAGGGGGCCACCGAGCCCCATGGCTGGGGGATCCTAGGGGCCAGCAAGCCCCAGGGCAAGGGTCCGAGGGCAATGCCCCCGGTGTGATGGTAACGGGAATATTCCTTGTCGGAGTCAAAAATCATTTATATCTGTTAGTTCGGTTAAATCGGCTTAAGTTGTGTATGGAAATAACATGGGCAGTGACTGCCCACACTCTACCACACATGTATAGCTGTCCACACGGAAGACCACCCATTATCCTATATATACATGATGTCTTCACTACTTGAGACATCGAATTGAGTGCATGGGTGGACAATGCCATCATCTTTGTACTTGTTGTTAGTAGAAAATTGCTGAGATTCTCTTATATCTATTATCTTCTGTGCTATTGCTCCTGTGTTATATTGCATAACTATTGTGTTACATGGCATCAGAGTCGTAGTGTTCGAGTAGCTTGAGAAGTATCACTATTTTAGCCTACTAGTAGACTAGAATATCAATAGATTATTCGAGTGATTACATGATGGATTCGTCATTGAACAGTGTTCTTGGTGGTTTAGCTAATGGTAATGCTACACCTATTCCAATTTGGCCACTTGCATTCATTGAAGGGAAGCTAAATGCAACCAATTATACACTCTAAAAGTTCAAAATTTCTACAATTTTGGACTCCTATGATATACTTGACACTCCCATGGAACGGATGGGATTGGATCCAAAGCCTATGCCAGTTGAAGATCTAGAAAATTCAAGATTGATGATTTAGCGAGATCGAGATCTTCTATAAGCTTGGAAGAGGCGGAATATTGATGCATTACGTGCAATTGTCACTAGTGTAAGTGATTATGTGCTTAGTTTAGCTCAACATACTACTAAAGCACATGAGGCTTGGGGCATATTGACTCTTCAATATGAGACCAAGAACCACACTAGGATAAAACATAATGTGCAGTAGCTTCTATCTCGATTCTCGAGAGGAACGCTGAAGCATTAGAACAGCGAAGATATTGATGATGAAGGGCGCAACCAAGGGATTTATCTGACAACTGCATCCGACTCTTCTCCATGCTTCTGCTATTTGAAGCTCTGCATCTGACGCTCCAAGTGGGATGATATGAGCACGATGCTTCTTGACTGAAGTTTTTTGGTGAGGGGCTTTTTCCTCCAGCAACGACCTGCGTGGCAGAGGCCAGAGGGGCAATTGACAAATGAGCAAAAGGAGAGGCGTGATCCATGCAGAGGATTGGAGAGGAAGAGGAAGATATGCAAGGTAGAAATTAGATTAGAAAAGGAGCTACGTGTCTATTGACTATTTGTTTTTGGAGAGCATGCCGCTTCAGTAGATATGCAGAAAGAAGCTTCGCTCTCGAAGAATTTGTGTCATTAGAATGGTGGTTTTCATGGACCTAGAATGCTAAAGAGAAGGGATCTTCTCGTCAGAAAGAAAACAGCTAAACATCTGAAGGTGCGCAACTTAGAGGGCTTATTTCTGAAGTGGTTGCGCAAACAAAAGTACATCTGCATCTTCGTTTCACAAGAAAAGGAGAAAAGCATCCTCATAGCAAACTTCTTGTCGCTCGTCCATTGCCGCATAGGAAGGATGGGTACATAACGTACAACATTCAACTTTATGTCTATCTTGATTTTCATTTTTGCTGGTCAGCCATAGCATCTGCAAAGCAGCGGGTGATGTTTAGTCTGTAGGAAATTCGGCAGCTGATTTGCAATGGGTGTGGACGTTGCTTCGGAGGGTTCGCTAATCAAACCACGAATGGCCAGAAGACGGCAAACTCGATGTCTGCAAACAAAGAAACTATTGTTTCGTCTGATACTCACGTCTAGCAATTGGGAAGATTTGATTTTACATATAAGACTGTAATCGTAGGTTTTCGATTATACTCCAGAGTGCAAAAGATAGGAATAGACAATCCGTATCAATCATTGGCGACACCTGAGAAGGAATTCCAGAGTGTTATCTGGCAGCAAGAAGCATGGGATGCAGACATTTGATGAAAGAAGATTGTTGATTGGGAGATTGCAAAGAGGAATATAATTTCTCTCAATATATATGACATCATCTGTGAAGTCTTATTGGTCTTTATCGGAACAATGATGCGCCAACAATGGCATTTGTTTTGACGCTCTGATCTTTCGATGTCGTCATCTAGAGTTACTCATGTGTTCTGAAGATCTCTGACACTCAATTCACTGTGATTCATCTGACTGCACCCACCCATCTCCTACGACTTCCAAATCTGAAATCCGACGATCCTCTATCGAATTTGGATGCGCTAAAAAAAAAATATCTTCCATGTTTATGCTGATGATGACCGCATGACGAATTTTTGGATTTAATGTAAGTGAACGTGGCTGTGCGATCAATTCCTTATCAAATGTAAGTTAAGGCGACCGATCTACTCTGACATGTCTGACACTCTGTACTTTCTGACATTCTGAACTTTGTTAGGACTATTTGACTCGTTGATCTTTAGTTCTTTCACTAGATTTGATCTTCAAGCTTATCTTCAGACATGTATTTGGAAAGATAGAAATAGTTGATGGCTTTTGAAGATTGTTTTGAGGAGCAATATGTATCGTTTTTTAACATAACCGTACATACGTTGCCTATAGCAAATATTTTCATATTGTTCTTTGCTCGGTACAGTTGGTACATGTGTTATGCATTAAAGTTAAGGAGTTTAAATAACCAATACTAGTTTGCATTATATCTCTCAAAGATGAATAAAAGACAGACATATAAGGTTTGAGTTTTTTTATTACATACATCACTGACTTAAGGAAAATGCAATTATTATTTGAAAGCAAATTTGTTGCTAAGGCAGTTCGTGCTAAAAAGGGAATTTGATTTCCTATGTCTTTTGTGAATCATATATACTGTCTATGATTAAGATCCATATTTATTTAGAATCTTACATCGAATCTGTTTAGTAAAACAGTCGGGTTATCGACATTCTTCATTAGTACTTTCTTTCGATAAAAATCTATAAAGATGTGTTTGAACTAAATAGTTATGAAATAACTTCTTAATGAGATGCTTGTTCGATTTGAACTATTGAAAACATATTTAGAGTTGAATTTGCATAAAGGTGATTTAAATATGATCTAATTCTCAAAATTTATGAAAGTAGAGTTACTCTATTTGAATGAGAATGCAAATTTGACTAAATTTTTTTTGAGTTTCCATTTTCTCTTTGAACGTCCACTGCTCGTGAGCTTGCTCCAAGCAGTCGGCATGCGTCGTAATCTAGTGGTTGGCTTGATCCACCAGCCGTCAGGAATTGCTTTGACAGCACATCACTTCTTTGGGTGTTTTGGGAGAAGGTGCCTCCAATACTGCCTTCACCTTATCTAGATCCACTTGCATCCCCTGTTTTGAGATGATATGCCCTAACAACTTTCCACAAGATACAGAGAATACTGATTAATTGGGGTTTAAACACAAACAACATTCATGACACTTTGAAAAACAGCACCGTAAATGATACAGATGTGCCGAAGTATCACCAGATAAGGAGAAGTTGTCCAAGTAAACTCTCATGAATGTAGTTAGATAAGGAGAGAAAACTTCTTGCATACAGCACTGAAATATCCTTGGAGCATTTTGCAGACCAAACCACATCACTGTATATGCATAAACGCCCCAATCGGTTATAAATGTTTTCTTTGGGATGTCCTGCTCCACCATTCATACTTGGTTATAACCACTATATTCATCCAAAAAGGAGTACATCTCACGACCCGCCATATCATCTAACATTATGTCCAAAAACGGTAGAGGGAATGGATCAGGTATGGTTGCTGCATTTAACTTCTGGTAGTCCACACATATCCGGAAATGCGTATTCTTCTTAGGAACTATGACAATGGGGTAAATCCACTCCGCATGCTCTATAGGGACAATAAACCCCACCTTCAGCAATCGATCCAATTCTGCTTTGACTTGGGCCGCATAGCTAGGTTGTTTAATAGGCCGAGCATCTGGTTTCAACATAACCCTGTGTTGATAGATGTGCGGATCCTACCCCTTCGTATCCCAGTAATCCCATGCAAACACATCAGAGAATTCACGTAGTAACTACAGTAAGTTATCTTGAAAGGTCTCTGAGAGTTCCACCTTGATCTTCACTGGCCGCGGATTAGTTTCATCACCTAAGTTGCAGGTAACCAATTGGTCTTTTGGTAAGTAGAACTACCAGGGCATGGCAAAATCATCAACTGGCTGAAGCAATTGTTGTAGCATCGTATCATCCAAGGTGAGTGCTACACTTGATTCTGGTTCATCGGTCAGTGGTACTACTGTACAAGCTGCCGAACTCCAGTTATATGCAATCGTTTGTAGGTCCATAGTTCTGAGTGCCATCAGATCCTTGTTGGCTTTAAGAAAAGCTTCCTTTTCATTATCTGAAAGGCCATCCAGCATGTCCTCTAGTGGAACGACATATTTGCAGTGGTTGTTCTTAAAAATCAGTTCATGTGCTGACCAATCCTGAACTCCCTTAGCTTTGCTTTAACCATGGTCGTCCAAAGAGCAGGTTATAATCAAGGCTAGATTCTAGTAATTCTAGAACAAGGAAGGTCATTTTAAATACAGCTCCTTGCAGAGTAATAGGAATGTCTCACACCAATCCAACCGGATGAACTCGGGATTGATGAGCCATGCGCACAAAAAATTAGACAGGTTCGAGTTGTGTCCATCCATCCGCTGACAAAGTGTTGTTGTTGCAATGTTTACACCAGAACCTCCATCAATTAGTACTTGGGTTATTTTATGATTCTTATACCAGACCGTAATCAAGGGCACCATATGATTCACCATCCGATCAAGTTCGGGTTGGATTGTTGCTGTCAATGGAGCACATGAAGGTCCTGGACTGACTTGTTGCTGGAACTATTGGTGCACGCTAGGGACCAAAGCCAATAATTGTTCCAATGGTAGTGGAATTGATGCATTGGATCCGACATCCCACACCGGATCAATTTTTGCTATTTTCGGTATGGAGTCTGGTGGAGACTTCGGTATTGTTTGGGTCAGATTTCTTCCTTCCAGTGCTGCATGCGGTATACTTTGCTGCGTTATCAAAACTGGGTCAGAAAAAATAGTTTTTCCTAGGTCGCCCACTTGCTTGCTTTAGTAAAAACCTTCTACTATTCACAAATTCCAGGTTCAAAAATCTCTGCAGCTGGTTGTAATTGTTTTCTCGAGCGTATTTGCACCACTGCCGTTTGAGTGTCTACTGCTGAAATGTACACCATGTTAGCCATCGTGTGTTGTCTTTCCTTTTTCCTTTTATCACACTCAGCTGCATCTTTATAGTACCTATGAATATGCCCTATTTTATCGCAAAAATGACATTTAGGTGGTGGAGGAGATGCACCTTCACGTGATGGACCCGCATTCCACCGAGTTTGTCCAAAGTTAGTTGACCGTGCTCCTCTATAATTCTTGTATTCTTGGTAAGGAGTATTCCTCATTTGTGGTAGTGTGTAGTGACTAGTTGGTTGCCCTTGTTCCTCAATAATGGTATTGAGAGCTGCTCTACTCTGTACCTTTGCATTATAAGGACAGGGCTCCGTAGCATGGTCCGTTGTATGGCAAATAGCATAGTACATTTGACTCAGAGCGCATGCTAAGCTACTATGTGCTGTGCTTTTACATTTAGTATAGTAATTTTGTTTCAGAGGATCCTAGTTTGAATGCTTGGATGCCTTCAACCACTCTAGATCTTCAATGAATCCACCCACTTTATTTTCTAACTGTAACGCCATAGCGATTACGGCATCCAAGATCATTCCTCCCACACATTGTATAATCATGATCTGCTTCAATTGGGGGTTTAATCCATTTATGAACCACTGAGTAATGACATCATCTGGTAAATTGGCATGCGTTGGTGGTAATTGTCGTAAATTTTGTAGGTAATCAAAAATTTTTGTTGGGTTTTTCTTTAACCGGAATGGTTGCAGGAATGCATCCTTCACGTCATCATACTGCTAAAAATGATTCAAGTCATACTCGGTTAACCAGCATGCAGCTTCATTAACCAAAGTTGACTCAAACACAATGGCTTTATAAGCAGGGTCGGCTGGGTAATTCAAAACTACATAATTAATTTCAAATGTCCACACATGCGCATCGGGATCATCTCTTGTAAAACCTCCAAATTTTGTATATGTGACTCCAACTAGCACCGGACGCGGTGGAATAATGTGTTGTTGTTGTTGTTGTTGTTGCTGCGAACTACTCATGTTGCCTGAATTTTGGGGAAGTATTCCTTGATGTTCCTTGGCCATATGATCACTTTGCCCACTTTTCGGTCCTAGGATGTCTCTGAACCGATTACTTAGCTCAAAATCTAACAGCCCTTTCTCAACTTTAATTGCCATCGCAATGGTGTGCCCTCGGGAGTCGTGCCCCACACGCGCCAACTCTTTCCTCCAATCTCAGCACAAGAACGATGCGCATGAGCCACACCGTCGCGATGGGCCACTAGCCACAGCGTCGCGATGGACTTTGTTTGGATGGACTTTGTTGCTGTACGTACATGCGTTTTATTACACGTTGTTTGTTCATTCTGCATGAAACGTCTTCCTATAAGAAATGTCAAATTTATAAAAAGCATCGGAAAGAGATAGATAAAACACAAACATGAAGGTAGAAAGGTTTAATGAAGCAAATCGTTAAAACTCAGCCAGCATGGTGAACGTATGTGTTTGCATGTATGCATGTGAATGTGTGAAGTGAATGTATGCATGTAAATGTATGTGTTTGCATGTATGCATGTGAATGTATGAGTTGTATGCATGAGTCTCCATGTATATTGTGATGTATGCATGTGAATTATGATATGTGTATGTGTAGTGTGATGAGATGAACATGTGATATGTGCATGTATGTTAGAGGTGTATGCATATATGCATGTGAATGTGTGAAGTGAATGTATGCATGTATGAATGTGAATTGTAATGCATGTGCATATGAATGAATGCATGTATATGTATATGTATGATGCATGTATGCATGTGAATGTGTGAAGTGAATGTATGCATGTGAATGTATGTGTTTGCATGTATGCATGTGAATGTATGCATGTGAATGTATGCATGTGAATGTATGCATGTGAATGTATGCATGTGAATGTATGTGTTTGCATGTATGCATGTGAATGTAAGAGTTTGCATGTATGCCTGTGAATGTATGAGTTGTATGCATGAGTATGCATGTATATGTATGATGCAAATGCATGTCTATGTATGATGCAAATTCATGTATATGTATGATGCAAATGCATGTGTATGTATGATGCACATGCATGTATATGTATGATGCATGTATATGTATGACGCATGTATATGTATGATGCATGTATGCATGTGAATGTATGAAGTGAATGTATGCATGTGAATGTATGTGTTTGCATGTATGCATGTTAATGTATGAAGTGAATGTATGCATGTGAATGTGTGAAGTGAATGTATGCATGTGAATGTTCGTGTTTGCATGTATGTATGTGAATATATCAATTGTATGAATGCATGTATATTGTGATGTATGCATGTGAATTGTGATATGTGTATGTGTAGTATGATGAGATGAACATGTGATATGTGCATGTATGTTAGAGGTGTATGCATGTATGCATGTGAATGTGTGAAGTGAATGTACACATGTGTATGTTTGATGCATGTATGCATGTATATGTATGATGCATGTATGCATGTGAATTGTGATGCATGTGCATATGAATGAATGCATGTGTATGTATGCCTCTGTGTATGAGTATCTATCTAATAAATGTGAGTGCATATTAGGTTAAGATGCATGTGCATATATAATGTGTGCATGTGCATATTAGAAATAGATGAATGTATGAGTGAACATGAATAGTATGAATGTATGTATGTAAGAAATATGAATGAATGCATGTGTATATATGCATGAGCACATATGCATATAAGTTGCATGCATGAGTTGTATGAGAGTGCATGTGCATATTAGAGTTAGTGCATATGCATATGAATGTGTTGTATGCATGAGTGCCTATGAGAGTGCATCTGCATATTAGAGTTAGTGCATATGCATATGAATGAGTTGTATGCAGGAGCATATGCATTAAGAATGTAAATGTATATGTTAGTGTATATGCATATAGGAAGTTATGAATACATGTATGAGTAAAGTTGTGAATGCAAGTGCATTAATGCACCTATGTATTAATAAACATGAACATATGTGCTTGCATATTAATATGAGTGCATAAGTGAATGGAAATTTATAAATAAAAAGTGTATGCATAAAAGAATGTATGAAAATAAATGAGTGTGTTTTATAATTATTAAGACATACTTATGATTTTCCTAATGTTCTTCTTCTGATGATCAATTAAAGAAGGAATTGACAAGCAAGAGAACTTGACAAGATTTACGAGATAGAAGCTGCTTTATGCCGCTCATCCTAGTTTCATTATATGATCTTTGATTTATAAAATTGCGTATTAAACTTTTGTATACAAATATCTTCTAAAAGTTGTATTAGATCTTTTTACGAGCACTTGTATAGGACTAGTTTTGGTTCTAAAGTTTTAACATTTCCAGTATAGAGTTCAATTAGTATACAACTTCTTATATTTCACTTTCTTATGTTTGAAAATATTGCATCTACAAGTAAGTGTACTACTAAAACTAAGGAAATAGATAGCTCTTTTATTTTAGGAGCTCTTTTACCTGCACCTATTAACAATAGATCTACTCAAATCAGTGAAAACGAGACTAGTAATGAAATAGAAGTAATAGAAATAGCTAAAGATCAAGTTGTAGATGAAACCTATTAACTATAGAATACGATCATAAATTATCTTGAGTTTTGCCTTTACTCTCAATCGTTTTACCTGAACCAGACTTTAGAGAAGATTTATTTCCTCCAAATTTAAAAAGAAATACTCATCCTCAACAAACAGAAAACACCGTAGTTGAACTCATTAAAGATAAAATAACTAACGAAGAATTAATTTTACCATCATATTTAGACATTATTTCTAAGTATAGAGACGCACTTCCATACGGACCATAGACACGTTACTTTTTATGTCTACAAATATTGCATCCTCAAGTAAATCTTCTATGGAAAACAAAGAAAATCATATTTTAGGAACTCTTTTACCTACTCCAGTAGGGAATATTGCTATTCAATCCAGCAAAAATAAGACTAGTGTAGAATTAGAAGTTAAAGAAGTAGTTAAAGATCGTATTGTAGCTGAATCCTTATACTCTTCATCTTATGCTTACAGATTATCTAGATGTAGAACCTTCTATTGAATTGCTTTCCCTGAATTTGAGGAAAGAGAAATTCTGTTTCCACCTTCTCTTAAAAGAAAAACTCAATCTGAAAATGATGAAGTTGGCCTTATTAAAAATTGTATTTCTAAGGTAGTTTCTAATCGTATTACTGAGGAAGAACTAATCTCGAAAGCATATCAAGATGCTAGTTCTAGATTTAGTGCTGCAGTTGGATACAGACCTAAGAGTTTTAGGCTCACCTTCAATAGAGCACAAAATTTTAGCTAATACTTCCCCACACACCGAAAATACAACCTAGTTCTTAAAAGCACGCAAAGAGACACCCAGCATGTAGTCACATAGTGAGATTAGCGGGAGTCTGTTTTGATGAGCGGCTGCCTCCTTTCACACCCCTCGACAGAATTAGTGAACCCGAATGAAACGTGACGCAAGTGTGCTTAGGATTTTGGTTCTATTTTACATTTTTATTTAAAACAATTGACTTTTAATTTCTTCTTGCATGAAGGAAAGTGAAGGAAGAAGCTACAAAGTAAAGTGAAGATTCTGCTGCTACTTACTCTTTTCCCTGGGTGTTCAGGGCTATTCTTATGACCTGAGCGCCTCCACGAGAAGAAGGGTTATCTAAGCAGAGGAGCTTCGTCACTTCACTACCCCCCCCCCCCCCCCATCAACATACAAGAAGACCAAGAATACACAATCACTTTTAGCTTTGTACTTAGGTTTGATTTACTAAAATAGTTTGTAAAAATATATCACGGTGCACATTAGAACCTCAGCTTCAAGCCACTACAGGTAAGGTGGTTTTTTAGTTCCTTTATTTTAGTACAATCACATCACTATAAGAGAAGGTTTGTTCTTGCACTAGAAGATAGTGCATTACACTTGTATTAGAAAAGCATTAAAATATTCTTGCATTAGGAAAGATTAGTTTTGTATAGTACTGCAAGCAACTTCATATTAGATCTTAGGATAGTTTTATAAAATACATGAAAAAATTTATTTTAGTGCACAAAAAGAAAGGTTTTATTTTAAACAGAAAGATTGTTTGTTTGCTTCACATTTATTTTATTGCACAAAAATAATTGTATTTTATAGAACAAAATGAGTTTTAGGTTTAAGTTCTTTTGATTTAAAGTAGTTGCTTTTATTTCTTTCCTACTTTATTAAAATCCAAAATCAACATAAGAAAATATTATTCAAGAACTTAGTAGTAATTCTTGGTTTACCTATTATATTAAAAATCCAAAATATATAAATGAAGAAAATACATTTAAAACTTATAAAACCTATCTACACATATAATTTTCATTAGAGAAACCTTTGGAATCAAACATTCAAAGGTTTGAAAATTAAAGTAAAGTTTTGGGAAAATTAAAGTCCTGTAGTTTCTAGTTCTATCCTAGAAAGTATTCAAGTTCATGCTAATAGACCTTGGGAAGAATTTAGGAAAGAACTACACAAGATGTTTTATCTTCAAAACTTTGGCCAGCATAGTCATGAAGGATTTTTTCGATGGGTAAACTCTTTAAGGAGCAATGAGTCTTTAGCTCATCTTCATGGTGAGTTCATGAGACGATTGCTCAACTCCCTGAAGAGGATAGAAATGCATTAGATCCGGATGTGATTATACATTTCCTCAAGATATTAAGTCTTGAGGAGAGAGCTGAGGTAGAGAGACGAATAGAAGTGCTAGGTAAAAGATATGGCCTTACCAATGATTGGGAAAAAGTTAAAGGAGAAATAGAGTTTGTCACCCAAATGAAGCAAAGATAATCAGTTTTGAATGCGAAACCTAATGCTTCTCAACCTAGGGAGATACCTACTGTAGGGCATACTGATATAAGAATGCAAGCAACTACGACTACAGTTAACAATGCAGTTGCCCCTAAAGCTGCAGTTGAATTTCAACTAGACATTTTATGTAAAAAAAAGGAGAATGTTATGAATATGCAGGCATCTCTTTCCACAGAGGTTGCCCAATTGAATAAAAAAGTATATTCTATGAGTTTCAATGAGCCTGGAGCTAGCAGTAGTGGCATAGGGCAAGCAGCACCCATAGAGCCCGTTATGCCATGGTATATTCCTCCTCAGCCAGTTTTTCCAAGGAATACTGAAAGAAAAGGCATTGGTGGAAAACGGTGTGTGTGGTGTGATAGCCAGGAACATGCAACTTATGCTTGTGAAGAATTAAAGAGTGCAAAAGAAAATCAATTAGTAGTTGAGATTGATAAGAAACTGTGTGAGTTTAGGTCATGACTTCCTTTAGCCATTAACTGGGGCAAAGGAGGAATGAAAAAATTGTATGAAAATTTAACGATCTCTCATGCAACTGCAAGTACCTCGGCTGCTAGATTAGAGCCATCTGATGATAGGCCTCTTTCTACGCCAAGCCAAAATCCTTATTCGATTGAGGCACTGGTAAGGGCTAGAGATGAAATAATGTGTAAAATGGCATGGCGATCTCCTGTTGATCAAGCCTCTGTTTATTCTCACATTGCCAATGTTGAGGAAAAACGGAGACGAGATGATATATAGGATGATATAGACGAAGGAGATAGGAGGGTGATCACGAGAGAGACGAGAGAGAATGAAAAGAAAAATGACAAAAAGGTACAATTTGAAGATACAAACTTATCACATGAAGAGAAAAGAATGGATAATTAAAGAAGGGAAAAACCCAACAGATGAAAATATGCAATCACAAGAATATCAAACTTCTCCAAGCAAGGATGAATAGAAGAAATCTGAAAAAGAAAATACTAAAAAGAAACAAAAAGATGAACAAAAACAAAGTGAAGAGAAAGGGAAAAAGAAAGCAAGAAGAGCTCCATGTGAAATAATGATTTCAGAGCTCGAGAAGAAGAACGATGCTAGGGAAGTCTTAAATGATATACTTCTAAAAAGTCAAGTAACAATGTCTCTTGAACAAGTGTTTTCAATAGCAAAACATGAGTTCAAGGATAGTTTTATTTGATGAATTGGTGGGAGAGGTTTTCCATTGCCACACGATGAAGATATGCAAGAAGTGGCATAAGAAACTGCTATGAATGATGCAGTAACATTAAGTGAGAGTGATTATGAAGAAGAAGAAGAGTTTACGACTGGGAGTGTGAATGGAAATTTTTTAGGATGAATTCAGTGTGATGATGAAATGTTGAAAAGTGAAAGCAAATTTAACACTACCTTCTAGGCACGAGAAATGCACAAGTGAAAATTAGAATTGGGGATGAAAAAGATTCCTCTTTAGCTCTGGATCTCAGTGACTCGGGGTCAGAGATAAACGTAATCTCAAAGAAATTTTTTCACAAGTTTAGATGGCCAATTCACAAAGAGCACGCCTATAGGATGAGAACAATCAACAATGGCTCTAGGATTATATTAGGTGCATGTTCGAATGTGTGTATAATGATAGGTGGCGTTCAAGAAGAGTTTCAATTCTTCGTTCAAGATAATTGTTCGTATGAAGTAATTCTCAAGCGGCCATTTATAGTTGAGATGAGAATGGAAAAAAAAGTGATGAACAATGGGTCAGTGTATGCGAGAATTCGATCCAAATCAGGGATGGATTCTTTTCAAGTCATGAGAGACTACCCAAATCATATAAGAAATAGAAAGAATTTAAGAAGAAACCCTGTTGACTCAATTAGTCATGTATGTGATGATTCACGAGCTATGAGAGAATATGGAGCATATTATGACCAAAATTTCTATTAGACTCTACTATTGAGCCAGACAATAGTGGACGTTGTTTTGATGTCTCGCCTAATGATGTATTTAAATTCAAAGATTATTCAGTTTGTACTCCTACAACTAAATTACATTATATTACAAAAGAAAACCTTACAAAAATATTTAGAAAACAAAATGAAAAATATTTTAGAATATTACGATTAATTTTACCTAATGAAAAATTGAGTGTATAATTGAACTCTCGAAAAGTACTACCTTATTAGAAGATCTAGAATCTGCTTCCCAAGAAAATTTAGAGTCAAATCTGATTATTCTTAACTCTATTCAAGAATATGAGTTTATTACTGAATTCATCCTAGAACATGAAGTTGACATAGAAACGAAATACAAGACAGTAGAAAAGAAAATAAAGCCTGTAGCTCAACCATTACCTAAGGATAGTCATGATATAATTCGACGAGTGTCTGAAGAACCTATACTTAGAGACCGATCTAAGATAGGTCATACATTTACAGAGGAAACTAAGAAATATATTAAATTTGGCAATGAATTTATTTTGGAGATAGAAAAAGATTAGTTTACAAAGATGATTGTTCGTCATGGTAAAGCATTTTCTTTATTCCCACATGAAATACAATGTGTAGACCAAAAGCTTGTAGCTTCGATGATTATTTTTACTGTACCGCATATTCCTTGGAATCTTCATCCGATACCAGTCCCAAAGGCTCATTTACCTGAGCTAATGAGACTCTTAAAGGAGAAGATTGCCATGAGAATCTTGGAACCATCCTCAGCACCCTACTCCAATAGGTGGTTCATGGTACAGAAAAATAATGGAAAGCTACGCTTTATTCAGGATTTGCAACCTGTGAATAAAGTCATTATTAGGAATGTAGGAAGGGGTCCTATTGTAGATGAGTGTGCCGAGGCATTTGTCGGTCATCCTATCGATTTAATGGGAGACCTATATTCAGGGTATGATCACTTTCAATTAGCCATCAAAAGTCAAGTTGTGATCACAATGAAGACTCCTTTAGGTTTAGTACGCATGTGTACTTTACCACAAGGAGCGAAGAATTTTGTGGCACACATGATGAATGCTATGAATCTGTCTTACATGACTTTATCCCAAAAGTGACAATGCCTTTTATTGATGACATTCCAATAAAAGGATGTATGGAAAAAGAAAAGGATGAGAGTTTAGATTCATCTGGTTGTAGAAAGTTTGTTTCCAGTCATATTTCGGATTGTGAAAAGATCTTTCAAAGATTTGAAGAGGCTCGACTAAGTTTCTCCGTAGAGAAGTCTACTTTTGGTGTTAATGAAGTGCTGATAGTTGGGCATTTATGTGGTCATTATGGTTCGTAGGCCTTATCCAGCAAAAGTTGATGCCATTAGTAGGATTTATGAGCATTGTTGCAATGTTAGTGAAGTAAGGAGATTCTTAGGTGCATGTGTTTTCTATGTCATCTCGACCCCTTAATTTGCCCATGTTGCAAACCCACTTTATGATTTTTTAAGAAAAAGAAAGAAATTTCTTTTGGACTAATGAGCATACGAGAACGATAAGACATCTAAAGCAATTGCTTATCAAAGCTCTGATTTTAAAACTCATTGAGTACACAGAAAATAAACCTGTAATCCTAACCGTTGATACTAGTCCTATTGGTATAGGCTACGTCATTGGGTAGGATGATGAGAAGGAGCAAAGATACGCAGTTCGCTTTGGAGCAAAAAGCTTACATGAAACTCAAAACGAATTATCCTGAAATTAATAGAGAATTATGGGGATTAGTTACAGCTTTAAAAACAGATAAGGAATACTTTATAGGAGCTAATGTCATAGTAGAGACTGAGTGTCTCCCATTAATAGGTTTAATTGCCGATTTTTCATCTCCACATATAGCTATGTTACGATGGATAGCCTTTATTAAATTTATTAATACTGCTTTTGTACATATTGCTGGTAAACATAACACCGTTGCTGATATGCTCTCAAGAGCAAAGTTTGATAATGATAGTGAAGCAATAGATAAACATAGAAACTTAATTAATTATGAAACATCTACCTATACGTATGAGAGATTTAGAGAAGATAATTATGAAGGAGAGTGGCGAGATATAGGATACTATCTGAGTACGTTGCACCCGATTCCAAGTTGGTCTTCAAATCAAGTCTGGAACATCAGGAAGAAGTCTTTCAACTTCTTCTTGAAAGATGGATGTCTTTGGAGACATGCTAGAGGAAAGGTAAGAAACCCACAAAGAATTTTAGGCTTAAGAAATTTTCAAGTGCAAGTTATGAAAGAAAGGCATGAAAGCCTTTAGCCTCGTCATAAGGTCTTTGTAGCTACATATGAGAAGATTCCGGAAAGCTATTGGTGGTCGAGGATGTATGTAACTATTAAAGAATTTATGAGCACTTGTATTACGTGCCAGTTACAATCATATATCAAGCATAGAGACCCTTTACATCTGACTTATCCACCTTGTATTCACTACAAGTGGGTAGTCAACCTTGTGACCATGCCTAAAAGCAATAGTGCTATGAGATAAATCGTTCTTGCACGTGAAGATTTAACAAATCACATTGAGGGTAGAGCACTTCATTCCAATAATACTTATACTCGGTGCTTATTCCTTTCAGAAGAAGTAATATCTAGATTAAATGGATATGTAGAAAAAGTAGTAGCAGATCGAGGTGAGCTAGATGCTAGAGAAGCAAGAGAGTTGTTTGCACATCATGAGACTCCATTCTCTCTTACGACTGCCTATAATCCAGAGGCAAATGGAAAAATTGAACGAGGGCATCCTTCCATAGTGAAGGCTATTTCAAAACCATGTCATGGAGATATTGGAAAATGGCCAAAATATCTCCCATTTTCTCTATGGGCCGATAGGATGACATACACGAGAACAATTGGTTTTATGCCAACTGAACTTATGTGCTGTCAAAAGCCGATATTTCCTATACATAATCAGATAGTAAATTGGATAAGCTTAGATTGGAAAGACAATGTTTCAAGAGAGGAATTATTAGCATTTAGGATTAAACAATTAAAACAAGGTAATGAAACTTTAAAAGAAGCTATTCAAAAATTTAAAACATCACGATTGAAAACTAAAATTTATTCTGAGAAGAAACATCGACTAAGGCCGCAACCAATAGATAGTGGGGATTGGGTTCTTTTATATGATTGTACTTTCGAGACAAAATATGATGCACACCATAAATTAACTAAACGTTGGTTTGGGCGGTATCTTATTGTTTCGGTTATCGAGATAGGTACAGATAAATTACAAGAATTTGATGGTACTCTGTTAAGGAATGTGATTGTAGGAAAGAGAATAAAGCTATTTAAAAGAAGGGTAAGTAGTAAGTTCGAGCTAGAGAAAGACTTCTTGGAAGACAAAGATAAAGATGAAGAATAATCAAGTGAGTTAATTCTAATTATTCTTTATTGTTTATAAAAACATTTCTTTTCATGCATTTCATAATTAGGGTTTTATTTATTTGTGATTTAAAGAGGAAATTTATTAAAAGTATGTAGCTAATGAAAAAGAAATTAAAGTAGGAATATGTATGCAAGTTGAAGGTCCAATTTAGGGAGCATATAATTTGTTGTGAAGATAGGAGAGTGGAACACTTGACCTATGACCCTTAGCAAAAGTGAATTTACTTTATACAAATAGGCTTCTTTATTTTCTGAACCCGTTTAGCAAATGAGATCCTAGTTCTGACTGTATCATGCTTCTAGATCCTCGACTCTGATTAGGGGTTAAGCCTTTCCCCTTAAACAAAAAAAGTTGCAAACAAAAAAAGAGAAAGAGAAAAATGAGAACATCAAGCAGTACATTAACGGCTGCTGCAAGATGCAAAAAGAAAAAAGAAGAGAAAGAAAAAAGAAAACAAAGAACAAGAAAAAGAAAACAAAAAATTATGATTCAGTTGTGGTCTCGAAATCACTTTTGAAATGTATTGCGGGCTATATGAGGCGGAGGTGTGCTACAGAAGAATTAGTTAGATGTATCTTATTACGGAGGACTAAGAAATAGAAGATAGAATACTTATATCAATTAAATTTTACTTATGAACAGGGTTAATAGTATTCCCTGTAGGGGCACGCTCGAGCAAAGAGAAGAAACTATGACTATTATAGGATTTTCTAAATTTGTCTTTTTGACTTCATGCATTGCACTAAATGATTTCCAATTCATATTTATATAATTTTATGAATTCTCTTTATTATCAGAAACATGATTTGAATTTAGAATCATTTTTTATCAAAATATTTAGAGTCAATTTATAAGTTTTTTGCAAAGAATTTGATGCTGCTTCCCATGAACTGCAGGTTGGCCCATCGAGGATGATGTGCAGGTTTGGCAGGGGAAAAGGTCAGAAGGATTTCCAACTCCATATCAACACTCAGAAAAATAAAAACTTTTTTATTTCAAAATGATTAACTGTTATCTCTCTTAAATCTTTTTGATTCATTTCTTTTGATTTAACTAAACTTTTCTCTTGAGTACCTACAGGCAAAAGAAGAAAATGTATTCTAAATACAGAATGGAAGATTTATTGATCCCTTATTTGGACTCCTCATTTTATGTCCATTTATATGTTTATGAGATCACTAAGTGAGTTTAGGTGTGTCTATGAGCATATGAGGATATCTATGTGAGAATGAGAGAGAATTTAAGTATGGATATGAATATGTACCTATGTTTATAGGGTTCTATATATATATATATATATATATATATATATATATATATATATATATATATATATATATATATATATATATATATATATATATATATATATATATATATATATATATATATATATATATGTCTGTGTGTGTGTGTGTGTGTGTATCTGTGTGTGAATGCACTTAATTATGTATGTGTTCATGTGTCTATAAGTGTGAGTGTGTTATATGAATGTGAGTTTTATGTCTATATGTATGTACTTGCATATGTATACTTAAAAGATACATATGTGTTCATGTGTCTATAAGTGTGAGTGTGTTATATGAATGTGAGTTTTATGTCTATATGTATGTACTTGCATATGTATACTTAAAAGATACATATGTGTGTATACTTAAAAGATATATATATGTGTGTGTGTGTGTGTATCTGTGTGTGAATGCACTTAATTATGTATGTGTTCATGTGTCTATAAGTGTGAGTGTGTTATATGAATGTGAGTTTTATGTCTATATGTATGTACTTGCATATGTATACTTAAAAGATACATATGTGTGAATGCACTTAATTATGTATGTGTTCATGTGTCTATAAGTGTGAGTGTGTTATATGAATGTGAGTTTTATGTCTATATGTATGTACTTGCATATGTATACTTAAAAGATACATATCAATTGCGCACCCGTGGAGAAAGAGAGAGAGAGAGAGAGAGAGAGAGAGGGGGAGAGAGAGACAGAGAGAGAGGGAGAGATAGAGAGATGTAGATAAGGTTTCATAAGTACATGTGTATGCATGATGCATGTATGCATGTATATTGTGAATTGATGCATGTATGCATGTGTATGTATGATGCATGTATGCATGTGAATGTGTGAAGGTAATGTATGTATGTATATGTATGATGCATTTATGCAGGTGAATTATGATGCATGTGCATATGAATGAATGCATTTAAATGTATATGTATGATGCATGTATGCATGTATATGTATGATGCAAATGCATGTGTATGTATGATGCAAATGCATGTATATGTATGATGTGTGTGCGCATGTGAATGTATGAAGTTGTTGTACAATAATACTTCAATCCAATTTTCGGAAGAGTATTATCGGTTCTTGGGAGTGGTAGGGGTCTGTTAGACAGAGGCCCTGTACTATTTTCCCAATCCTTTACACAATCGTAAGTATTTCCTCACGTCTTAACACAGTGAGTGAGTTTGAATACTGACTACTCTTCGGCACAGTGATTGTTAGAATGTTCGGACTGAATATGCTATGGTAATAACGCAGTGATCCAACCGTAACTTACAACTACTAGAATACGTTCTTCTCACTAATTAAATACTTTTCAATAAGACGATTCCATGTGACAGGTAAACACACCGAACAAAATATACTGACAACTCGGATGGAGATTACGTCAAACTTTTCGTATACTGGCTCGAGTCACAGATCTCTACCGCAATTAATAACTTACTAAGACTTCTGTCCACACACAGATCTTTACCGAATACTCAGTGATCGCAGATTATTGTATAGAACCTGGTCACTTAACCGAAAAGATACTAACTTTGTCCTTACGCAATCTCACACAGTACAACAAACACACAATCTCACAGCCGAGAGATACAGAATCGTATATAACTGATCATCGAATAGAATCACAACACAAGACTACAGAATGGGGATCGATTCAACCAAAAGAATAGCAGAATAATTAAATATGAATGGAACAGAACTCAATGTACTCATCAAGGTCTCATACAAAGTCTTAAAACACGGTGCTCGCAATCTCCCAAATGGATTCACTATAACAGACAACAGACTAAAGACGATGATCGCAATTTCCAATTACTTCAGTTCGCGATGTGATCAACCCTACTCACTACAGTACTCAACAGAACAGAGACTCCTTCTGGAAAAAACTGCCGCTCTTTTCCGCTTCCCTTTATGTGCTTTTAAATAGAAGTCTGCTACCGCGAATCCTCTTTTTTCGGCACCTGTCCGGGTTCATCCGTCCTGGTTCAGCACCGCTCAATTAATTTCCACTTTCTAGGGGAGACATTGACTATTCCATTGAGTAACAAAGTGAATGTATGCATGTGAATGTATGTGTTTGCATGTATGTATGTGAATGTGTGAAGTGAATGTATGCCAGTGAATGTATGTGTTTGAATGTATGCATGTGAATGTATGAAGTGAATGTATGCATGTGAATGTATGTGTTTGCATGTATGCATGTGAATGTATGTGGTTGCATGTATGCATGTGAATGTATGAGTTGTATGCATGAGTATGCATGTATATGTATGATGCAAATGCATGTGTATGTATGATGCAAATGCATGTATATGTATGATGCATGTATGCATGTGAATGTATGAAGGGAATGTATGCATGTGAATGTATGCGTTTGCATGTATGCATGTGAATGTATGTAGTGAATGTATGCATGTGAATGTATGTGTTTGCATGTCAGCATGTGAATGTTGTGAAACAAATCTATGCATGTGAATGAATGTGTGTGCATGTATGCATGTGAATGTATGAGTTGTATGCATGAGTATACATGTAAATTGTGATGTATGCATGTTAATTTTGATATGTGTATGTCTAGTGTGATGAGATGAACATGTGATATGTGCATGTATGTTAGAGGTGTATGCATGTACACATGTGAATGTGTGGAGTGAATGTATGCATGTATATGTATGATGCATGTATGCATGTGAATTGTGATGCATGTGCATATGAATGAATGTATGTATATGTATATGTATGATGCATGTATGCATGTATATGTATGATGAAAATGCATGTGTATGTATGATGCAAATGCATGTATATGTATGATGCATGTATGCATGTGAATGTATGAAGTGAATGTATGCATGTGAATGTATGCATGTGAATGTATGTTTGCATGTATCTATGTGAATGTGTGACGTGAATGTATGCATGTGAATGTATGTGTTTGCATGTATGCATGTGAATGTATGCATGTGAATGTATGTATTTGCATGTATGCATGTGAATGTATGTGTTTGCATGTATGCATGTGATTGTTTGTGTTTGCATGTATGCATGTGAATGTATGTGTTGTATGAATGAGTATGCATGTATATGTACGATGCAAATGCATGTGTATGTTTGATGCAAATGCATGTATATGTATGATGCATGTATGCATATGAATGTATGAAGTGAATGTATGCATGTAAATGTATGTGTTTGCATGTATGCATGTGAATGTATGAAGTGAATGTATGCATGTGAATGTATGTGTTTGCATGTATGCATGTGAATGTGTGAAGCAAATGTATGCATGTTAATGTATGTGTTTGCATGTATGCATGTGAATGTATGAGTTGTATGCATGAGTATGCATGCGTATGCATGTATATTTTGATGTATGCATGTGAATTGTGATATGTGTATGTGTAGTGTGATGAGATGAACATGTGATACGTGCATGTATGTTAGAGATGTTTGCATGTATGTCGGGAATGTGTGAAGTGAATGTATGCATGTGAATGTATGTTTTTCCATGTATGCATGTGAATGTATTTGTTTGCATGCATGCATGTGAATGTATGAGCTGTAGGCATGAGTATGCATGTATGTGTATGATGCATTTGTATGAAGTGAATGTATGCATGTGAATGTATGTGTTTGCATGTATGCATGTGAATGTGTGAAGTGAATGTATGCATGTGAATGTATGTGATTGCATGTATGCATGTGGATGTATGAGTTGTATGCATGGGTATGCATGTATATTATGATGTATGCATGTGAACTGTGATATGTGTACGTGTAGTGTGATGAGATGAACATGTGATATGTGCATGTATGTTAGAGGTGTATAAATTTATGCATGTGAATGTGTGAAGTGAATGTATGCATGTGTATATTTGATGCATGTATGCATGTACATGTATGATGCATTTATGCATGTGAATTGTGATACATGTGCATATGAATGAATGCATATGTATGTATGGATGAGTGTATGAGTATCTATATATGCATATAAGTTGCATGCATGAGTTGTATGAGAGTGCATGTGCATATTAGAGTTAGTGCATATGCATATGAATGAGTTGTATGCATGAGTGCATATGAGAGTGCATGTGCATATTAAAGTTAGTGCATATGCATATGAATGAGTTGTATGCATGAGCATATGCATTAAGAATATAAATGTATATGTTAGCCTATATGCATATAGAAAGTTATGAATATGTGTATGAGTAATGTTGTGAATGCAAGTGCATGAATGCACCTATGTATTAATAAACATGAACATATGTGCTTGCATATTAATGTGAGTGCATAAGTGAATGGAAATTTATAAATAAAAAGTGTATGCATAAATTAGTATATGAAAATAAAAGAGTGTGTCTTATAATTATTAAGACACACTTATGTTTTTCCTAATGTTATTTTTCTGCAGATCAATTGAAAGAAATTGACAAGCAAGAGGACTTGACAAGATTTACAAGATAGGAGCTCCTTTATGCCACTCATCCTAGTTTCATTATATGATCTTTGAATTATAAAATCGTGTATTAAATTTTCGTATAGGAATATCTTCTAAACGCTGTATTAGAACTTTTTACAAGCACTTTTATAGGACTAGTTTTGTTCTAAAGTTTTAGCATTTCCACTATACAATTTCTTATATTGCACTTTCTTATGTCTAAAAGTATTGCACCTACAAGTAAGTCTGCTACTAAAAATAAAGAAATAGAGAGCTCTTTTATTTTAAGAACTCTCTTACCTACACCTATTAAGAATACGTCTACTCAAATCAATGAAAATGAGACTAATAACGAATTAGAAGTAATAGAAATAGTTAAAGATCAAGTTTTAGATGAAACCTTACACTCTCTAGAATACAATCGTAACTTATCTAGAGTTTTACATTTACTCTCAATCATCTTACCTGAACGCGAAAATAAAGAAGATAATACTCATCCTCAACAAACAGAAAACACCGTAGTTGAACTCATTAAAGATAGAATAACTATTGAAGAATTAATTTTACCATCATAGTTAGACGCTATTTCCAAGTATAGAGACACACTTCCATACGGACCATATTCACTTTACTTTTTATGCTTACAAATATTGCATCATCAAGTAAATCTTCTACTAAAAACAAAGAAAGTCATATTTTAGGAACTCTTTTACCTACTCCATTAGAGAATATTACTATTCAATCCAACAAAAATAAGACTAGTGTAGAATTAGAAATTGAAGAAGTAGTTAAAGATCGTATTGTAGCTTAATCCTTATTCTCTTCCTTTTATGCTTATAATTTATCTAGATTTAGAACCTTTTGTTTAATTGCTTTCCTAGAATCTGAGGAAAGAGAAATTCTGATTCCACCTTGTCCTCAAAGAAAAACTCAATACTTGCATGTTCGATGAAGGTCATATTGGACCATGTAAGGTATTGTAAGGAAGGGAGTTACTAGGGTTCCCAATTGTGGGGTCCGGGGCAGCACTGAGTAGCCCTGACTAGGGGGTCCAAGGGGGCCACCGAGCCCCCTGGCTGGGGGATCCTAGGGGCCAGCAAGCCCCAGGGCAAGGGTCCGAGGGCAATGCCCCCGGTGCGATGGTAACGGGAATATTCCTTGTCGGAGTCAAAAATCATTTATATCTGTTAGTTCGGTTAAATCGGCTTAAGCTGTGTATGGAAATAACATGGGCAGTGACTGCCCACACTCTACCACACATGTATAGCTGTCCACACGGAAGACCACCCATGATCCTATATATACATGATGTCTTCACTACTTGAGACATCGAATTGAGTGCATGGGTGGACAATGCCATCATCTTTGTACTTGTTGTTAGTAGAAAATTGCTGAGATTCTCTTATATCTATTATCTTCTGTGCTATTGCTCCTGTGTTATATTGCATAACTATTGTGTTACATGGCATCAGAGTCGTAGTGTTCGAGTAGCTTGAGAAGTATCACTATTTTAGCCTACTAGTAGACTAGAATATCAATAGATTATTCGAGTGATTACATGATGGATTCGTCATTGAACAGTCTTCTTGGTGCTTTAGCTAATGGTAATGCTACACCTATTCCAATTTGGCCACTTGCATTCATTGAAGGGAAGCTAAATGCAACCAATTATACACTCTAAAAGTTCAAAATTTCTACAATTTTGGACTCCTATGATATACTTGACACTCCCATGGAACGGATGGGATTGGATCCAAAGCCTATGCCAGTTGAAGATCCAGAAAATTCAAGATTGATGATTTAGCGAGATCGAGATCTTCTATAAGCTTGGAAGAGGCGGAATATTGATGCATTACGTGCAATTGTCACTAGTGTAAGTGATTATGTGCTTAGTTTAGCTCAACATACTACTAAAGCACATGAGGCTTGGGGCATATTGGCTCTTCAATATGAGACCAAGAACCACACTAGGATAAAACATAATGTGCAGTAGCTTCTATCTCGATTCTCGAGAGGAACATTGAAGCATTAGAACAGCGAAGATATTGATGATGAAGGGCGCAACCAAGGGATTTATCTGACAACTGCATCTGACTCTTCTCCATGCTTCTGCTATTTGAAGCTCTGCATCTGACTCTCCAAGTGGGATGATATGAGCACGATGGTTCTTGACTGAAGTTTTTTGGTGAGGGGCTTTTTCCTCCAGCAACGACCTGCGTGGCAGAGGCCAGAGGGGCAATTGACAAATGAGCAAAAGGAGAGGCGTGATCCATGCAGAGGATTGGAGAGGAAGAGGAAGATATGCAAGGTAGAAATTAGATTAGAAAAGGAGCTACGTGTCTATTGACTATTTGTTTTTGGAGAGCATGCCGCTTCAGTAGATATGCAGAAAGAAGCTTCGCTCTCGAAGAATTTGTGTCATTAGAATGGTGGTTTTCATGGACCTAGAATGCTAAAGAGAAGGGATCTTCTCGTCAGAAAGAAAACAGCTAAACATCTGAAGGTGCGCAACTTAGAGGGCTTATTTCTGAACTGGTTGCGCAAACAAAAGTACATCTGCATCTTCGTTTCACAAGAAAAAGAGAAAAGCATCCTCATAGCAAACTTCTTGTCGCTCGTCCATTGCCGCATAGGAAGGATGGGTAAATAACGTACAACATTCAACTTTATGTCTATCTTGATTTTCATTTTTGCTGGTCAGCCATAGCATCTGCAAAGCAGCAGGTGATGTTTAGTCTGTAGGAAATTCGGCAGCTGATTTGCAATGGGTGTGGACGTTGCTTCGGAGGGTTCGCTAATCAAACCACGAATGGCCAGAAGACGGCAAACTCGATGTCTGCAAACAAAGAAACTATTGTTTCGTCTGATACTCACGTCTAGCAATTGAGAAGATTTGATTTTACATATAAGACTGTAATCGTAGGTTTTCGATTATACTCCAGAGTGCAAAAGATAGGAATAGACAATCCGTATCAATCATTGGCGACACCTGAGAAGGAATTCAAGAGTGTTATCTGGCAGCAAGAAGCATGGGATGCAGACATTTGATGAAAGAAGATTGTTGATTGGGAGATTGCAAAGAGGAATATAATTTCTCTCAATATATATGACATCATCTGTGAAGTCTTATTGGTCTTTATCGGAACAATGATGCGCCAACAATGGCATTTGTTTTGACGCTCTGATCTTTCGATGTCGTCATCTAGAGTTACTCATGTGTTCTGAAGATCTCTGACACTCAATTCACTGTGATTCATCTGACTGCACCCACCCATCTCCTACGACTTCCAAATCTGAAATCCGACGATCCTCTATCGAATTTGGATGCGCAAAAAAAAATATATCTTCCATGTTTATGCTGATGATGACCGCATGAAGAATTTTTGGATTTAATGTAAGTGAACGTGGCTGTGCGATCAATTCCTTATCAAATGTAAGTTAAGGCGACCGATCTACTCTGACATGTCTGACACTCTGTACTTTCTGACATTCTGAACTTTGTTAGGACTATTTGACTCGTTGATCTTTAGTTCTTTCACTAGATTTGATCTTCAAGCTTATCTTCAGACATGTATTTGGAAAGATAGAAATAGTTGATGGCTTTTGGAGATTGTTTTGAGGAGCAATATGTATGGTTTTTTAACATAACCGTACATACGTTGCCTATAGCAAATATTTTCATATTGTTCTTTGCTCGGTACAGTTGGTACATGTGTTATGCATTAAAGTTAAGGAGTTTAAATAACCAATACTAGTTTGCATTATATCTCTCAAAGATGAATAAAAGACAGACATATAAGGTTTGAGTTTTTTTATTACATACATCACTGACTTAAGGAAAATGCAATTATTATTTGAAACCAAATTTGGTGCTAAGGCAGTTCGTGCTAAAAAGAGAATTTGATTTCCTATGTCTTTTGTGAATCATATATACTGCCTATGATTAAGATCCATATTTATTTAGAATCTTACATCGAATCTGTTTAGTAAAACAGTCGGGTTATCGACATTCTTCATTAGTACTTTCTTTCGATAAAAATCTATAAAGATGTGTTTGAACTAAATAGTTACGAAATAACTTCTTAATGAGATGCTTGTTCGATTTGAACTATTGAAAACATATTTAGAGTTGAATTTGCATAAAGGTGATTTAAATATGATCTAATTCTCAAAATTTATGAAAGTAGAGTTACTCTATTTGAATGAGAATGCAAATTTGACTAAATTTTTTTTGAGTTTCCTTTTTCTCTTTGAACGTCCACTGCTCGTGAGCTTGCTCCAAGCAGCCGGCATGCGTCGTAATCTAGTGGTTGGCTTGATCCACCAGCCGTCACGAATTGCTTTGACAGCACATCACTTCTTTGGGTGTTTTGGGAGAAGGTGCCTCCAGTACTGCCTTCACCTTATCTAGATCCACTTGCATCCCCTGTTTTGAGATGATATGCCCTAACAACTTTCCACAAGATACAGAGAATACTGATTAATTGGGGTTTAAACACAAACAACATTCATGACACTTTGAAAAACAGCACCGTAAATGATACAGATGTGCCGAAGTATCACCAGATAAGGAGAAGTTGTCCAAGTAAACTCTCATGAATGTAGTTAGATAAGGAGAGAAAACTTCTTGCATACAGCACTGAAATATCCTTGGAGCATTTTGTAGACCAAACCACATCACTGTATATGCATAAACGCCCCAATCGGTTATAAATGCTGTCTTTGGGATGTCCTGCTCCACCATTCATACTTGGTTATAACCACTATATTCATCCAAAAAGGAGTACATCTCACGACCCGCCATATCATCTAACATTATGTCCAAAAACGGTAGAGGGAATGGATCAGGTATGGTTGCTGCATTTAACTTCTGGTAGTCCACACATATCCGTAAATGCGTATTCTTCTTAGGAACTATGACAATGGGGGAAATCCACTCTGCATGCTCTATAGGGACAATAAACCCCACCTTCAGCAATCGATCCAATTCTGCTTTGACTTGGGCCGCATAGCTAGGTTGTTTAATAGGCCAAGCATCTGGTTTCAACATAACCCTGTGTTGATAGATGTGCGGATCCAACCCCTTCGTATCCCAGTAATCCCATGCAAACACATCAGAGAATTCACGTAGTAACTACAGTAAGTTATCTTGAAAGGTCTCTGAGAGTTCCACCTTGATCTTCACTGGCCGCGGATTAGTTTCATCACCTAAGTTGCAGGTAACCAATTGGTCTTTTGGTATGTAGAACTACCAGGGCATGGCAAAATCATCAACTGGCTGAAGCAATTGTTGTAGCATCGTATCATCCAAGGTGAGTGCTACACTTGATTCTGGTTCATCGGTCAGTGGTACTACTGTACAAGCTGCCGGACTCCAGTTATATGCAATCGTTTGTAGGTCCATAGTTCCGAGTGCCATCAGATCCTTGTTGGCTTTAAGAAAAGCTTCCTTTTCATTATCTGAAAGGCCATCTAGCATGTCGTCTAGTGGAACGACATATTTGCAGTGGTTGTACTTAAAAATCAGTTCATTTGCTGACCAATCCTGAACTACCTTAGCTTGCTTTAACCATGGTCGTCCAAAGAGCAGGTTATAATCAAGGCTAGATTCTAGTAATTCTAGAACAACGAAGGTCATTTTAAATACAACTCCTTGCAGAGTAATAGGAATGTCTCACACCAATCCAACCGGATGAACTCGGGATTGATGAGCCATGCGCACAAAAAATTAGACAGGTTCGATTTGTGTCCATCCATCCATTGACAAAGTGTTGTTGTTGCAATGTTTACACCAGAACCTCCATCAATTAGTACTTGGGTTATTTTATGATTCTTATACCAGACCGTAATCAAGGGCACCATATGATTCACCATCGGATCAAGTTCGAGTTGGATTGTTGCTGTCAAAGGAGCACATGAAGGTCCTGGACTGACCTGTTGCTGGAACTATTGGTGCACGCTAGGGACCAAAGCCAATAATTATCCCAATGGTAGTGGAATTGATGCATTGGATCCGACATCCCACACCGGATCAATTTTTGCTATTTTCGGTATGGAGTTTGGTGGAGACTTCGGTATTGTTTGGGTCAGATTTCTTCCTTCCAGTGCTGCATGCGGTATACTTTGCTGCGTTATCGAAACTGGGTCAGAAAAAATAGTTTTTCGTGGGTCGCCCACTTGCTTGCTTTAGTAAAAACCTTCTACTATTCACAAATTCCAGGTTCAAAAATCTCTGCAGCTGGTTGTAATTGTTTTCTCGAGCGTATTTGCACCACTACCGTTTGAGTGTCTACTACTGAAATGTACACCATGTTAGCCATCGTGTGTTGTCTTTCCTTTTTCCTTTTATCACACTCAACCGCATCTTTATAGTACCTATGAATATGCCCTATTTCATCGCAAAAATGACATTTAGGTGGTGGAGGAGATGCACCTTCACGTGATGGACCCGCATTCCACCGAGTTTGTCCAAAGTTAGTTGACCGTGCTCCTCTATAATTCTTGTATTCTTGGTAAGGAGTATTCCTCATTTGTGGTAGTATGTAGTGACTAGTTGGTTGCCCTTGTTCCTCAATAATGGCATTGAGAGCTGCTCTACTCTGTACCTTTGCATTATAAGGACAGGGCTCCGTAGCATGGTCCGTTGTATGGCAAATAGCATAGTACATTTGACTCAGAGCGCATGCTAAGCTACTATGTGCTGTGCTTTTACATTTAGTATAGTAATTTTGTTTCAGAGGATCCTAGTTTGAATGCTTGGATGCCTTCAACCACTCTAGATCTTCAATGAATCCACCCACTTTATTTTCTAACTGCAACGCCATAGCGATTACGGCATCCAAGATCATTCCTCCCACACATTGTATAATCATGATTAGCTTCAATTGGGGGTTTAATCCATTTATGAACCACTGAGTAATGACATCATCTGGTAAATTGGCATGCGTTGGTGGTAATTGCCGTAAATTTTGTAGGTAATCAAAAATTTTTGTTGGGTTTTTCTTTAACCGGAATGGTTGCAGGAATGCATCCTTCACGTCATCATACTACCAAAAATGATTCAAGTCATACTCGGTTAACCAGCGTGCAGCTTCATTAACCAAAGTTGACTCAAACACAATGGCTTTATAAGCAGGGTCGGCTGGGTAATTCAAAACTGCATAATTAATTTCAAATGTCCACACATGCGCATCAGGATCATCTCTGGGAAAATCTCCAAATTTTGTATATGGGACTCCGACTAGCACGGGACGCGGTGGAATAATGTGTTGTTGTTGTTGTTGTTGTTGCTGCGAACTACTCATGTTGCCTGAATTTTGGGGAAGTATTCCTTGATATTCCTGGGCCATATGATCACTTTGCCCACTTTTCGGTCCTAGGATGTCTCTGAACCGATTACTTAGCTCAAAATCTAACAGCCCTTTCTCAACTTTAGTGTCCGAATTGGCTAAACTTGCACCTAAAAATGGTGAATGCAGTAAATTCCTGCCAAACAATAGCGCACTATCACCGAAGATCACCGAATTGGCATCGAAAAATGCTGAACTCTCACCAAAAATCCCTGAATTCTAACCCGACAATGCTGAACTGTCATCGAAAGTCTTAGAATTCTCCCCGGATAACACTAAACTATCACCGCACTGCGCCGAAGTACAACCAGAAACTAACATACTATCTTTAGAATGTACCGAGCTATCATCGGAACGCACCGGATTACCACCGCAAACTACCGAGCTGCTTCTACATAGCGCAAAACTGCCACCGAAATTGCCACTAGCTTGCTAGACTAGACCTTCGGCAACTCAACTTGATTGTTCTTCATTTCTACCACCAGAGGGTGTTCCTAGCAAATTCGAAACTGCCCAGGGATGTGCATCACTTCCGTATTTGGGATACGATTCGCCGGAGCGTGTTACCGGCATATATCAAAGGATACCTCATCGATCTTTAGTCTTTTCCTCAACTGGCTATTCCATTTCCCATAGATGGCAACAGTGTTAGGCGTTAAACTAATGTTTAACTGTTATCGAATCTGGGTTCTTGGGATGGTTAGGGTTCTGTAAAACAGAGGCCCTGTTTGTATTTTCCCAAATCTATAGATTCAATTCTATACTACTACACCAACTTAACGCGCTGAATTAGATTATTCTTCAATTACTTATTTGTTCTCTGTATTACAACATGTTTCATTGTAACACGTACCACTGCGCAACTTCGTCACTTTACCGCAATGTCACTTAACTTAATACTTCATCAAAACTTAACACATTAGTGAAATTAATTAACAGAGTGACAAAATACTCAGAGTACTCAGAATATTAGCAAGGCATGCTACACTCCACTTCAGGCATTTGCCTAGACCACAGTCCGACGACGTTCACCTTCTCTCTCGTGCGCACCCCTCTTACATTAATAAAAAAAGGGTTACAACTATTTGCGCTATGCCCTTTTAGTATGCGCGCAACTTTTCAGAATTACATTCCAATGGCTCACAGTAGGTATGCATGTGACCACATGTGCATATACATATATGTATGCATATGTATTTGTGTATGTATGTGTGTGTTTGTATGTGTATGTGTATGTATATGTATGTGTATGCATGTGTATGCATGTGTATGTGTGTATGTATGTGTATGTGTATGTGTATATGCATGTGTGTATGTATGTGTGTATGTGTGTGTATATCCATTTATGTATATGTGTGTATGTATATGTAAGTACTTATATGTGTGTATATGTGTGTCTATGTGTATGTGTGTGGATGTGTGTGTATGTGTGTCTATGTGTATGTGTATGTGTATGCGTGTGTATGAATGTATGTATGTATGTATGTATGCATATGCATGTGCATTATGTATGCATATGCATGTGCATTATGTATGCATATGTATGCATGTGTGTATGTGTGTGTATATGTGTCTCTATGTGTGTGTGTGTTTATGCATATTAATGTTTAGTCTGTGTATCTCTGTTTTCATATGTGTTTATGTTTGTATCTATAAGTGTATGCATGTCTATGTGTGAGTATGTGTCTCTATCTGTGTGTATATAAATAAGTAAAAGTATGTGTATATATATATATATATATATATATGTATGTGTGTGTGTGTATGTATATATATGTGTGTACAGGTAAATTTATGTGTACAGTTATTGGTCTACAGGTATGTGCATGTCCAGGTATATACCTGTATGTAACTATGTGTGTGTAAGTATAGGCATATGTTTGTGGGCAGGTATGCATGTGGCCTTATGTGCGTATATGTATATTTATGCATATGTATGTGTGTGTGTGTATGTATGTATATGTATATGTTTATGCATGTGCATGTGTGTATGCATACATATGTGTATATGCATGTGTGTATGTATGTGTGTATGTCTGTGTATATGCATGTATATGTAAGTACATATATGTGTGTGTATGTGTATGTAGGTGTATATGAAAAGTTGTGTATGTGTGTATATGTGAATGTGGGTGTGCATGTGTGTGTATGAATGTAACTATTTATGTATGCAAATGCATGTGCATTATGTATGCATATGTATGCATGTGTGTGTGTATGTGTGTGTGTGTGTAGTTGTGTCTCTATGTGTGCATGCATATTTATGTATGGTGTGTGTATATGCGTTTCCATATGTGCACATGTGTGTATGTATCCACATGTGTGTGTATGTATGCACATATGTGTATGTATATGTATGTCTAGGTATGCACATGTGTACACATGTATGTGAGTATATGCATATGTGTGTGTATGTATGTATGTATGTATGTATATATATATATATATTATATAAATAATTTAAATATGTGTATATGTGTGGGTCTATGTGTGTATATATGTGTGTATGTATATATATGTGTGTGTAAATGTGCATGTATGTGTGTGTATGTGTGTTTACTATGCAGTCAACCTTTATCCTCGTAGTAACGTTCTCTCTCTCTCTCTCTATTGCGTGTCTCAATCCGGACACAAATGTGCAGGGAGGAATGGATTTGTTTTTTGATGAATCGAGAGCATCGCTTATGCAATTGTGGCGTATAGGCAGGTTGCTCGCATCACTACCAGCATCCATAATGAATGACGCTATAAGTGACGGTTAAAAATAGCATTGGACAAGCGACACTTCTCATCCCTTATACGACGGCCATTAATTTTTTTATTAAATTCAAAAAAGAGGTCATCGCTTATGCGAGAATCTTGGCAAGGAGCCTTGCATAAGCGATGAGGTCCAGTTTTTTTCAATGGGAGGCATCGCTATGCCACCCCCCTCGATTCTAGTAGTGATACTCTGATCTTTTTTCAACTTAAACTATTGTTTTTTATTGAGAAAATTATAATAATAGCACAATTATAAAACTTAACTAGTGATAAATGTTGAATTATTTTTTTTGGTAATGTTTGTGAACACACTTTAGACCATCAAGGCACATTTTTCCATCTTTCAAAGGTTCTTTCCTAGAGCATGTATACACACCTTCCACCCCAATGGGTCACAAATCTTGGTAGCTTTACTTGACAATACATTCAATATTGTGTTATCCAAGCTCCTTCTTCTTCTTCTTCTTCTTCTTCTTCCTTGTGCTATTTGTGTGATTTAACATACCTTGAGCTGTAACAATTGGAGTCAAAGCATGTCAACACCTCCTCTTGGAGATCCTTGATATGCCTTAAAGAACATTATCATAATCATAAGAAAATGGATAAGTATGCTTGGGGTGACCCTATAAAAATAGCTTATTTTGTCCCTTGGTGCCATATATATATATATATATATATATATATATATATATATATATATATATATATATATATATATATATATATATATATATATATATATATATATATATATATATATATATATATATATATACACACACACACACACAAGCAGCTCAAAGTCTTCTACAGTTCTATAGAGCTGTAGAGGGTATTTTTTATCAATGTTTTGACATGTAGTAAATATTTTCCATTGGGGTATTAGTCACTAGACATGGGTGAAAGCAATTATGTACTCTGTATGTTGGTTATTGAGTAAAATTGGGATCGTACTAATTGTCCATTGTGGGCATATATGACACATTGTATATTGATATCAAAATTCTTGTGTAATATTGTGCAAGATGTTGAAAGAGATCCTATTGCATCTACGAATACGATGATTGAAGCTGATGTAAATGCTTTGAGGATGATCATCTTCAATTTTTTGTTTCTCTTGTAGTTCTTATTGAAATTAGTGTAGAGCAACTTTGTTGGAATGGCACCGCTGCGCACACACATGGATTAATAGTTTGATCTATCAAACATGCCATCATTCATCATATTTTTTTCTTGCAAGATAGAAAAAGATATTGATCATACTCTTATAAATAATTCTCATGTTGCTAACCTCTCAAAGAATTGGAGAGTAATGATATGAATAAAGGAAATTTGATGGATAGGATTTTTACTAGGATCAAAGATTTGAAAGAGCATTTGAATTGTGATTATCAATTCTTAGCAAATAGTTCACTTGTGTAGACCATTCTTAATGGTCTTTTAGATTCATATCAAAGATGTGTTTCTACTCTTTTGTTGATGGTAAAAGGAAATACAAATTCCTTAACCTTTGAGGAGTACGTCTTTGTTATTTACTTTTGCACGAAGATTAGACGAGGACGAAGATGTGAATTATGCATGTTAAAAATGAGGATTTCTTAGCTAGTTAGAAAGGGAAAAAATTAATGGACCTGATCTACTAGTAAGCATAAATATCCTAATGATGCATAACTGAAAAAGGAAGATAAAGATGAAAAGGCAACAAAAAAATACAAATAATTTCAAAATGACTCTTATAAAGATATTTCCTAAACTAGTTGCAAAGGAGACAAAAAGAAAAGAGGTTTGAATGGTTTTTGGAGAGGCTTCTACATCTAAAATAGTGTTCGTATCTTTTCAACAATGAGAATGTGCATTTACTATAATTTGTAGCTATGACGTCTTCCTATAAATAGTGTATGTGTATAGTAGACAAAGATGTTGATACTTTCATAGATGTGCAACCAAACATAGTACATTGTAGTGTAGTTTCTTAACTTCACATGAGCTTCTCCTACATGAAATACTATCATATGTTCCATTAACTCCTCTTATCTTGTAATGGGAGTTAGAAAAATACTTATGACTACTAGGATTATCTTTTACACATTGTCATATTCCTTTAGTGTGATAGGGATCAAGAAAAATATGCTATCATTTTGAGCACTAGACAAGATTTGCTCAGTTCTTAAATTTGTTATTGAAAAGTGTACATATCATGATCTTTCAAATGGTGAATTCATCATTACTTCTAGTATTATGTGTCATGGGCTATATAAGCTCATAGATTATGCAAAATTTGTGAATGATTTGGCATGTGAAATTCATGATTATCAAGTTATCCCAAATGCAAAGATTTTGCATGCACTTTTTGGTCATTTGAAGTTTTACTAGTTTGCTTCACTTGCATAAATATGAAATGGCTCCGCTTCTTCCCAAAATTGTTTCACCTTCTAAAAATATATGTTAAGGCTCTATTTTGGCCAAAATAGAACATACCGCCTCCAAAAAAGATAGTTTACTAGGGTTGCAAATAAATTCCAGCTTGTTCATAGTGATCTTTATGATCCTATGCACACTTCTTCATTTGGAAATTACCTACACTTCCTAACTTTGAATTGATGACTTTTTAGGCATGTATGGATACATCCATTGAGAACAAAGCCATAAGTGTTTATTGGCTTAAACACCTCCTACTGATGGATAAAAATATGTTATCATAAAAATGGGCACCCTCCATTCAAATAAAGTGGAGAAATATATGTCTTTTGCATTTAATGCATTTTTTTGAGGTCGTGCATTGAAAAATAAGTTTATAATGTAATATACATCTCAAAAATAAAATGGAATTGCTAGAAGAAAGCATAGGTATCTCTTCGAAACTACAGGACCTAAGATCAACATTCATGCTTCACCACATAGCTTCTTGCTTGAGGCTATTATTTGTGTATCATATGTACTTAAAAGGTGTTCCTCCAAAGCATTGCCTTTTATTTGTCCTTATGAGGCTTGCCATGGGTGCAACCTAGATGTTGCTCATATGCTTGTTATTGTTTTTCTAGCATATTTATTAGTTTTTGAACAACGATATAGAGTACTAGATAATAGAGACCTAAAATGAAATTTTTTCGGATATATTTTTGAAAGAAAAGGTGATCACTTCTATCATCCATAGCATAAACACATTCTGGTTAGCTCTGATGTTGTTTTTGTGAAAGATGTAGTTCTGCCCTTATACTTTCATGAACAAAGGAGAGTTAAGTTAGCTCATAGAATCTATATAGCAATTTGTTGTCTTATTTTACAGATGGACACTCAAAATACTCGCCCTAGTAAGGAAATGTCTTAGCCTCTATAGAATTCAAATGATGATTCCATCATTCCATTTTGGATGTAGATATACATGATGCAGTTGATGAGGAGAGGCCTCATATAGAACATGCAAAAACCATGTCTATATTTTTTGGTGGATACTTTGAGGGATAGAAAATACGATGCACCTTTTTCATGTTGTGCTCCTTGGAGATCTCATAGTTCTTGCTTTGCACTAGAAGCTTATGCAATGGTTGTCTTAATCCGTGTGATGAGAATGAGTCTCTATCTTCTATTGGATGGATTTTATGCAATCGAACTATTATGTTATTATGTAAAGTGGTACTTGCTCTTTATGTGATTTGGCTCTAGGAGAAATGGCCATTGGCACTAAATGGTATAGATGCTAAATGGAATAGTGGACAATTATAAGGCAAGGACTATTTCAAAAGGTTATTCCAAAAAAGAAGGCATTGATTCCAATGACGCTTTTCCTCCCACATGTTGAATGACCACTATTCATAGAATTTATATTGTTGCACCTTATCATTGTTGGTATTGTACATGACTTTGATATGTAATGTGCATATTATAATGGTGATTTTCATGAAGATGTTTATGTATTTCAATTGCACATTTTTCAAGGGGGTTATGAAAACAAAAAAATAGCATGCATTGAAGCAAGCATCACATACTTGGTATGAGAAGGAACATGCCTACTTGCTAGCACATGGTTTTGATCATAGTTGCATTGAGAGAATCTTATGTGTTAAGTGCATCGATGGTGTAAATCTAGTCATTCTTGTATTATTGATCACATGCTACTCACTAGTCCTACTTAGAAATATATTGTTGAATTTAAGATGATGTGCACGCCTATTTTAAGATGCCATATTTGGAGCATTTCGATTATTATTTGGGAATTCAAATTATGCCAGTTTATGGGGCAATAGATTTGTGTAAAACAAAGTATATTGAAATATTGTAGTAATGCAACCTTGAGGATTGCAAACTTATCACCACTCACATTGAAATAGCTATATGGTTGAGCTTTCACTTTTTTGTCTCTCAGATGAGTAGGTTTATTGGATTTTCGAGGTTTCAAGCATTGATAAGCCATAAAGTACCTCCTTCCTGACTGAATGCTACTTAGTTACTTAGACTATATTGTCTGAAAGTGCAATCAATTGCACATTATTTACATGATTTTTTTTTCTTACATAGACTTGTTTGGTTGCTATGATACTCATGTGACTACAAATGTTTTTTGCTTCATGCTTGCTTCAAAATGATATAGCCTACTCTAGCCCCTTCTATTTGCGAGGTTTACAATATGGCAACTTCCATAAGGAATATTTAGAGTGTGTAGCTTACATGCCTTTTTTATGATTTGGTTGTTGTTCGATCTTTTGCCGCCACCATGCTAATTGACAGTGATAGTGCATTGGAAATTTCAAGGAACCTTGTGCCCCATGCTCACACAAAAGACATTGAGGTATTGTGTTCAGACGCTCATATAAAGGACATTACTCCATGGAGAGATATTGTGTTGAAGAGATCAGTTGGGCTTATCTACCCACACAGGATAATGATGTAAATCTTTTCATGAAGACTTTGCATAGGAAGAAGATTCAAGCTTTTTACAAAGCCTTGGGCTTACTTTTTTTTGCGGCTTGATTTATTTTCACATAGCTTGGCACTTCCTTTCTTGTTCAACATGTCACTCCCAAAAGGGGGGGGGGGGGGGGGTTGGAGGAAGTATCTCAAACCCTACGCAATGACAAAGCACGAATGACCTCCTTTGTTGATCTTTATACCCGGAAAAATTATCTTCGTCGAAGTGTATGAAGAGAACTCGAGTAAACTTTTGTACACCTATAGTAGACACCAAAACATCTCTAACAAAACAAACTTCACTCCCAATGGATGCTTCTTACACAAAGAGAAACAATGTCCACAAGATGATCTAGTTGAATGCTCACAATTACTAGTCAAACAAAGATCTCACTTCACTCCAACAAGCTTTTCGTAGAGAGTATATAGAGAATGAATCTCAAAATTGGGATAACTTTATAGCACTCTAATATCTACCCAATGAAAGCAAAATGATAGAAAATGAATAAATAGAAGGAGAACATGGCCTTATAACTCAGAGAAAAATAGCTCGAGTAGAGCCTACACATAAACAGAGATATCAATCACCCAACTTCACTAAAATCGAGTTTTCTCCCAAAATGCGTAGAGAATGATTCAAAGAATTGATGCGCGTAAACTATGCTCCATTAACTACCCAAGGAGACAAGAGCTACATCAATAAGAAAGGATAACCAATCCTAACAAGCAAGGGGTAGAGAGTTGCAACTATGCACTTACATAGATATGCTTGCTCAAAGAAAACAAACAAACAAGCAACAAGCTAGTTTAAGCAAGGGGCTTGCTTATTACAACTCCACCAATTAGTGCTCACTCTAAATGAGGTAAAACTCTAAGAAGATTGACCCAAAATAAGTGAGAATGCATGCTACATTTATAGTGGGAAAGGGGCCCCTAAAATCTAAGAACCACCTTTCCAAGTCAGCCTCCTAAATTGAAGAACTTATTTGAGATGACTTGGGGAGTGGTTGAGTGACATTTCTTGATGTAATCGAATGGACTTTGGCTTCCTTAGATTGCTCGACATTTCAGGGATTGATTTCCCATAAATTTTTTGCTTGAAGCTTGAGTTTTAACACTCTCCCTCAAGCTTCAATTCTCATCTTTATCCAAGCTCGCTCATGTTGATGTATTTCTTGAACTTTGAAATCTTTATTTCATCCAAGGCCTTTCTAAACATGTCAACAACTTGATCCTTGGTGCCAATATGATGTACAAAAAACTTGTTGGATATCATGTTTTCCCTTATGAAGTGAGTGCACTTCAATATCCTTCCTTTAAGCATGATACAGAGAATTCGATGCTAGATGAATGCTACTCATGTTGGAAACAAATATTAGATATATGTCACCCTAAAAATTAATCTCCATAAATAACGTCTTAATCACATGTGACTTGAGGTAAAGCTCTATAATCAGACTCGGTGGAAGATAATGCCATTGTGGGTTGCTTCTTTGAAATCCATGACATCATCTTGCTATCTAGCATGACTAGGTAACCACTTATACTCCTTCTATCTTCCTTGGAACTAACCCAATCACTTGGATATCATCATCAAATGTGTTGAAAATTCCCTCATTTATAGTGGCCTTGAGATATTGTAACATTCTTCTTGCCGCTTGCAAGTGTGTAGTCCTTGTACTATGCATTAATTATCATAACACTCCAACTCCATATGCTATGTTGGGCCTAGTTATTGTGGCATAATTGAAAGAGCCTAAAATAGATCAATACAAAGTTACATCCTGTAATGGTTCTCCATGAATGGAGCTTACCTTTACATTAACTTCCATGGGATTTCAAAGAGGCTTGCAATGTAGTATCCTAAGCCTCTCAAGTAGGTCTAGAATATAATTCCTCTGTATGAGAAAAAGACCATCTTCTTCATATAAAAATTAAATGCCAAGAAAATACCTAAGATCTCCAAGATCAGAGATCTTCAACTCCTTTCCAAGCTTTGCCTTGATCTCTTTGATGCCTTTTGTATCATTAGCTATAATTATATGATCATCTACATACATACACATGTAGACTGTAAGTTCTCCTCTTTGTTTGATTGAGAGAGATGGATCCACCTTGCATTGATTGTAACTACATTTGATCAAATAGTCCACCAATCTTTGGTTGCAAGCCCTTCAAGCTTGCTTTAGGCCATAACGTTCCTTCTTCAACCTACAAACATGATGTGGATTGCTTCATGAACAAATCTACTGCTTGCTCCATGTATACCTCTTCCACCAAGTCTCCATTGAGAAAGGCATTCTTGATATTCAAGTGGAAGACCTTCACACCTTTGCTTGTATCCATTGCAATGAGTGTCCTAATTGTGCTCATCTCCACTCCATAGGTTTGTGCAAAACCCTTGGCCACCAATCTTGTTTTGAACCTAAGAATAGATCCACATAGATTCCTCTTTTTTGTATATTTTCCATGGGGCTGAATGTCTCTTCAAAGTCCACTCGATAGGTTTGTGCAAAACCCTTGGCCACCAATGTAGCTTTGAACATACAAATAGATCCATCTGAAGTCATGTTTACTTATACATGCACTAAATACCTATTACCTTGATGTTCTCCTTCTTGGGCACTAGGGTCCATGTTTGATTCTCCTCAAGTGCATCAATCTCTTCTTGCATTGCCCTTTTTCCATTTGGTGTACTTGCTTGCATCTTCATAACAATCGGTCTCATGATCTTCTACTACTTTTTTCATATATGCATAATGAGTTGTCATGTAAGAATCATAAGTAAACCTTTGAGTCAGATACATAACCCTAGAAGACTTCCTTTCTTTACCTTTTGGAGGAATAAACCTCGTTTGCCTTGGGTACTTGATCTCTTTATTTGATGTGGCTTCTTTCTCCATCACATGTCCTTCATCGTCTTCAACCTCATTACCTTATTCATCCAACTCCATGAATGTTGCTTTGACTTTGTTGATTGATTGCACGTCATAGCTTGATGAAGGACTCCCCCTACATGGTGAGGTCATGATTGAACTATCTTCATTGATGGAACACCTTGGTCCACTTAGCTCTAAGTTGATTTGTTCTTCATCATGTCCATGCTTTTATTCTTCATATTATTGCATACAATCATACTTCTTATACCAAGGGAGTAGCTCATCAACTGCTACATCCCTCGATATTGTCAATTCCTTTGTGTCTAGGTTGAAGCACCGGTAACCTTTATAATCATTTGAATAGAAACACACACATTTCTACCTTTGTTTGTAGCTTGTGCCTTAATTCACTTGGCACATGTACATAACAAGTAAATAAAAATATCTTCAAGTGGAAAAGATCCGGTTTCTTATGATAATAGGCTTGACATGGTCTCAAGCCATGGATCCCTAAGGCAGGAACCCTATTCATAAGATACATGGCACTATTTGATACATCACTCTAGAACATGTTAGGTACATTCATCTCACTAAACATTTCTCTAGAAATCTGTGCAATGTATCTATTCTTTCTCTCTGCTACCACATTTTGTTGGGGTGTGTACCTGCATTTTACTTGTCTCTTGATGCCTTGATCCCATAGGAAATTAAAAAAATTCATTAGAAAATATTCTCCCCCTCCATCTGACCTAAGCTTTTTGTTATATATAGCTATTTCCTTCTCTACCATTGCCTTGACTACTTTGAAACATGTAAACACATCTAATTTCTTTTGGATGAAATAAACCCAAAACATCCTTTTGCAATCATCTATAAAAGTGAAAAAGTACTTTTAACCTCCAATGGATTGCTCTTTGGTTAGACACCACACATTTATATGTATCAACTCCAATGGATTTTGGCTTATGTGGGCATGCTTCTTGAATGGAAGTCTCGCGTGCTTCCCTAGTTGACACGATTCATATAGATGCTTCATACCTTATCCTTGGAAGTTGATGAACCCTTCAACCTGCCTCTTGAATTGCATTTCCTTCATTCTTTTTATGTTGATGTGGCCTATCCTCTTGTGCCACAAGTCCAACATGGAAAACTTCTTATTTCCATATGTGAAGTAAAGATGTTGAGTGGAATGTGCATTTACCTCCAAAGTGAATAGTACTTAGGGTTCTCCACAAATCATCTACCTTTTTTGAACCGTAGTTGATAGCCTCTTTCAACCATTTTCCCTAGAGACACCAAGTTCTTTATGATGGTAGGTACATGCAAGACACCCTTGAGACATCTTCCTTCCTCCTTGTGATTGAAAGATACATCTCTCACATTGGAGATCTCATCATCACCTAATTTTACATGTCCTTTACCTTTGGAAGCATGTAGATTAGTAAACGAAGATACGCTGAAACTCATATGGTTGCTACATCCACTATCAATATACCAAGTGTTATCTACTTTACTTGAATTCCCATTCATGTGCATCATCAAGAGATTTTCATTATCTGAACTTGTAGAACGCATAATTACCTTGGCCTTAGTAGAAGGAACCTTGATTATAGCTCCTTTGGTTTCCTCCTTGGTAGAAATATCTAGCATAGTGGCGAAACTTTCCTTTCTCTTCTTCCGCTTGTTCTTCCCCTACCTCGTTGTGATGAGGTGCCTTGGTCATGTCCTTGATTGCTTGAGTGGCCTTGCCTTCCTCCAAACCTTCCTTTGTCCACGCCTTGTCCTTCTCTTCCTTTGCCCCTTTGATTACTTGTATAAACAACTTCTGCATCCTTGCTTTTAGTTCAACTTCCACCTATGTTCATCTATTTAATGAACATGAGAGTAGCCAATTGCTCAAAATCAAGAAGATTATCCGTTAAATATATTGATTTTCTAAAGGGTTTCTGCTTCTCATCATCCCTCAAACCATTGAGATTATAATCCACAAGATCATCATCTCTACATGGCTTCCAATGGATTCCAATGCATCTGACAATACCTTCATATTAAGTATGTAGTCATTTATGATTGTCGGTGAGATTTTCCTAAGGTTTTTTAGTTCATTCTAGGTTTTGATCACTCTTGCTTTTGTGCTTGTTGAATAAAGCCACTCAAGTGTCTCCAATATCTTCATGCCTGAATCCAATTCTTTGATATGGTTGATCATGATATTGCTAATGTGTTGGGGAAGGATAAAGATAACCCTCTTATCTCTTTCATTCCATTCCCTAAAGGCCCTTTGCTGGTCATTGGTTGGATTTTCATACATCATAGATCTTGGTTCACTTCCACTAATCAATCCCCAAAGGCCCTTTCCCATAAGGGAGTTGGAGATCCTAAATCTCCATGGTTGATTGTTCCCCTTATTTAACTTTTCAATTTGAGTGTTGAGGTCTCCCATCTCTAGTCTTTGCTACTTAATCTATCCCTTGGCTAATTCTCCAATATGTTTAAAATGCAAATGAGGCTCTAAAGTTACCTCAATCAAAAGTTTTCCTTAAATGGATACCTTGCACAATTGAAAATTTGAGTAGAATAGCTCCCCCGTGGCATGAGCTACCTTCAATAGGGTTTTGTTGATGGAGATCTTCAACCACTAGATCCACAAGGTCTCCGTAATTGGATTTCTTAAAGATGCCAAAATGCTCTGATACCAGTGTTGGGGGAATTATCTCAACCTCTATGCAAGGAGGAAGAGTGAATGACATCCACAATAACCTTCTTTGACCCATGTATCATAAGCGTTGATGACCTACACAGTAACCTTCTTTGATCCATGCACCCCAAAAATATGCTTTGTTAGAGCATATGCAAAGAACGATAAGGTCTTGTAGACATGTAGTGGAAACCAAGAGCTTTCCAACAAAATACATTTCACTCCAAATGGATTCTTAAATAGATACACAATTTCCACAAGATTAGCTAGCTGAATGCTCACAACCGCTAGTCAAACAGGGATCTCACTTCACTCCATCAAGCTTTTCTTAGAGAGTATATAGAAATTGATCCTTAAAAATTGGGTTAACTTTATAGCACTCTAACAGCCATCCAAAAAAACCAAAAGTATAGCAAATGAATGAATAGATAAGGAGAAACAACCCTTACAAGTTAGAGCCAAATAGTTCCAACAGAGCCTACACACAAAGAGAGATATAAATCACCCAATTTCCCTAAAATAAAGATTTTTGCAGAACCACTCATAGAATGCTATACAACATTTATGAGCATAAATAAGCCTCCAATAGCTATCCAAAAATACACAAATTACATCAAATGGATACATAACAAGGGAGAACCAATGCTAACAAGTGAAGGGTAGAGAGTTGAAACATTGCATGCACAAGCACATAGATATGCCTACTCGAGAAAAAATAACAAGCAAGCAAGGGGATAGCTTAAGAAAGGGGCTTGATTATTAGAATTCCAGCACTTAGTGCTCACTCTATCTGACCTAAATCGTGAAGATGATTTCCACAAAAGAAGTCATGATACATGCCAATTTTATATTGAGAAGTGTGCCACTAAAATCCATGAACTACCTTTCTAAATCGGCCTCCTAAACTTGAGGACTTATTTGAGATGCCTTTGGGAGTCGTTGAGTGAATTTTCCCTATGGAAGCATGTGGCTTTCGGATTCCTTAGAGTACTCCACATATCCATGATTGACTTCGCTTGAATTCATTGCTTGAAGCTTGACTTTTAAGACGGGTGGTAGGGATTGTTTGATATATTTCAATAGTGATGTCTCTGAACACATGTATGAGTGTCTAATTTTCGTACATTCATGGGCTAACACATTTAGTTTTGTGTTGCTCTCCAACCTTTTTCATCTTCTCCCTCATGCTCTTTGTGAGCTTCCACAAACCTCTAGCTCAAACATTAAGATCGTCACACACACACACACACACTATATATATATATATGTGTGTGTGTGTGTATGTGTGTATGTATGTATGTGTATTTGTGATTCTAGCCCTAGTTAGTTTGCGTATTCATTTTTGAATTTACAAAACACACACAAATAGATATATCTATCTCTCTCTCTCTCTCTCTCTCTCTCTCTCTCTCTATATATATATATATATATATATATATATATATATATATATATATATATATATATATATATATATATATATATATATATATATATATATATATATATATATATATATATATATATATATATATATATATATATATATATATATTGAAATCAATATGCACATGAGGTGTTTTTCATATGTAACTCATTTTTCCTAAATATAAACACACAAAAAAAATTTATGTTTTCCTTCGTAAATATGCACGTTTACGTCTAATTTACCATTTCATTTGGTGATGCTTGAGATTAAAACAAAACACAAAAAGATTAAATAAAAATAATAAAAAAAAAGGACGTTTTTATGATGACATGATAGGATGCAACAAACAAATGTGATTGTTTTTTGCTTTTTTGGATTGAGAGTTCAAGTTGTTGCATAGTGTTCATTTATTTTAGCACTAGTATTAAAGGAGGAATGGATGGTGGACAAATAAAATTAGTAGATATAGTCCTCTTACTATACCTACAATCGATAAATGGTTAAGAGAAGATTACTAAAGAAATCAAAGCACAATATTTGTATGGTTATAAATCTCAGATTTGTACTTAAGAGGAATTTGCTTTAAGAAAATAATATTCAAAAGAATCACAATGTGTTACAATAGTTTCTGAAACTTTTAAGGTACACCATTATGCACATCGTAAAGGCTTCATTTTGAATTTGGTAAGATATCGTTCTACCCATTATACTTCTAAGAGATCATTGCGTTTCGTTTTCTAATGATTTAAAAATTTCTCTTGGTAAATGATTTGATTTTTTTGAGGCTTCTAATGGCCTAGCATTGATATGTATCCAATAATAAGGGTGAAAAGGGCTACAAAAGGCTTAATGGTAAGTTTCCACAATGATGGGACAAGTTTTACATTCCATATATAGCTTGAGGCATGAATCCTCTCATAGTTATGTTTATATAAACCTTTCTTCACTCAAGTTATGGTTATATTATTTCTAGTGTATGAACTTTTGATTACTCAAACTAGACGATGAGCCTTACATCATTGCATATCCACTTGTACTCCTCTATTCTTTGGATCCAACCTGATCAACATTTGTAAATGATTTTATCTGAAAATCATCTTGAAAAGGATGTAATATACCTTCATTCAAAGTATCCTTGAGATATCTTAGTACTCTTTTAGCTTCAAGTAAATGAGGAACCCTAGGTGGGTGCGTAAATTGTGATAGCTCACAAACTATATATAATAGGCTAGTCATGTTGATAGTGGCATATATCAAAGAGCCAAGTATTGACATGAATGAAATTACATCCTAAAATATGAACCATGCTTTTTTTGGTTCTTCATTTCCTCTTGAAGTCCTTCCTTATACATCTTCATTTTCTTGCATAGAAACATTTAAGGACTGGAGGGGGTAAAATCTAATCAAATCCAACATCCCTAGATATCTTTTTTGTCCCTTTTGTTCACGTGCATACCAAATCACTACATATTTTTCTTATTCATCATCAAGTTTTCTCATTAATTTAATCCATAAAAACACATAAAAAGTACACCCAAATGATCTCAAGCGTGATGCATGAAGTATTATTTAGTGGTTGTTGTGTCAAGCCAATAGAAGATTGACATCTCCATCTCCTTTAGCCTTAGCAAATTCTAGAATGTACCTATTCTTTATGTTTGCTACATCATTTTGTTGTGGTACACACTTGCATCTGACTTTCATCTTGATTCCAGGACTCCAAGGAATCATAGAGCATGAGGGAGAATTATTTTTCCTGTCCATGTGATGTCAAACATCCAATGAACCTATCAGATTACTATTTTACAATGTCTTTCATGTACTAAAACTAAGTCATGCTTGTGTAATCATCAATGAAGGTTATAAAATATCGTGTACATCCATTTGAGTTCTCCTTTCTTGACCCCGAAGCATTTGGATGAATTAGTTCAAGTGCATGTTAAGTCACAAAATTCCTCTTGATCAATGGTAACATAGTTTGCTTACCTAAATAGAAAGCTTCAAAAACGTTCTTGAGATTTTGATTCTAAAGATTTGGTACTCCAAGCACTAAGGTCTTGTCTTACCATCCAATGTGAATAGCCTTACCTCCTTTCTGTCTTTGGCCATAAATCTGTCTTGGAACATCAAGCTTACACTATGCTTGAGGTGGATTTGATCTACATCAAAAAGCTATCATTTCGATTACATAAGAAAAAAAAAATTGAAGCATTCTTTTACTTATGCTGAATTATTGTATTTTTCTATGGAAGCAATAGAGGCAGAGGTGGACACAACTTCAACAACAACAATAGAAGCCATAAAAGAAGGGACTACAAAAGTCATTTTAAAGTTCAAGCACATGAATACTCATCGCTTCTAATGAACCTAATCCACAAATAAGTTAAAGAAGATGATCATTTGTTCTACATAGACTCTGGATGCTCAAATCATGTTGCAAGCAACATTTCTCTTCTATGTAATTTTGAAAGTCCAAAGCATAGACATGAATTTCAAATAGGGGATGACACAAAGCACAATGTGGAGAAGATTGGTAATTTCAAAGTTTCCAATGGTAGGAGAAACATTCAGAGTAAGGTTCTCTATGTACCCACTATCACTAAAACCCTAATAAGTATAGGACAAATAGTTGAAAAAGGCTTGAAAGTTAGGTTCACCCAACATGGAGCTTTTGTGGAAGATCCATGCCAAGACTTCAAGAAGATAGTGAGAGGTGACAAGCATGGTAGGCTCTTTATCTTTGAAGTAGGAGAAACCAAGAACATAGATCTATTCACTTTTGTGTATCAAACCCTAACTAAGCTTGAATTAAGGCATAAAAGACTTTCTCATGTGAATGCAAGAAACTTCAAGGATATATGTAGGGATCAAAGTGTTCTAGGACTGCAAAACATATCAAAGCAACACATGATCATTAGATGTGATACATGTCACATTGGGAAGGCACAAAGACAACCATTGAACCACAAAGGCTACATCCACAACAACATATTGGAATTAGTACATACAGATGTATGGGGACCAAGTCAAAAAACTTCATTAGCAAGATCAAGGTATTATGTCTCATTTATTGATGACCATAGTAGATGGAATATTCTGTAGTTTATCAAAAGTAAGAATGAAGTATTTAATTGTTTCAAAAAGTATCTAGCACATGTGGAGAACCATATAGGTAGAGCACTAAACAAGCTCCAATCTGATGGAGGGAGATAATACTTTCCAAAGAGTTTGATGAGTTCTTGCATGATAAAGGTATCAAAAGGGAAGTGACTACCAGGTACTCTCCTCACCTGAATGGAATTGGAGAGAGGAGAAATACAACATTGGTTGGATCAACTAGAGTGATGCTTGAAGAGAAGAGGTTGCTACATTATCTAGGGGCAGAGGCTATTTCAACTGCTATGTACCTTGTCAATCAACTACAAGCCCAATCACTTCAAGTTATGACTCCCTATGAAGGATGGCATGTAAGAAAACCTAGTCTTGGACATTGCAAGGTGTTTAATTGTTTAGCTTATGTTCACGTACCATCACAAATAAGAGGTAAGCTAGATGAAAGGGCAACAAAGGCAATGTTTATTAGGTACGACTAAACTCAGATGCGTTACAGGTTCTATAATCCTTCAACCAAGAAATTCACTACAAGTACTAGAGATGTGTTTTAAGAACACAGGTCATGCTATGATGAAGACAAACAAAAGGTAACTCTACCGTTTGATCTTGATTCTCATCAATTCGGAAACAAGCACGATACATAGGTTCAAGTTCCATGAAGTGATACAGATGATTACCAAGATGAAAGGGATATGGAAGTCAAGAGGCAAAGCAAAGATGCAAAAGTGTGGAGAATGCTCCAAGAAAGCTCCTAGAAGATAAATAAGAGAGATGAAACAACTAGATAGGTATAAATATGATTCCACATATATTACCAAGCATTCAATCTACTTGGCAAAAGAATCAATTTCAAAAGAACCCTCAACTTATGAGGAGGCAAAGGGAAACCCTAATTGGGAAAAGGCCATGAAAGATGAAATAGATGCATTGAAGGAGATGGACACTTGGGATTTGGTTCCAATGTCACCCAATCAAAAGGTAATTGGTTGTAGATGGGTATATAAAGTCAAAGGAAACTTAGATGGATTAGTTTGCAGGTACAAGGCAAGATTAGCTACCAAAGGATGCTCACAAATGCATGGTGTAGACTAAGAGGAAACATTCTCACTAGTTGCAAAGATGACTACAATCAAAACATTGATAAGTGTAGCTACTGCACAAAATTGGAGACTCTTCCAACTTGATGTAAAGGAATGCATTCCTAAATGGTTGGATAAGTAAAGAGGTATATATGTCAAAACCTCAAGGTTTTGAAAACCCTAATCATGAATCTTATGTCTAAAGACTTAAGAAAGCATTGTATGGATTGAAACAAGCTCCTAGAGCTTGGACTTATAGGTTATACCTTCAAGTTCAAGGGTTCAAACCTAGCAACTTAGATCCTTCTTTATTCATCAAAAGGGGTGTATATGTAGATGATATGTTTTTGATAGGTGATGATCTGAATGATATTCAAAGGATCAAGAGAAATATGCAAGAGGAGTTCAAAATCGGTGACTTAGATGAGCTCACATACTTCCTAGGTATGCAAGTGATATACAAACATGAAGGAATGTATTTTACTCAAAAAAGATACATTCAGGATACTTCTTAAGATCAAAATGGAGAACACTAAACCTATAGGTTCAGCTCTAGAGATGAATCATAAACTTAGTGTTTATGAAGGGGAGAAAATTGAAGACATAAAAGAATATCAAAGCTTGGTAGGTATATTTATATATTCTACTCATACAAGGGTGGACATCTCATATAGCATAGGAGTGCTAAGTCAATTCATGCACTCTCCAAGAAGACCACACATGAATGCAACTAAGAGAGTACTTAAGTATCTCAAAGGTATAATCAATGATGGTATATTCTATCAATACTCTTGAGATAAAATATCAAAATCTATTCAGATATAAATTGGGCAGGAGCTATGTATGATAGAAGAAGTATCTATGGTAACTTGGAATTTGCAGGTTCAAAATTAGTCTCATGGAGTTCCAAGAAGCAACTAACAATTGCTTTATCCTTAATTGAAGCAAATTACAGAGGTTTCAAATTAGCAATTCAAGAAGAAAAATGTTTAAAAGCATTTTATACAGATTTGGGACTTCTGAGTTTTAAACCTCACATATTTGGAGATAATGTAAGTTCCATGCATCTACTAGCAAAAGCTATTTTTCCATGCAAGAACCAAACAGATAGAGGTTCATTACCTTTTCAACACTTAGAATCTCATGGCAATGGAGAGAATGAAGCTTTGTAGATTTAAATCAATGGGAGGTATTCAACATATTAGAGAATGAAGACTCACGCATGCTTTAGCTTGAAGGGGAGCTATTGGAAAATCAAGCTTACACTATGCTTGAGGTGGATTTGATCTTCATCAAAAAGCTATCATTTGGATTATGTTGAAAAAATATCCATTGAAGCATTCTTTTATCTATGCCCATTGTTGTTTTTTTAAAGATTTTTTATGGATCATTTACCATTATAGAAGTTTAGATCTTTGCACATGTAAAAGGGGACAAAGACAGCTAAACTTCCACGAGTTTTAGGTGTTGGAGTTGCAATCAATGAATGAGACAATCACCTAAAAGTAGATCAAACTAGATCTTCACTTTTCGTAGATTGTAGGAAAGTGAATTTCTCCTCTTCAACAACCTTTACCACCCTTTTTTGAAATCAAAATCCATTTGTTTAGGTCATGGAGAACTTTAAGACTTTATATAATGACGTCAAATCACTTCTATATTACTTGAAAGCAATATACATACACTTGCTGCCATCGTTGTCTTGCTCCTTCATTTTTCTGCATCATCTTCTTAAACAATAGTAAGCTTGTAGAGGCTTGTGCGTTGTTTGTAGAGCTCCATATTTGATGAATGAGCACACATTGGAGATTTAGTGGTGTCCTGTTTATGTGTATAAATTTTCAATGAGTTTGGTCTAGTAGATTGGGAGAAATCTCAGCTTTTTTGCCTCCGGATCTATCTCTACGCATTCTTGAAAAATAGGAGGTACCATTGTTGAGTGTCAGGTTCATTCCAAAAGCAGATTTTGCTTTTTTCTTGTGCTCTTATGCATTATATGAACTCAACCCTATGTGTGTCACTCCTCAAAAATGATTGTTTCCAATTGTAATCATAAGGGCTGCTATGAGCATTTGAAGTTCATTGTGCCATCCAAACATAGTAAGTATTTTTGAGATAGTCAATGTGCAAACCTATCTGTTTTGTATTGACTCTTTCTCCTTGATGCTCCAAAGTATGTAGTGCATTTTATTGCACTTATCCCATGGATATGAGGTCTATATTTGTCTCAATGAGCCAAGACCTGGTCTTCTGCGAGTTGGCTAGACCGAACTTCATCGCTTTGCAACTCATTTTTCTACCTCCTACAAGCTTCTCCAAGTTCTTTCAATCCATACCTTTGCTTTGCGCTCTCTAGAAAATATCCCTTCATATCAAATTTGACCTCTAATCCTCCCTCAACCATTTGACATGTAGAAATAAGATTTTTTGTAATAGTAGGAGGCTAAAGAACATCTTTCAAGAACTTAGCCTTATCAGAACCATCCAGCATATCATCATGTGTATGTGTGATGGCATGGAGAGTATCATCACGTTTTTGCACATTTCCTTTGGTTGATGGTACCTACATTTTTTAGAATAATTCCTTGTTGTAGCTCTTGTGATGCATAATTACATTTCTCTTGTCCCATTTGATAGTAGTCCCTTGAATGGAGGACATACTTTCACTACAACATATCGAGGGTATACCGAGGTTGCTACCGAGGCAAATGAACGGGCATGAATTCTTCGCGACGTCGATATTGCAGTCGGTATAGGCGTCGGAAAGAAAGTGCCGGTATGGGCGCCGGTATAAGTGTCGGTATATGCGTCGGTATAAGCATCGCTATTTTGGATGCAAATACCGACGTCCGCGTGTACCGGTGCATATACCGACAACCATACTGGACCTACCGACACGTATACTGAGGACCATACCTGCACAAATTTTTTTGGACAGAGTGTGTTGTCTTTTGCTAAAGCATGATGTTGTTTAGCAAAAGACAATACACTCTGCCCAACTGAGTACATGTGTTATGTACTCTAATGGCAACCAAAACATAAACTTATATGAACAAAAATGAGCAAAAATGAACAATGATTCATGTACAGAAAGTCGTATATGCCATGAATGAAAAATGTACAAAAGTGTGGCAAAGCACTTACATATAGGAATCGAATACAAAATTATGGTACATCATTGACACATAGGAGTGTAATACAAAATTGTGGCAATGTGACAAAACACTTCCATAGAGGAATCGAATACAAAATTATGGTTCATCATTGTCGTATGCGAGTGTGATACAAAATTGTGGCATTGATCAAAATATTTACACCCACAATCTTGCAACAAAACATATGTATAAAATAAGAACAATTAACATGACATTTATAAACAACAACTAGAAACATGAAACCAACATATAACTTTACCTAATAAAGAATATTCTCCCATGAGACGATTGCACAGCGTCCCTCTAAGTCTTGTAACAGTGCAGTCAGTCCATGTCGATATCCATACGATTCTTCAGTTCGCGTTGGAGGACGACCCACTGCCAACTCCTATAGTAAATATGTAAAATGTTAGATGAATATACATAATATACTTAACACAAACAACTTCAATAATTAACATCATACTTACGAATTGGTAGCGCATACTGTCGTATCCGCCGCTACCTAAATGCGACGTTCCAACCGTACCTAACCGTGTGGCCGTCTCATCTCTTTGTTGATGATACCGATCATGAGTATGTTGATGTTCATCCTGAATCGATTCCCATTCTTCGGCATGTAGCCATACAAGCTTCGGTAAGCCTGCTTCGAAAGCATCGCGAGCTTCCGATCGTCGATGCGACATCACCTCGCGTGCTGTATGTTGTATCCAATCGGAACTCACAATAGGATTGCTAGTTGCTCACTGGTACTCTTCATATATGCATTGTGTGATATGATTTTTAGAGTCTCTATCCTGTTCGGCCCATTTTAACATTACTGAATGACCGAATTCGATAGAGCAGAGTTGTCGTATACGTTGTCGCATTGACTTCCCCGCCGCATCCATAACTGGAGCTCCATTACGGATATGATATATTTTCGATACATCATGATCATGTGCACCCCAAGGTGTACGTTGAGATCCCATCTGATGCAATATGAAGATCTCATCTCATCCAATGTATATATATGCATGCTAAAGCTTGTACACATATGCATTCATGTATACATATGCATTCATGTATGCATATGCATTCATGTATGCATATGCTTGATTGTATGCATATGCATGCTTAAGCTTGTATACATATGCATTCATGTATACATATGCATATGCACATGCATACATGTATACATATACATATGCATATGCTTGTTTGTATACATACATGTACATATACATGTATGTATATGCATACATGTATGCATATGCATATGCATACATGTATACATATACATATACATATGCATATGCTTGCTTGTATATACACCTACATATGCATATGCTTGCTTGTATGCATATGCATGCTTAAGCTTGTATGCATATGCTTGCTTGTATACATACATGTACATATACATGTATGTATATGCTTGCTTGCTTACATATGCATATGCATGCTTAACCATGTATGCATATGTAAGCATATGCTTGCTTGCTTACATATGCATATGCATGCTTGAGCATGTAAGCATATGCATATGCATATGCATGCTTAAGCATGTATGCATATGCATTCATGTATACATATGCATTCATGTATGTATGAAAATGCATGCATGCATGTATGCATATGCATGCATGCATGTATGCATATGCATGCATTCATGTATGCATATGCATGAATGCATGTATGCATATGCATGCATGCATTCATGTATGCATATGCATATGCATTCATGCATGTATGCATATGCATTCATGCATGTATGCATATGCATTCATGCATGTATGCATATGCATTCATGCATGTATGCATATGCATTCCATTAGGGAAAAAAATGAACCCTGCATGGGCCTTTTGGATTAAGGAGTGATTAGTGATGGACCAATGAGAGGAGGGTGGTGGACACAGTCTATAGCCTATAAATCACTAGGCTGAAGGGGGATGAGGGGACAGGATTCCCCTATGTTCAGGTTTTGCCTCTAGAGAGAGAAAGGAATCTCGTAACTTACCTGGGCCCAAAAATTCAAAATTTTCAAAAAGTTATAAAACTCATCATAACACCATTTAATGGTCCCCCAACCACTTTTTAGGATCAAAAGTGCTATTTTTGGGTTCTAAATCAAAATCCGTGCATGAACAGAAGTGAAAAAAGTGACTTTTTCAAAAATAACTCAAAATGCAACTTTCTCCCTCCAAAACCTCCCATTTTCATACCCAGGTCCCAAAAAGTCATCTCTTTCCACTACTTTCTCTCCCTAGCACACCATTGCAGCTCCTGCATCTCCATTTCTTTGTCTATGCATCATCTTCTTTGAATTCCTATTGTCATTTCCATAGCCTGATCTCCAATGGAGAAACCTAAATCTCATAGACGTCCAAAAGATGAGGTTATCGCGATAAAATGTCACAATATCAAGGCTCCAGAAGGATTTTGGTTAGGACAGGAGTTCTGCAAAGGTGCATGGGTGTACATGCAACCCTCTGGTGTTGGTCCTCACCGTGTGAGAGATCGTGGAAACTTGGATCTTCATTGGAAAGGGAAGTTACTAGGCTTCAAAAAGCTCAAAAATGGTGAAACTGTTGCCATTGTACAACATGTGTTCACAATGTCAACCATGAAATTGGAAAACTCAAACAAAATGAGATATCCTATCAACTGTAAGTATTACTCATTGACTTTTGTCCAAATTTCAGAATATACCTAGCTAAGTTGTGTATTTTTTTGTTGTAGACATATTTCCTTCTACCTTGGTGGAAGAACAACCACTTCATAGTCTTACAGGTACTTTCCAAGCATTGCATGCAGATGTTGGGTCGATAGTCTTTCCACAAGCCCGTCCTGCTCAGCTATTATGTGAGAGAGTTTTCTTTTACACACATACATATGTTGTACCCTCTTCATCAAATGATTTTGGCAAGTTAGAGATGATTAAGGTAGATTCTCTCTTAAAGCTTGAGTGGCCGCAACCTGATGTATGGACATTAACATCTTTGAAGCATAAGATGGTGATGGACATACACAACTCTTTGAAATTTACAAGAGTTTCAAGATCTATAGGATTACATTGGTGTGTTCCTGTTCATTGTTTTGTACATTTATTTCAGATATTCACAATTCTAGAGACGTCAACAATGTTCATGTTAAAAGATATCACGTATGAGCAGGTAGAGTGTTTGCTAGGTGAAAAATGGGGACTTGTAGAAGGATGCACCAAAGGGGATAGATACATTTGTAAAATTGGTGCAAGAGGCATAGGATTTCGATACTTGAAACATCGTACTTCATTGTACATTAGATTCTATTATGATCGTTGGATGTGTAAACTTGGTGAATGGATACCATTACAAAGTTCTGAGGGTGTTTTAATTTCATTTGAAATTAAGATAAATCTACCCAACAATGAAATGGAAGTTATTTCAGTAAATCATCATTGGACTCTTGCCAACGTGAGAGAACATCTAGTAATCATGGGATTTGAGGATCTGGATCAATCAAAGTTCAGAATACAAGGGCATAAGGTAAGTAGCATATGGTATTTCTTCTTTTGTTTATACAAATTCTTACACTCAAATATGTTCATTTAAAGTTTTCTATTTGTCTGCAGATTGGTAAGAGGTTGGAGGATAAAATTAAAGTCCTCCTTGAATGGAGTGTGGATGGAACTCAACTTTCATTGTCATAGCTCAAGGACTATTTGAGTGCTACAGTGTACACACACCTATGTTCCATTTATAATCCTACATCTGCAACAATGTATTTAACATGCAAGACATGTAGCATGTAAAATTTTTTGATCTCAATATGATGTACAATTTGCCAAATCTTTGGTTTTTCCAATGGCAATTTATTATAATTTTAAAGTTCTGAGAATTTTTTTTTTCTATTGTGTTGTCGTGTATCTTATTCTGGTTAATGATTCTGTTCAATCTTTTTATGAGCAAAAGTTTTTTTTCTGAGAGTTCTGTGCATGATTGTTTTATTTGAAGGTATCAGTTTTAGTTTTAAAATGGGTCCCACTCACTTTAAAATTTTGAAACTACTATAAAAGCAACACTTATTCTCTCATTTCTCACTTTTGCAACCAAGAAGAGCTACAATCACTAGCAGAGTACGCACACAAGCTAGCATCACGCGCAATGGCTGCCGCATCCTCCAGTACCCTGCAACTCAAACGTCCACGTGAACTCTTCAATGAGTTCTTGGAATCAACTGAGTTCAAAGGTCAGAACCACTTGTATGACCTACTGTCTAGGGTCCCTGATCTAGACAAAACAATTCAACTGAACTCTGATGTGCTCAAGGAAATCATAGAGTTCCTTGAGTACTACATCTTGCGTTTTTCTATAGAAATACCGCCTTATGAGGGTAAATGGGTTCCATGTGACCTTCTACTCTACATACATAGAGGCGATGAAGCCTTCATGAAACGCCTTAAGCGCTTCATGGCAATTGCGGAAACTGCTGGGCACTTACTAGATGACTCTGTGCCATTAGTAAAAAAACTTAACAAAAAGAAGAGGATGGGTACAAAGTACCTATCCTACACTGCAACAACATATTTTATTATTAATGAGGAGCCGGAACCTACACCTGTTGAGCTCCCCAACCTTGCCACTGGGGGTTTTGTTAAGGAGAAGAATGAGCCTCAACCAGAGGCCATAAATTTTTCCAAAGAAAGCATTACAATCCACCAAGAATTCCCTGGTGGTGTTGAGGATAAACTACATGTGCAATCAAGCATGGAGGAGCCCCCCCCTTCAAATCTCAACCCCTCTGAGCCCACATTACCAGAGGTGGAACTTGAATATCTCTCCTGCATCGTTGTGGATGGAGAGGAATTTATTCTACTCCATGACATTGAGAAGGCATTCGGTCTACGTCTAGATGAATGCTTGAGTATTTTCTCCACAATGTCAGATGTTCCACTTGACAACACATCTGACATACTTGAAAAGAAGTCCATCCCACTTGGGGATTCTGTGGCAAACACCATATCAATGGTGTGTGCTGATATTTTAAATGATGACAACAATTCTACTACAGAGGAGGAGTTCAGTGCAGCACAGGAGAGGATACTGAAGCAAAAAATTCCTACATCCCATGTAGCAGAGCAGAGTGGCATGGCCCACTCTAGCATTGATCTTGATGCCCCTGGAAGAGGGGAGGAAGAAGACAAGCTTCATGATGTAAGTGGTAATTGAATTAAATAAATCGATAATTTTAAGTTAACATTGTAAGAGCTTGAATTCTCATTTGTTCTTAATAGGAAGCAATTGAGCTCGACAAGTTCGCAGCAAGGTCTGGTGGGGATCGAGCTTCTCGTGGGAGTGGTGCATCCTTGGCAAACTACATCGGAAAGTTGCCAAAGGATGATTTTGTTATCATACACAAAGACTACAGTCTCGATGGGCACTTCATCACTTGGTGCTTGAAGGCCCTTAGCAAGATTTTGTGTTTATGTACAATTACCCAAGGCACTAATTGTGTCATTTTGGTTAGGAAATCCTTAGTTGTAACTACTTTAGGACTTAATTTTAGAGGGAAAGTATTAGGGCAAATAGGTATCGCCATGAGTCTTGGAATGCAAGACCCCCATGTAATATCAAGATCTGTATTGACTTACCAGCTGCCTCAATCTCTCCAAAGGAGAAGGAAAGTTGTGGAGAAATTGAAGGCAGCTGAGAAATGATGTAATGTCTTGATAATACAAGCTTTTTTTTTCATCATTTGTCTAGTTCTGTTTATGAATGTGCTAAAAAATTGAACTTATCTTCTCTCCACAAATTGTATCTAATTGGGGGTTTTTGTATTTTTCTTTGGTCCTCTGTATGATTATATGCTTAAAAAAGGCCAAAAAAGCCCCAGCCACAGAAACGCGGGAAACAGCCCTGCAAAATTTTTGCAGGGCTGTTTCCCGCGTTTCTGTGGCTGGGGCTTTTTTGGCCTTTTTTAAGCTTTTTAGGTGCTACAATACATAGGAAACAATGTAATTTCAGATTTTCAATTGGTTTTGGTATTATCAGGACCAGAAGTTTTCAGTAGGGTATAAACTCAGCCTTTAGTAGCTAAAGATCTCAATTCCTATAGGGTATAACCTCTTAATACCTAGACCCTTGCATCTCTACCATATGTCTTATGCTTACCAAAGACCAAATATTGCAAAAAAAACCCCAGCCACAGAAACGCGGGATTCAGCCCTGCAAAAATTTTGCAGGGCTGAATCCCGCGTTTCTGTGGCTAGGGGTTTTTTGGTATTAAAAAGACATGATGCACACCAGTATGTAGAAAAGGAACATATCTAGTCATAAAACAATAGGCAAGTGCATGCATGTTTAACTGAATCCATATATAACTGACTGAAAGAGAGAGAGAGAGTGAGAGAGAAAAAAGAGACAAAGAATATAAGTCAAAACAAAATTTTCTATTATCCATTGTATTACATCGCAAAGTAGCCTATCATAGGGTATAATATACACATCATGGGTTATTTCCTCTAATTCTTCTTGCTAGCTGAATGTCCTTCGGTTGTATGGTTACTCTCTTGGCATGGATAGCACAGAGGTTAGAGTCCTCAAGCATGGAGATGAGGTAGGCCTCAGCTGCCTCTTGAAGTGCTTCAAGTGCTATCCCTTGTATTCTTAGACCTGTTTGGTAGCTTTGTAGTTCCTCTTTCACTACCCTTGCAAAAGCTCTTCGTGGTATGAGTAGTTCAACGGACTTTTGGTAGTGTCATATCTCTGCAAAAGCCCTGCAGTGCTTCCTTCGTCTTTGTGGAGCTCTTGGGTTGGGAGGTATGTTTGGCTGGCGTTGAGGTCGACGTCGAGGTTGATAGTTTTTTTTTCTCCGATGTACACGATGTGAGGGCCCAGCTTCATCTTGCACATTTTGTTGTTGATGTGGTTGTTGACTTTGCTCTCTTTCCTCCTCTGTTGGTATTTGCCCTTGTCCTTGTGGAAGTGTCTTACCTCCATGTGTCACCCTATGGCTCGTTGGTATTTGCATATCATTCCATGGTGGTTGATTGTTGCTTTCCTCATATGGGGATGACTCTTCGTCGCTCTCTGGTACACTCCTTCTGATCAACTTCTGTTTGGGTCTTGATTTGATGGGTGTCCTTGTTGGTGGCTCATCCTCTGATCGTCCTGGAGTATAATAATCTTGTCTATTGGAAACTTCATTTTCTCGCACTGAATTGCTCCCAGGTGGTGTGCCATTGTGTGACACAGGCACAGATGTGCTCTGGGAACCACTTCGAGGCCTTTGGGGGGGTTGCAACCATGGTGGGCGTTGTGTCCCTAGATGAGGGCTAGGAAAGAAGACGCGATCTTTCCTTGCAGTTTGCTTGGTGCGTGCCATTCTCTTGAGTTGCAAAAAGTGTGAAATGAAGTGAGTTCTCTCTATTTATATAGTTTTTTAAAAAACTGTTTGTTCACACTAGAACGGACAAAACCTGTTTAAAACCATACAGAATATTATATATTAAATAATAACACATTGAAATCAAGATTACAATAATCATATGTATTACCACATAATGGGAAATAGCGAATTCACTTTACTTCCAAGCTGAGCCTTCTCGTTGTCTCCTTGCACGCCACTGAGCATGATGAAGAGGACCTAACGATGACTTCCATTTCTCACTGGCAATGTTGTGTTGCATCTTTCTTGCAAGTTTTGCCAATTTTGAATCCCTAAGTCGTTCCACAAAAAACTTTCTCGAGAATGTAGTGCGGTAAAACCAATTAAACATCTCCTCCATGTAGTTTGATTGCATTGGGCCACCACCATGTCGGGTGTTTTTGAAGTAGACACCCCTCGCTTTGTAGTGTGACTTTTCCATTCCTTGGGTACTGAAAATCTCTAATGACCCATATCGATGCATGAAAAAAGCTCCATGTGCAAACAAAATATGCTAAAAATTGTTAAGTACATTGGAAAAAGGTAAGTGTAACGAACACTTGTAGAAGAAGATTACACTTACAATGTAGTGTGTTATATTGCTCTCTCCCCAACATTGAATGAAACACTTGGTGAACTCCACTAATGTTTCTTGAAACATTTGACGTTGAATAGCACTAGACCTAGTCAGACCCATTAAGCCTACAACCTTATCAAAGCTCGACCAAACTTTCTTTCTCTTATTACAAAGATCAACTTGAGAGTCATTGTCTGTTGTGATCATGCATAGGTCTTTCCACAGCTCATAACGTTCATTATTTTGAGTGCTAGTACCTCTTCTAAAAAAATGTCTTGCTTTATTCCCTGTCATTGACACTTGTTGCAAGCTATCTTGAGATTCTCCAACTTTCTTAACAACTAGGGTTACATTTCCACCATGACAACCAATTGAATTAAGAAGTTCCTCCAATTTCTTTATAGCTTGAATAGATTTATCAACTGGCTTCATGGCAAATGCGTATTCTATATGGAGCTTCAGTAGTCTATCAAAAATTCTCATGAAGGCATGCAAGGTGCAAAAGTGGACATTGACTAAAGGGAATGGAATAATGGGATTCCAATCCTTATCTGACATGTCACGATTAGGTGTACCTAACATGGGACACCTCATTAAAGGTGTATCCCATTCAGCAGATGGAGTTGCATCTGTGTCATCAACTAAATCATCTATGTTGTTTTGTTTTCTCTTTGTTCGTTTATAACCTCGTGTACAATATGGACAAGGATAGAGAGTAGATGCACCTTGTTTGCACCCTAACATGCATTTGATAGTCTTTAAGTCTCCACCTAAGTGCCACTCTACTTCAAAATCACCAAGGCTTTCTACATTGATTTTGGAACCATGAATTTGAGAAGTTATCACCTCTGTGATCCATGGGATCCTATTGAAAATCCATGTAAGAACATCATTGGATTCTTTAGGTACTTCAATAGCACCTAACCACCATATATCTTTCTCTGATTGGACACTATATGTAAAGTGATGGGTAGATTCTTCACTATCATCAATAATAGCATGGGCCATAGCTTCGTTCATGAGTGTCACACTAAGTCTCTCCATACGGCGTCCCTTTATGATTTGACATTCGTCTAGCTTCAATACAAACTTGAGTTTGGAACCAAAATCTACATCAAATAACAAACATTATATTATTAAAAATACTATGAATGTCATTATCAAAACAATGGATATACCTTGAAGTGTGGATTTGTAAAATTTAACCATTTCCTTTTGGAGCCTCTCCAAATTGACAAATATGTTGTTGTACTTTGTGTAGATGAATCCCTGTCTAGATGTGTTTTTCAACTCTTTCTTTGATGTAGATGAATGATAAATGGATGCAGGCATAACATCTTCTATATGCAGGTAATTGCCAAGAGTATTGGCTACATCCTCATTGGTTATCTTCTTCCTCACAGATACCTTGTAAGGGCATGGAAAAATGCTCTGGAAAATACCTTTGTTTTGTAGAGCCTGCTTCAAAAGATTGTACAATGCAGTGTACGCTCTAGTACTAACACCTGCTTCATCACATACCATCTGTACCTCACTAGGACTAATAATATCTTCTAAGTTGCCTACAAAATCTTTAATCACTTGGGTTTTGATGTGATTTCCTATTGGTGACTCCAAGATCATAAGCACATGTTTGTTGCTAAGACAAGAATTCAGAAAGTTCAATTGATCCTCCATTGTTGAGGAAGCACTCGCATCTTCAACAAATGACCTGCACAATAAGAATCTCAATCTAAAAGTCTTTTACCATAACTAAACAAAGGAAATACATACCTAAGTGCGTAAACACGTCGCTTCCGTGCTCCACCACCAGTTGAAAGAGCTTGAAAGGATGATAATGGTCGTTTCCTAAATCTCATCCCAAGTGGAGTCTCTTTTAGTTGTGTAAGATTGGCTTTCAACTTTGTAATTGTGCTCTCCTTTTCTTCCACATCTTGTTTGAGACTATTATTGTGCTCATCCAAAGATTTGATAGCACTTTCTAAAGTGTGTATAGCACTCTCTAAACTGTGTATCCTGAAATGGTTGTGATGACATTGTTGCATCCAATAATTTGCTATAGATGTAGAATGGTTAGACAATCGCTTGCAATAGCCTAGGAGTCCATCTTCACCAGAACCAAGGAATTGTAGAAATGTGGAGATAGTATGGAATCTAGGGTGAACATTAGCCATTGGATCCAAGGGATACAAAGCACCATGGACCCAAAGATCAATATTCTTCTCTCCAGCTGCACGTCGTGCATTTTGAGAATCTATGTCATTGCTACCTCTAGTTGTTGGTGCAAATTCTGTAGGAACACGAACATGTACACTCTTTGAGTGAGGAGCACGCGCTGGTGCTGGTGTCATGTTCGTAATACATGTGAGCACCATGATGTTCCAAAACTCCAGCACCGAATGGGAAGAAGCACAGAGATGGCTGGAATGGCTAGTACAGTAGCTATGTGCAAGAAAAAAAGTGTGTTTTGGTATGTGGATAGGTCAAAATGACTTTTTTCAGTATGTTAGAGGGAAAATGAGTTTTTTTTTCAAAAATTCATGTTTTGGGGCAACCAAAGTTACGAGTTTGATGATGTGGCACTTAACTTTTGGAGGGATTTTGAAAAAAGTATGTTTTTTAAGTATTTTTTATAAAAATAAGTCTAAAAAAATTAAGTTCTGACATATACATAAAAGTATGGGCCATTTTGAATAAAGAATAGCTGAAAAAGAGACTTTTTCAGAAAACTCATTTTTTTATTCATAAAGATGGACGGATTTGATGAGGTGGAAAGTGTCTTTTCTCTCTCTCTATGTGCAGAAGAGAGAGAAGGTCCTAGCTCAGCCTAAAAAAAAGCCTACTTCAGCCTACCAAAAAGTGCTCTATTAAATGCACTTTGTCCCCTTAACAAAGTACAAGATTAAGCTTAATCCCTAAAAATTAGGAATCCTTACAAGGCCCATGCAGGGTTCACTTTTTTTCCTAATGCATGTATGCATATGCATACATGCATGAATGCATATGCATATGCATACATGAATGTATGTATGCTTGCTTGTATACATATATGTACATATACATGTATGTATATGCTTGCTTGCTTACATATACATATGCATGCTTAAGCATGTATGCATATGTAAGCATATGTTTGCTTGCTTACATATGCATATGCATGCTTAAGCATGTAAGCATATGCATATGCATGCTTAAGCATGTAAGCATATGCATATGCATGCTTAAGCATGTATGCATATGCATATGCTTGCTTGCTTACATATGCATATGCATGCTTAAGCATGTAAGCATATGCATATGCATGCTTAAGCATCTATGCATATGCATATGCATGCTTAAGCATGTATGCATATGCATTCATGTATACATATGCATTCATGTATGTATGCATATGCATGCATGTATGCATATGCATGCATTCATGTATGCATATCATGCATGCATTCATGTATGCATATGCATGCATGCATGTATGCATATGCATGCATGCATGTATGCATATGCATGCATGCATGTATGCATATGCATACATGCATGTATGCATATGCATGCATTCATGTAAGCATATTCATATGCATTTATGCATGTATGCATATGCATTTATGTATGCATATGCATGCATGCATGTATGCATATGCATGCATTCATGTATGCATATGCATGCATTCATGTATGTATGCATATGCATGCATGTATGCATATGCATGCATGCATGTATGCATATGCATGCATGCATGTATCCATATGCATGCATGTATGCATATGCACGCATGCATGCATGCATGCATATGCATACATGCATGCATGCATATGCATACATGCATGCATGCATATGCATACATGCATGCATGCATATGGATACATGAATGCTTATGCATACATGCATGCATGCATATGCATACATGCATGCATGCATATGGATGCATGAATGCATATGCATACATGCATGCATGCATATGCATACATGCATGCATGCATATGCATACATGCATATGCATACATGCATGCATGCATATTGATACATGAATGCATATGCATACATGCATGCATGCATATGGATACATGCATGCATATCCCTCATGCATGCATGCATGCATATGAATGCATGTATGCATATGCATTCATGTATACATATGCATGCATGTATGCATATGCATGCATGCATGTATGCATATGCATGCATGCATGTATGCATAAGCATGCATGCATGTGCATGCATGTATGTATGTATATGCATATGTGTGCATGTATGCATGTATGTATGCATGTATGCATGTATGTATGTATGCATATGCATATGCATGCCTAAGCATGTATGCATATGCATTCATGTATACATATGCATTCTTGTATGTATGCATATGCATGCATGTATGCATATGCATGCATGTATATATATGCATGCATGCATGTATGCATATGCATCCATGCATGTATGCATATGTATGTATCCATATGCATGCATGCATGTATGCACATGCATGTATGCATGTATGTATGTATGCATATGCATGCATGCATGTATGCATATGCATGCATGCATGTATGCATATGCATGCATGTATGCATATGCATGCATGTATGCATATGCATGCATGTATGCATATGCATGCATGTATGCATATGCATATCCCTCATGCATGCATGCATGCATGCATGCATATGTATGCATGTATGCATATGCATGCATGTATGCATATGCATTCATGGATATATATGCATGCATGTATGCATATGCATGCATGCATATGCATATGCATTGCAAGCATGTATGCATATGCATGCATGCATGTATGCATATGCATGCATGCATGTATGCATATGCATTTATCCATAGCATGCATGCATGTATGTATATGCATATGCATGCATGCATGTATGCATATGCATGCATGCATGCATATGCATACATGCATGCATATGCACATGCATGCATATGCACATGCATGTATGCATGTGCATATGCATGCATGTGCATATGCATGCATGTGCATATGCATGCATGTATGCATATGCATATCTCTCTCTCTCTCAAACAAAAATAAAGAGAGAAGATATTAGAAAACAAAACCATAAAAAAAGATAAAAGAGTGATATATGTTTTACTTACATTCATGTAATTTTTGAATCAAAGTTGTCAAAATCCACTTGAATTTCTCCTTCGTTGAATTTCCAAAGATTTGATCTCAAAAATCTCTTGCAAAACTAAAGAGAGAAGATATTAGAAAAGCAAAAGCATAAAGAAACAATACAGAGTGATTCAATTTGTGCGATCTACTTATCAAAGCGTCAGATCTATAAAAATAGAGGTGTGTTTAGAGAGAGAGAGAGAGGGAAGGAGAGGGAAAGAGAGAGAGAGAGAGAGAGAGAGTTGTTTGATAGGATCGTCAAATTCCAATTGAAGTTCTTCGTCAAATTTCCAAAGATTTGATCCCAAAATCTCTTGCAAAACCAAACAAAGAACATATTAGTAAAGAAAAAACATAGAAAAAGAAAAAAGAGTGGTACAATATGTGCGATCTAATTACCAAAACTTCAAATCTATAAAGATAGAGGTTTGTTTAAAGAGTGAGAGAGTGAGAGGGAGAGAGAAAGAGAGAGGGAGAGAGAAAGAGGGAGAGAGACGGAGAGAGAGTGAGAGAGAGAGAGATAGTGAGAGAGAGGGAGGGAGAGAGAGATAGGGAGAGAGAGAGAGAGGGAAGGGAGGGAGAGAGGGAGAGAGAGAGAGAGAGAGAGAGAGGATAACAAACAGAGTTCTGCTGTTGGTGCGCGCAAACCCGAAAGGAGAAGTTCTACATTCAAAACGAGCAGAATGACGAATTTCGGGTTCGGGCCCAGTTAAGAAGAGAGCGTCGGTATAAGCGTCGGTATTTCCAGCAAAGTACCGATGCATATACCAACGCCTCGATTCCGAGGCAATGTAGCTGTGATTCCGAGGCAACCCAGCTTTCCCAAATTTGCCAAGGGGTATACCGACGCCGATAGCTGGCCGTCGGTACACTGACCGTCGCTATTCCCTCGATATGTTGTAGTGTTTCTACATATAAAGCATCCATCTAAGTTGCTATTGTCTCAAGATTAATTGTACCTTCCTCCTCTTCATCTAGAATTGAATTTTGCTTTTGATAAAGAGAACTTGTTTCCTTGGTCTTGATCAGAGTCTCCATTTGATCCTCTTCAATTGATTCACCTACCTTTGCCTTGATTTCTGCCTCTACCTCTTGGTTTACTTGCATAAAATCCTTGGGCTTCATTTTCATTTTCTTTTTAGCCTCTAATGTTTATCTCATTAGTGAGAATTAAGGCCATTAATTTCTCAAACAATAAAATATTATCTCTTACACATGAAGAAATTTTGAAAGGATTCCACTTCTCATCACTTCTAAGTCCATTTGATGTGTATGCCACTAGATCATCATCAGCCATGTCACAACCTATGGATCCCAATGCATCACTTAATCCCTTGATCTTAAAATTATGATCCTTGATGGTTGTAATAGGCATCTTCGTCAAATTAATGGGTTCATTTTTCAATTGAATCTTTGTAGCTTTGGTTCTAGTAGAGTATAGTGTGTCGTTAGAGTACCCCACACTTTCATTGAAGTGTGTAGCTCTTGAATTCCTATCCATGAATTGCTAATATGATAAGGTAGGATGAAAATAAACCTCTCATGTCTCTCACTCCACTAATTTAGGCTTGGAATGTATTCTGCCAATACGCCCCCATAAACACTTGCACATGAGAAATCTAGACATTTCAAACTTCCAAGGCTTATAGTTTTTCTCATCTGGCTTCTCAATATGGGTTATATATTCTGACATAATATGCTCTAATATACTATTATAAGGCTCCTAGATGCAGGAAGAGTGATGTATATCACGTTCTTTGCCTCAATACTTGGAAAGTACCAAAAAAGATAGTGTAGATGTCTTGCTTCCTCAATAGTAGACTTCTATTTAGTTTTTTGTATGTCCTTGAGCTTGAATGAGTAGGTCCTCTTATCTCAATACCTTTAATAGATCCTTTTTGTCCTCTTTGAGTGGCCTTGTATCTCAAAATTTTTCCAACACCATACATTGTAGAATTTTATACTTTCCCTATGCATCTTGAAAGATGAACAACCTCATAGGTATGTTTATAGATACCTCTATGCACTCAAACTTATGGTCCTATAAATTCCAAAGAAATGCACCCCAAACCTTTTGTTCCCTAACTCTATACAATGATAAATTTCTAATGGAAGTCAGTTCAAATACTTGCTTCTACTCAAAGAACCAAAGAATCCAGGAAAATATACTTACTAACTTTATTAGATAGACACATATAAACCACTCTTAAGTTAGGACCTAATTTCCCTTAGAATATATAGAGTATGAACTCAATCTATGATAGAAATTTAGAACAATTTATATTTTCTTTCTAACAAGCCAATAATTAGAAAAAATGAATACCATATGAATAGGAAATTATATTCAATAGTCAGTTATAACTAGCTCTTGCACAAAGAAATCAGAGTGTAAGATATGGCTATTGACATTGTGAATCAAATTTTCAAGAAATCAAGGATCTTGCTTAGCAAGCGGTCTATTGGCTTGTTGAAAATCTAATAGAGATAAATCACATAGGATATCTTCAATCTCAAATACAAGATGTGTTTATATAACTTTGAGAAATTTTCTAAATGATAGGAAACTCTATTCTCAGAACATAAGCTTTATCACACCTAAGTGCAATGGGTGATTGATTAGAAATTCATCCAGGGGATTCAAATTCAAATTTATATAGGAATAATCATGATTGGATCCTTGCTTCAAAATGTTCCAACTTTCATCAATTTAGATGCCTCATATGATCCTAAGGTTGGAGCTTGAATTTCAACATACAACTCATTTCCTAATTCTCTGAGCTAAATGTTGCATGGTGACTATACAAAGTATTATAAAAAATACATGGGAAACATGTTTGAAAGGTTGGATGGTAATTTGCATAAATCAACCGCGATTTTTTCCATTTTGATTCACACTTGGAAGTATATATTTTTGGGGAAAAGACCAAAAAGAGAATGGAGGACATACATGCATGCAATAGTTCTCCATTTTGAACGTCACATTATGGTTTTAGGTTTTGTTTTGTTTGACTCTATGGACATTAACATAACTTTGATGTCTCTAAGTTACGTAGAAGGTAGCCTAGTTAGCTAGTCCTTTAGATCATTAATGATTTGGATTTTATTTTAGTTAAATATTGAATAAGTAATAGTGAGGGGGATTTCAAAATCAAATTTGAAAAAAAGTCCTCGTGATTGACTTCTTTCTTCACATTGTTCCAAGTTTCATCCATATAAAGTCCATAAGATCTTGAGGTTGGCGCTTTATTTTCAACACTCCCCCTCAAGCTTCAACCTAGTGCCATCAATCCAATATCTCTTTTGCACTTTGTAAGCATGATTGAGTCCAATACTTTGGTGAACATGTAATCACAATGATCCTTGGCACTTATGTAATGAAATTGTACCTTCTTAGTTAGTACTTTCTCCCTAATGTACTGATGGTGTACCTTTGTGTGTTTGCTCCTAGCATGGAAGATAGGAGTGGTAGATAGGTACATAGTAATCATTTCATCTAGCATGATTGGAAACTCATTAACGTGCAACTTTCATACAATCATGAAATTCGTGATCCACATAAGCTCAAATATTACTTGTGCTCCAAGCATCACTACATATCCACTTGTATTTCTTTTATCTTCTTTGGATCTAGCCTAGTCAACGTCTTTGTATACTTTCACTTGCACATCATCCTCAAAAGGATAGAAAAGATATTTATTTATTGTATCCATGAGATATCTGAGTATAAACATAAACATTTGATATACCTATCACATTCATTCTCTACAATAGCTTTCAACTTCTAGTACTATTAAAAGATGTCTGACATAGGCATCATGCAATAAAGCCAAGTCATCCATATGCAATCATCAATGAAAGCTACAAATGGAGTTCACTTTGTTGGTCCCCAAACATTTCTATGGAGTAGGTCAATTGAATGATAGCTCACATAATTTCTCTTCTTGAGGAGTAACCTAGTCTGCTTATCCAATTGAAAAAGTTCACACAGATTCTTACGGTTCTAATTATAAATTTTGGTAACCCTAGTAGTAACCTCTTTCTTTCCATTTCCTTCAATATCCAACTATTGATATGTCCATATCTTTTGTAACCTAGGCCCAATTTTGCTACCTTTCAACTTCCATATGTGAAGTAAGTAGTGTGATTGAATAGTGGCTTCACATCCAATGTGAATATCGCTTCCTCCTTGTTGCCTTTTTTTATCGGTCAATGACCTTCCTTAGCATTTTCCACAAAGCATCCCTTCTCTTTGAATTCGACCAGCAGTCCTCGCTCCACCATTTAACCCACAAAAACAAGATTCTTTGTGATTATGCAAACACGAAGAACATCCTTGAAGCACTAACCTTTGTGAGAGCCATGCAACATAACATTACCTATGTGTCCTCTAGCATTAAGGGTATCTTCATTTTTCTCCACATGCCCGTTTTTTATAGTACTTGCATGTTGAAAATAAATCCTTGTTGCAAGTTGTATTATTATTATAATACTATCAATGTACCATGTGCTTGACCCTTGTTTTCTGTAGTCACTCATTTGCCTCATAGCTAGCATAGTTTCATTCTCATTTGAAGTAGATGCATAATTACCTTGTCCTTTGTATGATGAATTGGTCTTCTTCTTTCATTAGAAATCCCTTGCATAGTGGCCATACTTTCCACATGTGAAACAATATTCTCACTTGTTGTTATCTCTATTCTAGTTGTACCTTTCTCCTCTTGCTTTGAACTTGCCTCTTCCTCTGATGAGGAGACTTTTCTTGCTTTTTCTTGATCTAGATCACCATTTGATCCTCTCTCCCACCTTCCTCTACCTCTTCCTTAAGTTCTGCCTTTAACTCCACCTTTATTTGCATAGAGCGCTTCTACTTCATTGCCCTTTTCCTTCAAGCCTCCAATGTTCACCTCCTCCAGTATCATGAAAGTGGCCAACGCTCAACCTCAAGAATAGTATCTCTGATATATATAAATTTTGTAGAAAACTTCCAATTCACATCATTGCGTAATTCATTCAAAGTGTATGCAACAAGTTCATCATCATCTATGTGACAACGTATGGATACCAATGCATCACTTACTTATTTGATCTTTAAAATATGGTCATTTATATTGCTACTAGGTCTTTTCCTCAAGTTACTGAGTTCATTCGTCAATTGAATCTCTCTAGATTTGATTGAACTAGAGTCTAGTGTTCCAGAATTTCCCATATATTGATAGAAGCATCTACATCTCTAGATTTGATTGAACTAGAGTCTAGTGTTCCAGAATTTCCCATATATTGATAGAAGCATCTACATCCTATATATGCCCTATCAGTGCATTGCTAGTGTGTTGAGATAAGATGAAAATAACTGTATTATCCCTCCCATTCCACTCTTTGAAATTTGTTAACTAGTCCAAAGTTAGATTATCACCCAATCTAGGTCCAGCATATATAAGCATTTTCCTATGAAGAAGCTAGACATTCTAAACCTTCATAGCTGATAAATGTTTTCTTCTCATTTCTTCATGTGAGTTTTTTAACTTTGAAATGATGTGCTTTAATGTACTGTCCTAGATCCCTTTGATAGGTGGATAGAGAAAAAATTATCAATATCATTACCTCTGTACTTCAAAGGTTCCAAAATAGAGAAGGTGGATCCTTTCCTTCCTCACTAATAGAGTCCCCTTGGGTTGATTATGTCCTTTGGACTTCAATCAGCAATTCTCCTTCCTTCAAGTCTTTCATTTATGCCTCCTAGTACTCCTTGAATGTCTTTTTGTGTCAAAATTCTTTCATACCACTCATGAGAGAATATACACTTTCCCTTTTCATCGTTGAGGTGTAGATGACATCATAGGTATACTCACATATACCATTGTTCACTATGAAGAATGGTTCTCGCACCCCTTGAGGAGTTAACCCGAGCACTTTTTGAAACTTAAACTACACTAGAAGAAATTCCTATTGAAAATTTTGTCACTAAATATGCTCATTTCTACTCTGACAACCAATTCCTCCAAGACAAGATATTTGTTGCCTTCACTAATGCACACAAAATTCATATTCAATATAGTAACAATTTGTCTAAGAATATGAAGATTTTTTAGAAGACCCTCAAGAAAAAATTAGGTGACACCGATAGCTCTCTACCAAAAAAAATATTACAACAAGTATATATGAAATGATAAATAAGCCTTGCTCAACATATATAGTTAACTAGGTCCTACCACACAAAAATCTTTGATAGAGATTTGGCAGCTCAAAGTCTAAATAAAAGCTTCATGCAAGCAAGGGCTTGATAAGCAAGGGGTCTAATAGCTTATTTAAATCTTATGAGAAACAACATACATGGTATCCTAAATATTCAAAGTACATGTGTGTATATAAGATTTTTAACAGAGTCCCTTGATGATAAGGAGCAGTTTTCCTAAATTATAGAGTTTATCAGACTTGAGAGCAATAGGTGGCAATTAACTATTTCAAATTTGAATACGACCTTTTATGATTAAGTAATCCATTCAAATTGATCCAATTGTAATCCATTCAAGGTTCGTAAGCTAAAAAGGTTGGATCTTGAATTTCAATAGTTATCTTAGGAACATGCAATACATTACCATGTTTTTACCTTCTCATCCTCCATGAAAAACTTTATGTTTCCTATATGCTCAGTAGAATATAATGTGATCATCCATTTCACCAAATCAATGAATCAGCATTCTTTTTAAACTAATAAATAATTCTCCATTGTTATTTATGCGATTTCAAGCACCTAAATCAACATAGTAGACATTACCATTCAATTTTGAAACATCATTAGACATCTTGCGCATCGCATGATGTTGGACAATAAATAAGTTCTCTCAATCATGTGCACTTGTGGAACCATACTTTTTTTTATTTATTTGGTTATTTTTACTCTTCAACCTTCAATTATGTTCAAAGTGTCCAAGTTTACCATGATTCTAGCATTACTTAATATCATTAATTGAATCACTTCTTCAAACATTTACATGGTCACTTAAGCATCTATTGCCTCAAAACTATACTCTACCTTGTGCACTAGTTTGTTGTTGAACTTGATCCTCGTTACTATTCCCTTCCACTTCCAAGGCCTCTAACTCAGCCCCATCCTCTACCAAAGTAGAAAACGCACTCAAAAAAAGTTCTCCATGGGAGTTTGAGTCTTCACCAAGGTTCCTTTCTTCAGTTATTAGCATGGACATAGGATCACCAAAATTTGAAATATTCTCCTTATTCTGAATGGAATTTCAAACCGACACATATGAAGTTCCTAAACTAGAATGGAACACTTCAACCTTATCATCATCATGTACATTCAAACTAATACATGCAAGTGACTTACACATTTTCCTTATATTCTTAAGGTGTAGTCAAATATCAACATGATTTTTTTTCTCTAGTGTATGCTCCCACTATAGAGTTGTAAATTTTGAGCCATTGTATTGTTGTCATACAATGTGAATACTCTTCCAAGAGTCTTTTTGTTTTTTCCATCATGTATGTGCCCAATCATCCTATTTTGTATTCTAATAGTTAGCCGATAGGTGAACCTTCATGCTTCTTGATTTCACTCTTCATATGCTCTTAAATGGTTTCTAGTTCAATTCCTTTTTTCTAACTTTGGGGGGTTTCATTATCTGTTTTGATGCATTTATAGTACCCTTTTTACATGCAAAAATTTTCCATAATTAACATTCAAGCATGACCACTCTTCTTGTCGAACGCATTGCTCATAGGTATTCGACATCAAGCTTCAACCTTAGGATCATGTGAACCACGTACCTTGTTGAGACTTGCATCATCATGCAGCAAGGACTTGAAAATACCATGCTATCAACTGCATATTTTGCGAGAAATCATATCTACAATAAAAAATGGTCACTATATGTGTACTAAAGGTTGTATGTATTCTATCATGGAGGTATTGATTCCCTAACTAGAAGAAAATACATTGAGGGATGTAACTTGCATTACAAAGTCTTATATTCTCTTTGAGTGAACAAAAGATCTATGTTTCATTGCATAGGAACTAATAGAAACATTTATTTTAGTGAACATAGGTATCTTTGAGTATATCTCTATGGCCATTCATGCCCTAGGGTTGAAGTTATCCATCACCGGTATTTGAGCAACTCCTACACACAGGGATAGTCAAAGAGGACCAAGGGAATCTATTGAAGGGTTTGAAACAAGAGAAGCTATTAACTCGAGATCAAAGGCATATATATAACCAAAAGGAAGCCTCTAAGTGAACAATGAAGGCCTTAGTGACATTTATCTTGATACGCTTGGAGTATAGATGCAGAATTCTCAATTTATAATACTCTTCTTGCATGAAAGATCTTTCGAAGATTACATTAGATAAAACCATGTCAAAATATAACATCCATATTGAAAAGCTAGATAAGAGTAATTATATGTATGGACGTTTTGGCTATCTAGCTTTCTCACAAGAAAGGTTATATGGGGACTTGATAGTGGAACAAAAGCCAAGTCTACATTAGGGGAAAATACAACTTCTAATCAATTGATGATCCTTAAAGAAAATAGTGAGAGAGACAAAAGGGTTATCTTCATCCTATCTCAATAGACTTCTAATGTAATGACAGAGCATATGCAAGCCTACACACTTCCAATAAAGGTGTGGAAAACTTTATAAAATTCAACAAAGGATAGAAATAAACAATCAAAACATGAACTTACTAATCTAACGAAGAAGCCTAGTAGCAACATCAATTACTACATTTAGAAGATCAAAGGTGATTGATGCATTGGGATCCATAGGTTGTCACATAGATGATGATGAGCTAATTGCATATGCATTAATTGGACTTAGACATAAGTAGAAGTGGAACGCTTTCACCATTTCTATGTACGTCAAAGAAAATAGTCTCAAATTTGAGAAAAAACTGGCCTTGATGGTCATAGAAGAGATGAACATTGATGCTCAAAGCCAAAGGACAAGGATTACAAAGAATTTAATGTGGGTAAAGGAAGAGGAAGAGGAAGAAATCAATGCAAGGGGATAGGAAGGCAAAGATAAGGAGGAAATGGAGACTCTAACCAATATCAACGGAACAAAACTTCTTCATCAAGGGGATAAGGCAAGTATAGAGTTAGAGGAGGAAGGTAAAATCAAACTTAAGAAAACAACAACCAAGATGGATGCTACATATGTGGCAATTATGGCCATTATGAAAGGAGTAGCCATCAAATAGAAAAGGTAAATTCATCATATAGAGGCAAGGTAATTATGAATCTACTTTAAATGATATTGAAATATGTTAGCCATGATCCACATGAGTGAGTACAAGACACAATGTTCAAATATTGGGTATATTGATTGTAGATGTAACAACTACATGAGAAACAATAGGGACTTCTTATCAAATATGCACACACCGTAACATAAGATGTTAGTACTTAGACTACCAAATCTTCATTATTAGAATCTCAAGATTTTTCTTGAAGCTTAACATTTTGGTAAGTAAACCAGGTTACCATTTTCGAAGAGTAAAAGTGTGAGTTATTGTCCCCTTGATTTTATTTATAGAGATCTTTGGGGACAAACAGAGGACAATTAAAATGGAGTTAATACATACTTTCTAGCTTTCATTGATGATTGCATAAAGATTAATTCTCTTTATTGCATGAAGCGTAAATTACATGTGCTTAATTACATCAAGAAGCTGAAAGCTCTTATAGAGAGGGAATGTGATCTGTATATCAAATTATAAGATCAAATGAAGCAAGAGAATAATTCTCCCGTCGGTTCTCTGATTTCTTTGAGTCTAATGGTATTAAGAGATAAATTACATGCAAGAACACACGTCAACAAAGTAGTGTAGAAAAAGTGAAGAAAAGTTAAATCGATATATATGGTAGGGCTATAATGAAGGGGACTTTGCAATGCCAACTCCCATTGAGAAGATGTGGCAAGCAAGGCCATATACATCATGAATAGAGCAGCTACATCACGTATATGTGCTTCAACACCATATAAATCTTTGTATAATAGAAAACTAGATATATCACACTTGGTATTGTTACGTTGTACTTCAAATGCCTTAGTACCACGTGGAATAAAAAGTAAAATCTATGCTAAATAAAAACGATGTGATTTTATAAAGTTATAGATGCTACAAACACACAACGAAGGAGCTAAATATATCATGTCATTGAGACGATAGTTTTGATGAGGTTTTACCTTGGTACTATTCAAATGTATTTATGCCGGAAAATTAAGAAGATGCACTTCAAGAGAAAATAAAAAAATTAGAGAGACTGGTCCTTAATGTACGAAAGGAATCGAGATATCCCTACATCAAGCCAACACAGTGATGCAAGGAAGAAAGTCAAAGTTAAGATCCTAGGCATGGAAGAAGATGAAGATTTGTTGGGAGAAAAACAATGAATTCCATCATGAAAATAATGGGGAGGCCTTGAAGGTGAAGAACAAGCATCCAAATCGATGCAAAGGTGAAGTAAGAAGTTTTGATAGGGTAAGGTATCCAAATGGAAAGGGTTACACATGATTCGTTTATGGCTAGGCATTTTTCATACATGAGAGCAATTAATGAAGAGCCTACATGCTTTGAAGAACCAAACATATGCAAGGAAAGGCAAGGGGCTATGCAAGAGGAAACTAAAGATCTGAATGAAAAGAACACTTGGACATTTTCTCCAAGGAAGGAATAAATCAAGGTTATTGGAAACAAAATTGTGTACGAGGTAAAGAAGCACTCAGATAGTAGAATTACTAGGTATGACTAGAGACTTGTAGCTAAGGGAATTTCTGAGAAATATGGTATAGATTATGTAGAGAAATTTAGTCATATAGCTAAGATGACTACCATTAGAATAATCATTGGCATTTCAACTAGCAAACATGGCAGAGGTACAAAATTGATGTGAAGAATTCTTTCATAAGTGGAACATTAAAAGGAAGTGCTCTGTATGGAATAACAATTAGTGTTTGAACATGAAACCATAGTTGATTCTATGTGCAGGTTCAAAACAAAAGGCTATGGTCCCAAGGGAACCCTAAAGCATGGAGTTAAAGGATTCTTGACTACTTGATGATTCATGGATATAGAAAAGCAAGATTGATCCCTCATCACTCTACAAAAGAGAGTGATGCCAAACATGTATCTTTTTGTGTGTGTATATAGATGACTTGATCATTACAAGTAATCATGTAGAAGGAATAGAAGAAATTAAAGAATCAAGGAAGAGATTAAGATCTAAGACCTTGGATATCCAAGATCTTCCTTACATATCTAGTTCATATGCAAGGATATTGGGATCAAACTCATGAAAAGGAGATACAAATTGGATGTGCTAAAGAAGTATGGACCACAAAATTGCTAATCATTGAGAAATCAAAGGCCATCAATATGAAACTGACTTCATCTGAAGGTAATGAAACTTGGGATGCATTTTTATAGATCTATAGTGTGCTCTTTGAACCATGCCACTCACAAGGCAACACCTAATATATACCATTGGTGTGCTATCTTAATCCACGCACACATCTACAACCCCTCACTTATATCCACATAAGGGTGTTCTTAAATATCGAAAAAGAAACTTTGAATAAAGGTATTTTCTATCCTCTTGAAGATGGTTTATAGGTGAAAGAATATAAACAATTTGATTGGATTGCATCCAAAGAACATACAAGACAAACAATTGCATATGTATTCATGCTAGGAAAGAAAATCATCTTATTGTTAAAATTCAAGCTTCACAATTAGTGCATTATTGGAACATTAGATAGATGCCACTTGGAGCTACAAGAAGCAAGATATCAAGCATAAGAAATGGATTTCAAATTTGAATTTGAAATAACCCTCACAACATCCATAAGCCATCTATCACACTTAGGTATGATAAACCCTATACTCTACGAAAAGTGATCCGTAACATATAGGGAATATTTTGGAATCTATATGTACAAAAATTTTACTTTGGATTGAGTATCATGTGTGTGTGTGTGTGTCAGATCTTTGTTAATTTTAATAAGCTAGTAGTCCCCTTGCATCACAAGTCCCCTATTTTTTGAGTAATTTCACTCAACATTTTGTAGTCATATCTAGCTCACATGTTTTTGTGTGTGACCTATATAGCTCTAAGTGTTAAGTAGAGTTCCCTTATCAAATCATGTTCATTTCTTCTAGTATTTGGTTTTCTAGATAGCTATTATTCTCTTCTAAATGTTTTCCAAAGCCCTTGCTCAATCTCTACGTACTCTAAGAAAAATAGTTCCAGAAGTAACTAGTGGTCTAAGTGTGGATGCCTACTAATAGCTATAAGTTCTCTCTCATTGAGGTAGAGGTTCCTATAGTAGGAGTGATTACTTTGAGTGAGAAAGATTGCATTAGCAAGTTCATTGAATATAGTTTATGTGTGAAAAAGCTCTTGGGTTTCATTCCCAATATTCTGGTGAACAAATCTTTTGAGTGAATAAAGGTTTTGTGAATGTGCCTATGAGCCCATATATGGTTCAAGGCTGCATAGGAAAGTTCATTATTCTCCCACCACTAGTATCAAAGCATTCTGACATATAGAGGCATTCAAGGACGACTAGGAGAAGCCATTGAAGGACCTTGAATGAACGAGAGCTTCTACAAGAATTTCAAGAGCACATATCAAGCAAAGGGGAGTCTAATAACTTGAGGAAAGCACCTGATAGCAATATAAATGAATACATTTTGAAAGTCAAAGGGTTCAATAATGCATTGGGTTCCACTGGTTTTGAATAGTTGAATATGACCTAGTTGCATGCACTTTGAATGGGATTAGATATGATGAAAAGTAGAAGGCTTTTACAACATCTATGTATGTTTGAGATAATATTCCAAACCTTGACCAATTGGTTATCGTTATTGTAGTTGAGGAAATGGATATCTGAGGCTCAAAAGCAAAGTGTGATGAAACTAAAGCTCCCTATGTAGGTAAAGGCAAAGGTATATGAAGGAACCAAGGCAGAGGAAGAGGAATGCAAGGGAGAGGATCAAATGCTGATCCCAATCAAGAAGAAGGAAGAAATTATTCTTCATCAAGAGGAAGAGGAAATTTAAGAGGAATAGCAGGAAAATACAATCATATTGAGACAACGAAAATGCAAAACAGTGCTTCATTTTGAGACGTATGGCGACTATGGAATGTATTTCTATCAAAGGGAGGAGAAAAATTCAATCCACAAGGGTGAATAAAATTATGCTACCTCAAATCAAAATGAGAGTATGCTAGCTATTATGCAGATGAGTGACTACAAGCACATGGTACATTGATCGTGGATCTAGCAATTACATGAATTGCACTAAGACATTCTTCTCAAACATGGAGGTTCCATCAAAGACAGGGGATGTGAAAATAATTGATGATAGCCCTCAATCTATTACACACATAGGTGATGTTTTATTAGATGTATCCCACAAGGTTAAGTGTTTGAAGGATATTATTCATCGTACAATCTCAAAGAATCAAGTTTCTATGGACTAAATGGTTGAGAGAGGATGTAGGTCAAGTTTAATCAAAAGGGATGCTTTGTGGAAAACCTTAATGATTGGGTCAGATTGATAGCCAAAGGGAAGGAGGGAAGGTTATTTATTCACTTTGGATGTGAAGCCTAATTTGAACCACACAACCAGCTTTACATATGGAACTAGAAAGGTAGAAAAATTAGACCTATGGCACAATAGGTTTGGATAGATCAATATTCAGAGATTGAAGGATATGGAAAGGAAGAGGTCAGTTTTAGGGTTACCAAATATCTAAAATCAAAATGTTAAGAATGTGTGTGAAGCTTTTTACTTGGGAAAGAAAATTAGCTTGCCTTCACAAAGAGAAATTATGTGAGCTATCACCCACTTGATCTCTTCTACACATATGTTTGGGGACCGAAAAAGGAGAATTCAATTGGATGTGATACTTATTTCGTAAATTTTCACTAACGATTGCACAATGATGACTTGGCTATATTGTATGAGGCATAAATTACATGTCCTTTACTACAAGAAGTTTAAAGTTATTATTGAGAAGGAGTGTCGTAGGTATATCAAGTTCTTAAGGTCAGACAAAGGGGGTGAATACTTATCCCATGGGTTCCCAAATCTCTTGGAGACAAATGGCATCAAAAGATAAATCACATGCATTTACACACCACAAAAAATGGTGTGGCATAGTGGAAGAATAAGTACACTCAAGAATGCTCTAGGGCCATGATGAAGAAGATGGATATGCCCAATTGCTATTGGGCAGATGCAACAAACAAAGCTATATACATCATGAATAGAGCTCCCACATCAATTATACGTGATATCAAACCCCATGAAGATTTGTATACTTGGAAGCTAGATGTATCAGGCTTGAGAGCCTTTGGTTGCACATGTTATGTTTTGATTCCAATCAAGTTAAGGAGCAAGCTTGATTATATATCAAAACGATGTGCCTTTATAGGATATGGTAGTGAGAAAAGGGTTATAGATGTTATAACCCAATGAAAAAGGAGTTAAAGGTATCAAGGGATGTTAGATTTGATGCCCTTTATCCTTTGTATGCTAAAAATGTATCTATGCACGGTAATCAAGATGAAGAAAGGAATATTGTGAAGGATGAACTAGAAATCATGGTTCTTAGTGCAACAAAGAACTTGAGTATTCAAATAGCTTGGGATAAAAGACATCCTGCATCAACAAATGTTAGAGATGCAAGTTGTAAGGGGAAGGCCAAAATAATTAAGATAGAAGACATGAAGACCTATGGATTGAACTCAATGAAGACCATCATGGAAAAAAGGGGGAGATCTCATAGGTTAACAACAAATATCAAAATCAATGGAATGGAGAGATAAGAAGGTCTTATCGGCTAAGGTATCAAGTTTAAAGGATTACTTATGATTCATTTATGGCTGGAGGTTATGCTTACATGAGTAAGGTTTTTCAAGAACCCCCATGTTGTGAAGACGAAAAGACATGTAAGGAATGATAAAAATCTATGTAGGAGGAGATTAAGGCCTTGGAAGAAAGTCAAACTTGGAATCTAGTGCCAAGGAATATTGATATGATGGTGATTTGGAACAAGTGGGTTTATAAGGTAAAGAAGCATTTAGATGGTACTATTGTTAGTTGTAAACATACTCTCTTTGCATAGACATATCTAGCTCATAGATTTTTGTGTGCATGTGTTAGATAGTTGTGAGTGATACATAGGATTCCCTTAGTAAATCATACACATTTCTTGTAATCTTTTTTTTAGAAAGTTATTCTTCTCTTCTAAAGTCACCTAAAAGAACTTGTTAAATCTCTGCTCATGTTGATAGAAACAATTCTAGAAGTGAGTAGTGGACTCTGTGTATGCCTAATCAAGGGTATATAATGCCTATCTAAGAGGCATTGATTCTTATAATAGGAATGAGTATTTTGCGTGATATAATTTAAATTAAAATTTTATTCATTTTTTTTATTTGTGTAGAAGTTGTCCAGTTTATTGAGAGAGCCATTCATTTGGGTGAATAGTGGTTTTGTGAGTGTTCCTGTGAGACCATCATTGATTCATGGCTGCATAGAGAAGGTGATTGTTCTCTCATGATTGACAACAGAAAAGAAGAGACCAACAATTACTTTATCCTCAACAAAATTTGAATTGAACATGGGCATAACTAACATTTTAGATCATGTGGCTCAAGAAGCTTTTGGTTGAAGTGAATTGGGAGGGTCCATTTGTTTCTATTCATGTGTGACGACATGAGTAGTGTGTTTCTATCTACCAATCTCATGAGCTTACAACTTTTAAATGAATGATAGGAAGAGGTACTCCCATTCACTCTTGATGATGCCCAATCGCAATGAGTAAAAGGTTTTGATATGTATACTAGAGCTATATGAAGAGAATAAGAATTTAGTGATTGTCCCTTTAAGATACTTGAGTATCGTTTTGAATGCCTCCATGAGTGGATTCCTAGATGAGTGCAAAAATTAACTCAAATCACTCACACTATAGTTGGTATCTACTCTTGTATGAATAGCATAAATGATACTCCCATCTAGAGGTTGATATTTTGTAACATCTTCAATGAGTTCTTCTTCATGAGCTCTCAATTTTAAGTTCACTTCTAAACGTTTATTTATATTATGCATGTAGAACGTTTTGGCACATCTTCAATTTATTTTATATAAGTAAGGTACATACCATGCTCTATGTATAAGATTTAAAAACTAAGGATGTATGTTAGCTGCCCTAAATTACATGTCCTAAAACATTCATTTATTTGATGTTTTGTTCTTCTAATGCCTTCACCTTCATTACGTGTTACAAGATTCACATCCACATATACATAGAGATATATGACTTCTCCATGTAATCTTTTAATAAACAAGGAAGTATATTCCTTTATCACGTAAAAAAGAAATTAGGATTTTCCAAAACTAGGAGGTTGGGAAATTTATACCTCTGGTGAGATCTTTTCATTCAAGAGAGCATTCTTGACATCCATCTAGTATATCTTCCAGTTCTTGGAAGCTGCAATATGCATATGTATTTTGATTGTAGGCATCTTTGCTACATGAGAGTATGAATCCTCATAGTCAATGCCTCAAGGAACCCAAAAGGCTACATAGATTTCCAAACAAATAACTCAACTAATGATAGTAAGGGACTCTAAAAGTGTGATAAACATGATCACTTTTAAGGTGATGAATTAAAACAACAAAAGGCCACAAAATAACTATGTTACCATAAGTGCATATCATTTAGGGATAATTTTTATAGTCCAACATCATATGATGATCACAATGTCTATTGATGATTAAAAAACAAATGATCATGTCTAGTATGTTGATTCCAATGCCTCAAATCACATTATCAACCATCAAAATGGTTTGGAAAATTACATATTTCTAGTTGATGAAATAGGTGATGATACAACACCTTCTATTGGGAATACACGAAACATAGAATTGTTCATGGAAGATGAGAATGAAAATATCTTCTTGATATATTTCACCTTCCTAATATAACAAGGAAAGAAATTTTTTTTGGAAAAATCATTGACCAATGATTAGAAATCAGGCTCAAATATGATGATTTATATATAGAGGAGTACAAGGAGAGTGGAAGGCTGATTTAGAAAGGGAAAAAGTGCTTGGTTTACCTTGAATGTGAAAATTCCAACATTAAATGTATCCATGTATGCAAACCATGTAGCTATTATTGTTGATATAGAGATGTGGCATAAAGGAATAGGACAACCGAATTTGTAGAGGGGGAGCATGATGGTGTTGAAGGATCTTATCAAAAAATTAGCAATATTGGAGGTCTTAGCGATGTAGAAGATATGTGAAGCATTTGAACTTGTTATATAGACAAGAAAAACACTTTCACATGATAAGCATGTTAGTGAGAATGTGCTAGCCATAGTTCATACATATGTTTAGGGTTTTGCAAAGTCCACATCAATGTGAGGTTGTAGGTTTCATGAAACATTCATTGGGGATCATAGATGAAAAGTATGGTTATACTTCATGAAGGAGAAGAGTGAGGCATTTAATCATTTTCACAAATTCAAGGCTGAGGTGAAAAAGTAGACATTGAATTATAGTCAAACATGAAGATCTGATGGAGAAGGTGAATACATATGAAATGAAGTTAGGATTTTTCTAAAGTGGCATGAAATTTGAAGAAACGTTTCATGCAAGTACACGCCACAGTGGAATGTTGTTGTGGAATGGAAAAACAAGCATATTGTAGAAATGGATAGATCCTTGATGGCTGAAAAAGTATGCATAGATTTATAGAGAAGATGTTGTTCACACTAGTGTATACATTGTGAATAGAATTCCAAGTGGTGTTGTACATCGTTTCATACTTAAAGAGAAGTTTACAAGTCAAAAGCCAAACTTATCACATGTGGAAATGTTTATTGAGGATATAGCTTGACTTAAACGTAGAAAAATGTATCTTCCTTGGGCACTGCCTTTAGCAAGGGATGTAAATGCTACAACCAAATGTGATGCCAAGTAGAGCTAAGAATGCATCTAGTGGTTGTTGAAATTTCAAGCATGTATACTTATGAAAAAGAAGGACTTAATATTGACTCCAACAAGAAAGGAAAATCTAGAAACTCAGCTACAAAATTTGAAGCTATAAAGTGGACCAAATATATCACCTAGCAATAATTCCAACTCAAACTCATGGAGTGGAAGATTGTATAAAATAGGTGCATGGCTCATCATTGTGCTTACATCATCATGGTAATACAAAATGCTAATTTTTTGTGTTTTGAAGATGCAATTCAAAATGTAGATTAGGGAGAATCCATGGATGAGGTGGTTGTTGCACTTTATTGAAACCAAGCATGGAAATTTGTTCCATTGCATAAGAAACAAAACACATTGGCTTCAAGCAAGACTACATCGTAAAACATAATGTTCATCGTATCATAAGTAGATATAAATCACGATTGGTAGTACAAAGATATGCACAAACATATGGAATTGACTATGAAGAACAAAACCACCATGTGGCTAAGCTATCCTTCATTAGGAACTTGTTGCATTGGGTACAAAAAAAGGCTGGTTTCGCATCAAATGAATGTAAAAAATTCTTTTTTACTTGGAGAATTGTTGGGAGAAGTATACAATGATGAGCCACCAAGATATGAGGATTCAAAACATCATGAATCTTATTGAAAAGTAAAAGAAGTCCTTGAATGGGCTTTAGCAAGCCCCTCATGCTTGTTATGCAAGGATTGTTTGTCATTTAAATTTGATTGAATTTTCTATGTGTGATGCAGATCACTCATTACATGCAAGGAATGATGATGATAGAATCAATTTTTTTTATGTTGATAAAATGATTGTACTTGGTCATGATGAAGAAAGAACTAAAGAAGTAAAGCAAATCCTTATGCAAGAACTCTACATGAATGATGTTGGTGTATTGCACTACTTTTTGGGCATTAAATTTATACATATGAAAACAGGTTTATGGCAAACCCAATGGAAATATATCTTGAGTATGCCGAGAGATACGTTAGGGAAGACTGTAAGAATCTTTCTATGACATTGGATTACGATTTAAAGTTGGATCTATCTCAGATGAAGCATTGGAAAATGCTAGTACATATATAAGAATTCTAGGAAGTTTGATCCATGACATTGCATTATGCAATGTTTTCTGAATTATGTGTAGGATTGGAGGCTCATGGGTACAAAAATGCAAATAAGGATGCTAGTGTTCCACATAGAATATTTATTAGTGGTTTTTATTTTTAGTTCGTAGCATTGTTGTGACATGGAGAAGCAAGAAGCAACTCCACGTTTTTTTCTTGAGTACATAGGATGCATATAAAGATGTTGCAATGGGAGCATGTCAGACATCATGTCTAGATATGCTACTTGCACATATAAGTGTACAAAGTGCAAAATCTTGTAACCATTTATTACGAACAACGTAGCACCATAAATATAGCTCAAAATCCTAATTTTTTCATTCATCATCACTTTATAAAGGTGAAGGTATTGGGAGGTGATATTGATCTTTCTTATGTGAGAATAGATGAGCAGGTTGCTCATGTTTTGACTCAAACAATTTGAGTAAAAAAGAATGTTCTTCTTCTTGCTCGGCCTCTCCCATCTTTTGGTCCTATCCTTTTAGATTTTTATCCTTATGTGCGGAGGTATGTTCTATTTTCCCTTAAGTCTCCATCTTTATCGTGCCTTCCCCCCCAAGTGTATAGCTAGAGAGTTTAAATAAAGATGAAAGTAAAATCAATATGTTGAGAGAGATATCACAATATCACTTCCATGATAATATCTACGTTATCCCAACCAATGTTGAAGGGATACTAGATGTGATGAAAAACGAAGGCCAAGGGTGGTCAACTAGTTCTAGCTAAAGTGGAGGAGAGATTTTTTAGCATATCAAATGTCATCCAAACGATAGGCCATTTGCGGATTGAACCAAGAACAAAATCTTTGGAATCTGACCTTTGACATTAATCTATGACTTTGGAGAGTTGGGTGTATAAGTGTAGATATTTACAATGAGAAAGATGGTGGGAGGGTCACTCTGCATGCTCCAAAACCCACTTGAAAAAGCTTCTTCAGAGAATTTATTGATCCCCCCCCCTCTAAATCGATAGCCCAATATACAAAGAATAAAACTCATGGCCTCAATATCCCTATGGAGATACTGTGGTGCCCCTCAAAGTTGAGAAAAAAGTTCAAAAAGAAATTTTACTTACCTCCCTCACTAAGGATATCCATGGAAGATTTCTTGTGTGAAGAACTCAAGAAGAGGGGGCTTATCCCATAAAGCAATGTTGAGGGGCATCTTGCGGATATTTGAAGGAGACTCTTCCTTGTGAGGTCTCATCAAAGAGAGGGAGACGAGGGAAGAAGGATCTCCAAGGCTCCTTGCATGCATTTGCACCTAGCTGCTACATTCTCTATCTCCTCCATTAGTGATGATGGTCACTAAAGTCACACATATGGTCAGTTGTCCTTGTGGTGGCCTTTAATGGCTCTAATACGAGTGTCATGCCCAATGATTCTCCCTAGTTTTGCACTTGGGAAGGTACATAGATGGAGATGATGGTAGTACTTACATAGTCCAATACATATGCACGAGAATGTGTGTTTCTTTCCCCTCCCAACCATGTACCTCCTTCATATCATCTCCTAGCTGCTACATTCTCTATCTCCTCCATTAGTGATGATGGTCACTAAAGTCACACATATGGTCAGTTGTCCTTGTGGTGGCCTTTAATGGCTCTAATACGAGTGTCATGCCCAATGATTCTCCCTAGTTTTGCACTTGGGAAGGTACATAGATGGAGATGATGGTAGTACTTACATAGTCCAATACATATGCACGAGAATGTGTGTTTCTTTCCCCTCCCAACCATGTACCTCCTTCATATCATCTATGTCTCTCTGTCTCTCTCTCTCTCTATCAATTTAAGAAACATCCATGGATCTCTCTCATGGTTGCCAAATGACACTCATGTGAGAGCCGACATATGTCTTATTCAAACGGTATGCTCATATACCCACTCTAATGTATCTCCAATACAACTGTACAAAAAAAATCATCTTGAGTTTAAATTGTAACTTATTTAATCGAAATTTTCCAATCATTTCCACTTAATCTAGAATCTTTGTATGAGACCACGTGGATTTTCGTATGCCATCAAATCCAAAATCGTTTTGAATAAATAATTCCCCGGCTTGCATTGTCTCCATTGTTTGCTCTTTGGTATTAGAACGTGCCATTTAACACAATTAAAATATGACTACAAGAATAGTATTCTTTTGGCGAGGTTTCCTAAGTAGATCTATATCGGAATCTGTGCAAACATTGTAGTAATGCTACTGTGGTATGTTTCATCGTTGAATTAAGCCTAGAGAGGGATCCTCTATACCTTGTTTAGGTAACACTTAAAACATTGACTTGCATAAATGTACACATGTCTAGCCATCCTAGACAACCAGAATACGAATCTGATTAGTTGTAAGATTTTCTCAATACAAGGATGATCTACATAGGGCACCTCATAGTTTTTAAAAATGCATTTCTCTGTAAGCTTCCCTTCTTTGGAACTAGGGACACAAGTCTTCCCATTCCATTTAGGAAATCTTGCTAAACTTGAAAGTTAGAGAATGACTTCCATAGTTCGACAGTTAAGTTATTTCGATGATAATCTAACAACCAATTCTCAATAGACTGAAATGATCATCATCACGCTGAGAGTCCTTCATCTCTTGAGTTAGGTTACTCTCTAAAACACTAAAACTAATTTGATGAATAATGTATGATAATGCATCCAGAGTTGCGTTACTTTTACATTTCCAATAAAGATTTTCCATGGAAATTCTTGCATTAATTTTGCCTATCTCGACTTATCTACTCTGTAAATCGAACGCAAGTATGGTGACATTTGCAAACCTTTAGTGTGGCTCTGTATAAAAAAATCTGCTAAATCTATAGAGCATCAACAATAACGTAAAGATCTTTCCCATGAACAAGCGTTTTTTTTGGAGTATGAAAGAGTTTCTGTCCTTTAATAGCAAGTACTCAATAACGTAAAGATCTTTCCCATGAACAAGCGTTTTTTTTGGAGTATGAAAGAGTTTCTGTCCTTTAATAGCAAGTAGTCTACCATCTTTATCTAAGATTTCACTTATTGTGATGCCTCTAGCATCAGTATCGAATTCAAACGATTTGTGCGGGTCAAGTATCAGCAGAATTAGAGCACCTGAAACTTATTCTTTCTATGCAGCAAAAGCACTTTGATATGAACTTTTCAAGGATAAACTCTTGCTATTTAATAAGAAATGTATCAATGCTACAACATTGGGAATAGATGACAATGTATTTATGATAAAGGCCCTAAAGTACTAAGAATTACGGTAAATAATTCGAATACTGAGGAAAGAGCCAACTAAGAATTATGGAAACTTTCTCTAGATACATTCTAATTTAATCTATGGAGATGATATGCCCTAGCTCTCTAATAAATGTAGCTCTGGGCTAACATAGAACATACTTCCATCCAGCACATTGAAAATTCTGCCCTTATGCTCATAACCCAGAGCCCAGAGGCAAACATGCGATAACTACTAAACTAAGTATCCCCAGATCCGCATAAGAGACCAACTCAAAAAACGCTATGCTTTTTTATTACAGCCTTTTCTAGAAAAACAAAAAGAGTATGATGTTATGAAAAATTTTGTAGAGTCTTATGCAATGTTATATCAACGCAAGAATATAGAATTCATTAACCAAAAGATCTCCTTTAATATCAGAATTCCGGACGTTATCTCTCTTAGAAGTCAGAAATAATAATGAGGTCGGTAATGCAAGATCAATAAAAAGAGAGCTTCCTACTCGATACCCGTATTGCGCTCTTTGCAGACCAAGCTTGATCAAGATATCTTATTAAATAAATAGGTAACAACATTTAAGAACAGCTCGAAACATCTTACGCGTACAATCACTTGCCTATTTTATTGCAGAAATTTCTTGAAAGATGGCTAAGTCAATATGATGATGATGAATCATGGGAGCAGCATAGGAGTTAAGAGTAAAGTCAACTTAGTACGATGCATTGTAACGGCATCGTTATCCATTGGTGTCGAGGTCGCAAGTTGCCAGTGTCTCGTCATATCATCGAATTTCTATGGTATTTGTGGGCGGAATTTAAGGATAAAATTGGCAAAGCCTGAAGTCAACTAGTAGGTTATAATATAGTAAAGCAAGAGCGTGTGTCATGGGTCAAACCATAAGCACGGAAATCGGATTCGTAACTACGAATAAGCTCCGTGTGCCGTTCATAACTGTTAGTCAAGGCAACGAGATCCAGAGTCCAGAGGCGCTGTTGGATATACTCTTTATTATTCTGAATAAAGTGATGAACCTGATGCGGCATGCCGACAATGTGCTAGCTCTTCCACTTCATCTGGGAACGTGGTTTGACTAATATTGTACGGACATGAAAGCTAAGGGATCATCTTTACAGTGCACCAAATAAAAAGTAGAACACCATTGAGAAACCAATCAGGACGATGCGTACACGGAAGCTACCTTTGATGCATCAAACATAAGAAATGCACGAAGATGAACGAGTAACACACGTTCTTGAATCTGAGCCTCTGTACAAATCGCAGATGACTACAAAAAGTAGTGATCACTCACAGAAGAGCAAGTGCGTGAATAAAGGCAATTATCACCAACAAATCGAGCGAAAAACAAACCTTATAGTCGTCCGCGTGCATTGTTTCCGATAGCTGAAACTTCCCCCATTGAGGCGGAGGCCTTGTTCAAATTAATTTCTTTCACCGTTGGGCCTCCAATCCTGTATTGCCCTTTTTTCTTCGTTCATATATTCAAGAGAGGTATACCTAAAATCAATTGGAACATTTGGGCGAGCCAAAAGGATTGCCGGGGCTTGGCCATTGCGGACATAGGGAGGATAGCAGATGAATTGGCCGTCAAGTGGTTAATCAAATCGTGATGCAACTTGGAAACTTCTTGGGCGACGTTGGTTCTTCGGAATAAGACTTCCCTTACCCCGGTGGGGACTCCTAGGTGGGAGCTGCATGAATTGCTCACGTTATTGTCTTCCCTTATGTGATTTCTTCCAAAGTGTCAGATTTAATCTGCTCCTGGTGTGAAAGTTGGAATAAGATGAAATTATACGTCAAGATTAGTGAAGATTAGAAATGAGCACCAGGAATTAGACAAAATCACTTGCTTTGGTTTCCTATCAGTCGTATTGAAAGAATCAACTAGACTACCTTCCAAAGACTAAAGAAAATATAGAAAAAAGGATTTAATATGTGCAAACACCTCTAAATTAAAGAGAGAAAAGACTGGATTAGATATGAGGACACTCACCGGAGCAAGAGTGTTGAGTACGAACGTTGGTGCCTTTTAAGAGAGAGATTCAATTTGTGGGATCGCAAAAACTCTTTTCCTTCTCAGTAGTGATCAACTGCAGATTGAAAGTTTAGGATTGATCAAGCTCGACAAAGTGGATAAAATGTTTACTTCCAAGAAAGGGTCGGATTCGTATATCTTCCTTAATAGGCGATAGCACCTCAAGTGGACTAGTACGAAATGCATTTCAAACTCTTGAACCTATGACACCATCTCATAGAAAACAAAAAATCAGTTCTTATGTGGTAAATTCTTTGGAGCGGAATTTGGATTAATGTCAAAGCAAATAAAATATGTGGCGGCCTTCGGTGATTCAAATGTTGTTTGAGTGGGAAAAATTGTATTGTTGACATCTTCTTTTTGTAGAGTAGAAGTAAAGAGTATGACCATCTCTTGGCAGAATCTTGTATTTGTAGTGTCAAATAAGTTAGAAACATGCTATTTTAGGCAAATATAATGGCTTCTCATCGACATTGTGGAATGCCATCAAAACAGAAGCACTCTTAAAGATTTGGAAAGAAAGATACATAGCGAACTTTGGTGATACCCCCAAAGAGTTCTAGATCCAAGAATCCCTTTCCTTACTGGGGAAAAGAATAAACAATTTTAAGATGTCCACTCCCTTTAGGCACCATAGTAGTTTCTTTCTAGAAAACAATAAGATAAAATATAAATAGGCCACTCATGAAGCGGACAAAAATTCATGTACCATCTTTGTAGAAACTACTAAAATGTAGAGTTTCAGCCTTTCTTGGCAGGCTATATAGTTTCTCATGATTCTTGAGATACGAGGGATCCTAAGGGCACTATACTCCATCATTGTATAATTTTATATTCCATGAATTCAAGCATGGGAGAATAGGCTATGCTGAACTTCAAATCTACTAAGTCTAACCCCTCTATTTTATGGGCTACAACAAGTTCCAGGTGTACTATGCTCACTTCACTTGTAATTTCAACTAGTTCAGGCTTTTTGGGAGCGCAGGATGTGGCTGAACTTCCTCTTTAAAACCTCATAGTCAAAACTTGTGAATGTCATCCCGAAATCCCAAGAATAGACGAACTCTACAAAACCAAGTCTAGGTTGGAGAACGTGCTAAATGAAGATTGATGTAGTAGTGGAAAATAACGTTAAACAAGACTCTTGGCATTCATTTTAACCAAAACCTAAAATGGCTAGGTTTCGTCCAAGAACTATATGGCTTTAAAGAAAATATTATCAAGACTCAATTCAACTACCACCTATCACACTTAGGTGTGATAAAGTGAACAATATAGGAAAAGGGCTCCTTATCATTTACAAAATCTTTTCATGATCTTATATATACACAATGTGCTTCTAATTTATAGGATCCCATGTATGTTATATCTCATAGGATTGGAATAAGCTACTGCATGCCTTTCTTAGCAAGCCCTTGCTTTCTTGGAGATTTTCTTTACACCTTTTGTTGCCATCTCTCGCTCTGATAGTTTTGTGTGTATAGGTGTTAGTTAGCTATGAGTTTCATCAGAGATTCCTATACTTTTATATCCATTTCTTGTAATCTTTGATTTTTAACAAATCTATCAATATTGTCTAAACCCTTTTTGAAGCTCATGTTAAAACTATTCACATTTCGAGAGAAATTGTTTTCGAGTGAACAAATATTCTTGTGTGCATGCCTAGTAAAGGAAACAATTAGTATGTCTTGGGGGAATGGGTTCTCATATTAGGAGTGAGAATTTTATGTTTCCCAACTTGCATTAGGAAGGTATTATATTCTTCTTTGAGTGTAGAAAATATCTTGGGCTTGTTCCTCATGAGTTTAGAGAACCATCATTAAATGTGAATATAGGTATCTCTAGCTCCACATATGAGACCATCTATGCTTCAAGACTACAAAAGGAAATATACATTTTCCCATCATTCATACCTATGAACATTTTCATCATGCTTAAGGTTCAGTATGTATACCCACTTGGTTCTAAATGGCAATTTCGCATAGAGAAAAATCACATTAATACCATGTACCATTTGTCATAATAAGATCATATTTTGGTAGGATCTATCAAGTTTTCGAATTATGTGCTTCATCAAAAGAAATTGTGTCATTCTCATGAAAAAAGAGTAGAGATATCAATTGCATAATAATCTAATAAAAATCAAGCACTGTATAAGCTTCAAGGAGTAGGATATGACAAATCAACATCGAATTTTGTACCCCTCAAAGTATCCACCAAATATTTAGCCATACTTTTTGTCTCTTCTATGTCAATCCTCTCATGAAAAGTGCATCATATAAATTTGCATTAGAAGTGGAATTATTTGCATCATCATCATTTGAATTTTTTTATCACTGAAAAATTGCCTCACTAGAACAAGCACTTGAATGTCCACCTGTAAAAGAAGGGAACAAAATTCATAACATATTTTGAGCTGATTCAACTCTCCTTGGTATATGAAAGTAATGTTTTGATTATATCCTCTACAAAAACAACATCATGGCTAATAGCAGCATGTTTACACTATGGATGATATAAATGATAGCTGTTGCTTTCAAAACTCTACCCAAAAAATACATCTCACTACTTTATAATCCAATTTTATGTGTTGTTGTTTAGCAACATTATTCACCCTCTTAGGGTGTGGTTCAACCATCTCTTACCTACTTTTTCTTGATTCTAATACTCGCTTTCACTTCTAGAGATCATTATCCTCAATGCTCAACCCCTCATTTCCATTGAAGTGCTATTCTCACCCTTGCAAAATCTCTTGAACCTTCTTGTTCTAAACCTTCCTCTCTTGAACCCTTTCTCTGAACCTTGGTTTCTTGAACCTTCTTGTTCACAACCTTGGTGTCTTTAGCTCTTCTTCTTAACCTCATCATATCAATCCTAGTTCTCACCCATTCTAGGTATCTTGGAGTCGCAATCTTCTAAATGCATTGAAAATATCATTCTTAGATCTTTCCAATGGTACTGTACAAGACTAAATCTGACCTAGATATTGGCAGATAAACTCTAATCTTTTTGAGCTTGTTTTTGAAAGGAACTTTTGCAAATTTTGTACGCTTCGAGATAGAAACTATGAAAGTACCTTTTCGAGAGGCCAGAGGGTGTCTATGAGCATTGTGGAATCTACCCACCTTGTTAAAGCCTACTTTTTAGGTTCTTACACTAATTATGGGAATTGAACTCATGACCTACGAGCCCAAAGTATGATGGGTTGACCACTTGCCCTAGAAGCCTTGGTTGATGATTAGTTCCTAATCCTCCCTTTTATGTTGTGTTTCAACCATATCATACCTGGAATTTCTTGAGTCAATCAGTATTGAAGTCATATATAAGAATAATGATAGGTGGATTACTTAGAGAAAGTACATCTTGGATGTAATGAAGAAAAGTACGTTTTGGATGTAATGAACTCACAAGTCGCAAACCATTGAGCAAGCTATTGGAAGTAAACATAAAACTAACTTCAATTGAAGGTAATGAAGTTCATGATGCAATTTTATAAAGGTGAATAGAGGGGTCTTTGAATTATGACACTATTGCAAAACTTGACTTAGAATCTACAATTGGTGTCTTATCTTAATTCATGCACAAACATAGGGATTCACATTTACTTGCATCAAGAAGAGCACTAAGATATCTCAAAGGTACCTTAAATGAAGGTCTTTCTATCCTTTTGAAGATGATTTGTAGGTGAAAGCATTTATTTTTGCTAGTTGGACCGGATCCACTAAAGATAGGACACGTACAAGTGGATATATAATGATGTTTGGTAAGAAGGTTATCTAATGTATGGGAAAGAAGCAACCTAATGTTGCTCTATCTTCCATAGAAAATGTATATAGAGCTTTAGTACAATTAAATTGTGATCTTATGTGCCTTAATAATTTCATGATTGAGTTCAAGTTGAAGGTAAATCAATTTTCAATCATGTGTGATAACATGACTATTGTGTACCTATTTGCCAATCATATGTTACATTCTAGTGGAAAATTGACTATGACTACATCAAGCAAAAATTGTTGAGTAAGGAGGTACAAGTCCAAGAAATAAGTACCAATGGCCAATGTTCTCACATGTTGACCAAAGCATTGGACTCAATCAAGCTTAGAATGTTCAAAAGAGGCATTGGATTGGAGCTAGGTTGAAGCTTGAGAGGAGTATTGAAATTCACAGTCCAACCTTATAAGCTTATGGACTTCAAATGGACGATAATTGGAGCAATTCGAAGCAATAATTCAATATAAAAACCCATATTGAAATCGGAATTCAAAAGCGGCCTCACAACTATGAATTACAACCTATGAAAGTTAGGTGTGGTATAGCCTACAATCTACGAAAGAGGCTTCCTATCATGTAGGAGATCTTTTAGAGATTTTATATACACACAATGAAATTTGAATTTGTAACATCTAATGCATTTTATCTCTTCTAGGACTTGCATAAGGTAATAGAACCCTTGCATAGCAGGCCCCCTGCTTACTTTAAAGAACTTTGAATTCGTAAGATCCAATGCATGTTATCTCTTCTAGGAGTTAGAAAAGGTAATAGACTCCTTGCTTAGAATTTGCTGTGCTTGCTCCATTACCTTCCATTGAATTGTTTGCACCATTTGAGTCCATATTTATTCAACACATCCAAAAGTACTTTGTCTCCATAAGCCACATATGATTATCGTTATATATGACTCCAATACCTAAGAAATATCTTATATCTACAAGGTATAAGATCTTGAAATCCATACCAAGTCCTTGATGTCTTTGGTCCACTAAGGACTTTATTCAAATTCATTTGCCTGCATGGATATCTTTGAAGAGTACCAATGGAAAAGATCATCAAGTGTCACATCTCTTGATACCTTTAGCTCCTTTGGTGTGGGATCATATCATCTATAGGCCTTTTGTTCATTTGCATATCCTTTAAAGACTATTCTCTCTATTCCATCATAAACGTGGCTCCAATGTACATAAAAACACTTTAAAGTGTGATATACATAGTTTTCTATTTTAGCAAGCTTCATAGGGTCTTCTAGCATGTACATCGAATGTGGGAGCTCTATCCATGATGTATATTGTAGTTGTTTCTACAACCATCCAATAGGAATTAGGCATTTTCATTTCTTTCATCACAATCCTAGCACATTCTCGAATGTACCTATTTTTTGTCTGCTACACCTTTTCCTGCAGTGGGTACCTACATGTGATTTGTCTACTGATGCCATTTGAATCCAAGAAATCAGAGAATTCGTTGGGAAAATATTTCCCCCTTCCATCTAGCCTTAATCATTTGATATATCTACCACATTACTTCTGTACAATAGCCATGACTTCCTTCATACAATAAAGTGAAGTCCTCTTCGTCCAATCATCAATGAAAGTTAGAAATTAGCTATTACATCCAATTGACTTCTCCTTTGTTGGTCTCCAAACATTTGTATGGAGAAGGTCAAGTGGATGATAGCTCATATGATTTCTCTTCTTGTAGGGTAACCTAGCTTTCTTACCAATTTGACAAGCTTCAAAAAAAATCCTAGGATTCCAATTCTAAAGATTCGATAACCCTAGTAGTAACCTCTTCCTTTCCATATCCTTCAATCTCTGAGTATTGATATGTCCATTCCCTTTGTGACATAGATCCAATTTCGGTACCTTTTTTCTTCCATATGTGAAGTAGTGTGGCTCCACCTTGGCTTCACATCCAATGTGAATAGCCTTCCCTAATTTCTTCATTGCTCTCATCCTCTCCTGAGCATTTGGCCCACAAAAATAAGTCAAATGGGTAAGAAATTACAAAGAATCTCCTTTTTGTGGGTCAAATGCTTGAGAGAGGATTTCTACTCAAATTTGTAACCTCTTTTCTCATTGAATTTGAGTAGAAATAATCTCTCAAGCATTTGGCCCACAAAAAGAATATTGTTTGTGATTCTAGGAACATGAACATGCTTCAAGTAGTTTGAATTGTATGATCCATCTAACATAGCACACCTATGTGTGTGATAGCATGTGTGGTATCATCACTAATCTCTACATTCCCTTTAGATTATGGAACTTGCATATTTAAAAAGAAATCCTTGTTACAACTCATGTGAATACTATATTCTCTATTTATGTACCATGTGCTTGACCATTGCATCTTATATTCATCCATCTATATCATTGCTAGCATACTTTCTTTTTAATTTGAGGTAGTTTCATAATGGCCTTGTCCTTTGTATCATGAATTTTTCTTCTCCGTTTGATAGGAATCACTTGCACTGTGGTCATACCTACCACGTATGAGGTACACGTCTATGTTGTTCTTATCCTCATTCTGATTGTAACTTCCTTCTCTTCCTCTCAACTTGCCTCTTCCTCTTGATGAAGACAACCTTCTTCCTTGGTCTTGATCAATATCTCCGTTTAATATGCTCCCTTGCCTTCCTCTACCTTTTCCTTAATTCCTTCCTCTACCTCTACCCTTACGTGCATAGAATGATTGGGGTTCATTGGCTTTCACCTTTGAGCCTCCAATGTTCATCTCACGAGTGACCATTAGAGCCACAAACTACTCAAAGTGGGAAAGAATATCTTTTACATATACAAAGGCTATAAAAGCCTTCCACTTCTAATCATCCCTTAACCCATTGAAAGTGTATGAAACTAAACCATCATCATCTATGTGACGACCTATGGATCCGGATGCATCACTTTCTTCTTAACTCTTTAAAATATAATCATTAATATTTCTATAGGTGTTATCCTTAATTCTTTGAGTTCATTGTTCATATCAATCTTCTCAAATTTGGTTGAAGTAAAGTATAATTCCTCTAGGGTTTCCCACACTTTAATACTCAAGCATTTGAGCCATTAATGAGATCCCATAAGGATTTTCCCATGAGAAAGCTAGGTATTTCAAAGCTCTGTGGCCTTACAACAAACATTCAAACCTCTTTTGTCTTTGCCTCTCTTGAAGCCAATTTTGGACAATTCTTTATGAAATGATCATTTGCTTTACAGTACTTGTAAAACAATTTCTACTTTTCTTTTTTCTTGTTGTCTTTGTCATCCTTCTTTGATTGTGCATAATTAGGAGATTTTTGCTTACTAGTAGAAGAGCTCCATTTACCTTTTCCCTTCTGACTAGCCAGAAAAGCTTGATCTGCAAAATGCATAATGGACCTTTCTTGCCTAGACTGATCTACAACAGAACTGACACTAATTCCTCAAATGTTAAAGAATTTGGATTTCCTTTCATCATCAAACGAAGAGTAGAAACAAAACTCTCATATGAATTGGGAAGATCGATCAAAACAGTCTGCACAAGTGAACTGTCAGGTAAGACTTCATCAGCAGAAATCAACTGTTCCTTCAAATCCTTGATCTTTGTCAAAAAGTATCCATGGAATCACCTTCATTCATGTGCTCACTCTCCAAATGTTCTAACAAGTAAGCAACATGAGCCTCATTCCTTGCCTCGTATAAAGTGGTAAGTGCATCCCAAGCATCCTTGGCTATTCTTCAAGAGAGAATGTGAGGAATAATGGCACGTTTGACTATCAATACATGTGCATGGGCATCTTTGCTATCGCAATGAGTCTACTTTGCAGTAGGTGCCACAGAAACCACAACACGAATAGGAATTTGTCAAATATCACCATCTTCAGTGTCATTTGCATCAGCTTTAGTACTTGTATTTGCAGGTGTAATAGGATGTTTTCCAACACCCTACACAATATTCCACAGTCCTTTTATGACCAGTACATGATGCATCATATAAGCCCATAATGGGTAATTTGTACCATCCAATTTATCTTCAACCACCAAGATATGGAATACATCATTGCTTTCAACCATTGCCATTGACTAAAATACTATGATGTAAAAAATTGACTGTATCTCAAAACGTTGAGCAGAACTACCCTATTGAGTTCTACCAAACGTATAGCAGACTTTGAGATGCTTATACTAGCGAACCAAAACTAGTATATATCTTTGGCACAAAAAGACAAAATAGCCTACAGAAGCATTTCAATAGTGCATTCTCAGGCTGAAACAAGCTCAAATCACGATTTCGACAATGCAAAGGGAAGTTGTTTTTACTTGCTAATCACTTTGAGTATGCACACCAAATTTTGTGTGATTTTAAGACTCTGACTGAAGGGGTGTCGAGGACACCGTAGATGAAGCGATGACTTGCTCTGATACCAATTGTTGGAGATGGAGGTTGAAAGAACTTTGAGAAGCTTGTACGAGGTAGAAAAGCTTTGAAGCGACGAAGTTTGGTCTAGCCAATCATCATAAGACCAGCCCCTAAACTTATGGAGACTCAAATAGACCTTATTGGCATGCAATAAGTGCAATTAAATGCACTATGTACTTTGGATCACCAAGGAGAAAGATTTGATAAAAAAGAGATAGATTCACGCGTCGATTAGCTCAAAGAACTTATTATCTATGGAAGAGACAATGAACTTCAAATCCTCATAGCGACCAGTGTGATTACAATTAGAAAAATCCTTTTATGGTAGTCATACATATAGCATTGAGTTTATAATGCACAAGACTATAAGGAATAAGAAAAATTTGCTATAGGAAGAATCAAACAATCAATAGTGGTAGTTCGTATTTTTTATGATTATGCAAAGATTGACCCCGAGATAGAAAAACTGAGATTTCTCCCAAACTACTGAAGCACATGCTATGAAAATTTAAAAGCATAAACTTGACACTAATATCTTTCCAGTGCACCATCTCTCATCCAATTTAAAGCACTATAGAGAGAGCAAAAGCCTCTAAAATCTTACTATTGGCGAAGAAGATGATGCAAAAAAATGAAGGAGCAAGACAACGATGGTCACAAGTGTATGTATATTGCTTCCATGTATTGTACAAGTGTTTTGAAGTATTTATATAGACTTTTCAAGATCTCCACAACTTCTACAAGTGGATTTCAAATTCAAATGAAGGTGGCAATGGTTGTTGGAGGGAATCAGTTCACTTTCATACAATCTAGAAAAAGTGAAGATCTAGTTTGATCTAATTTTAGGTGATTGATTGACTGATTGAATGCAACTCAACCACCACAAATTCATGAGATTTGGGCTCTATCATTGTAATTTTACATGGGTAAAGCCCAAGGCTTTTACAACGGTAAACCATCCATGAAAATGCTTTTAAAAAATAGAATCAGTGAGCATAAGTAAAAGAAATCTTCAATGGATATTCCTTCCATGTAATCCGAGCCATAGCTTTTGATGTAGATGAAACACACCTCAGGCATAGTGCAAGCTTGATGTTCCAAAAATTCCCCCTCAACGTAAAGTATGCTTGAGTGTTCATTCTTTGATAGGTTGAATACCTGCCATAGCTTTGAATCTACAAAGCTTTATTCCATCAAGTGCCTTTGTCATCATATCTGCTACTTCCTTTTCAATTGGAACAAAATAAATGTCAATCTCCTTTGCCATGAGCTTCTCCCTGATGAAGTGGTAATGAGCCTCTATGTGTTTGGTTTTCACATGGAAAATAGGATTTACTACCAGATGCATGGAACTTACATTATCTCCAAATACGTGAGGTTTGGAACTCACAAATCCCAAATTTGTATACAATGCTTTTAGCCATATTGCCTCTTGAGTTGCTATGGCCAAACCTCTAAAATCTGCTTCAGTTGAGGATAAAGCAATTGTAGGTTGCTTCTTGAAATTCCATGACCCTAGCTTCGAACCGACAAATGCTAAGTAACCAGAAGTACTTCTTCTATCATCCTTAGCTCCTGCCCAATTTTGCATCTGAATAGATTTTGATATCCAAATCTGAAGAGTAAGGATAGAATATACCTACATTGATTGTTCCTTTGAGATACATAAGTACTCTTTTAGCTGCATCCATGTGTGGTATTCTTGGAGAGTGCATGAATTGACTAAGCACTTTGACACTATATGAGATATCTCTTGGAAACAATGTCAAGAAGGTCTAGCATCTTACTTGGAAATAATTCAAGTTCTACACATTGTCGAAGGACTCTTAAAAAGAATCGATGCTAAGATACAGAATATATTTTGTTCTGTAATAGACATGCAAGAAAAGCATGTAGGCATGTTGGTTAAAGTAATGCACTTTCAAAGAGGCAATGTGGGATCGAATCCCGTCAGCCACAGCAACATACAATGATAATTTTGAAAAATCTTTTTCGAAAAGAATGGATGACATTTTTGCGATTCTGATAGTTTTTCGTAAGGATGGCGATTAAATACTTCGAAGACCGATCACAACACTTTTGCTTTATTTCTTTGCTTTTAGCGCTTTTAGATGGAACACTAAAAACTATATAAAGAGGCCATGCTCATTATTCAAATCATCACTTGTAGAGGAGGTACTGGGGTATCCACTAAAAGTAGAAAATAAAGATGAAACACGTCCTGTACGTCGCCTACTCAAGGGGGGTTCTCTTTAAGGAAGTATACCCTTTAACATTTCTGTGAGCAGGCAGATAACAAAGATTGCACAGTGTGGTAAATACTTCAGAAAATATGGACAACAACTGACCAAGGAAGACCGTACACTGCTTGATTCGAATCAGATGATTACAAGGTTGAGCAGAGTGATGCTCAAAAGTGCAAACTTAGGGAGCTAACATGCCATCTCAGAAATAAGGAACCTCAATGCACAGAGTCTTCTCATCAGCTTAAGGGAGCCAATTACATGCAGTCTAACCCAGAACAATACAAATGGCAAGGTTCGCTCAGGAGAATAAAGCTTAACACTAATACTGACTCACAGAAAAGAAAGAGAATCTTATGCACTCTCTTACACTATAGTGCTCATAGCCCTCCACTGAGAAGCCTAACCTCTGTATCCGCACTACAGAGTAGCTCCTACAATAGGCTTGAAACTACCAAGTGCAAGAGAGGACTTCTGCACGTATTCACGCGTCAATGTAACTCCAAAAAAATGTGTACCCAAATGAGCACAAATCCCTTGTTTTTATAGGCCTCAATAGGCCAAGAGAGTCTTGCCGAATCTTCACGTCTACTGACCACGCGCCGGTTGATCTCCCAAAATTAGGGGGTAGGTCAAATATTCCCTTGATTTGAATTGAATCCTCAAAAATAGGCAGTCGTCATGAATCGTTTGTGGCAAATGGCAAGAATCTTTTCTCCGCTTCTACTTTTTACCCTGCACACTTTTATCCCATACCCTATGACGACCTTGCCAGTGTACAGTCATTTCATTCTTTGACTCTTTTGATAGGCAATTTGAATCATCTCGTGACTTCCCCATGAGGCTTTATCTACATGCATTCGCATGATGCCATCTTCACCACCACAAAAGACTTTGTACTCAGTATCTCAGCAGCTTGTATGCTATATGATGAGGACATTTCACCCGTTTTCACATCATCATGATCATATAACATGTTCTTAGATTGGAATGATCAGGACCCATATCCTCCACATCCACACCTTCCCATGCGGAAGGACTCCGATGAAAACCCCACTCTGCATTTGGCTGCGAGTGTGCCTTTATGTGCGGGCATGTGTGTGTGTGCTGCATGTGTGTGTGTGTGTAAGGGTATGTGTGTGTGTGTGCGGAGGTAGGTGGCGGACGAGGGCGGGAGAGTGTGGGGCAGGGTGGTGGAGGAGGGCGGGGGAGTGTGGGGGAAGGTGGTGGGGGAGGGCGAGGGCGTGTGGGGGAAGTGGTGGAGGAGGGCGGGGGCGTGTGGGGCAAGGTGGTGGAGGAGGGCGGGGGAGTGTGGGGGAAGGTGGTGGAGGAGGGCGGGGGCGTGTGGGGGAAGTGGTGGAGGAGGGCGGGGGAGTGTGGGGCAAGGTGGTGGAGGAGGGCGAGGGAGTGTGGGGGAACGTGGTGGAGGAGGGCGGGGGAGTGTGGGGGAAGGTGGTGGAGGAGGGCGGGGGAGTGCGGGGTAAGGTGGTGGAGGAGGGCGGGGGAGTGTGGGGGAACATGCTGGAGGAGGGCGGGCGAGTGTGGGGCAAGGTGGTGGAGGAGGGCGGGGGAGTGTGGGGGAAGGTGGTGGAGGAGGGCGGGGGCGTGTTGGGCAAGGTGGTGGAGGAGGGCGGGGGAGTGTGGGGGAAGGTGGGCGTGTGGGGGAAGGTGGTGGCGGAGGGCGGGGGCATGCGGGGGAAGGTGGTGGAGGAGGGCGGGGGAGTGCGGGGTAAGGTGGTGGAGGAGGGCGGGGGAGTGTGGTGGAGGAGGGCGGGGGAGTGTGGGGCAAGGTGGTTGAGGAGGGCGGGGGAGTGTGGGGGAAGGTGGTGGAGGAGGGCGGGGGCCTGTGGGGCAAGGTGGTGGAGGAGGGCGGGGGAGTGTGGGGGAAGGTGGGCGTGCGGGGGAAGGTGGTGGAGGAGGGCGGGGGCGTGTGGGGGAAGTGGTGGAGGAGGGCGGGGGAGTGTGGGGCAGGGTGGTGGAGGAGGGCGGGGGAGTGTGGGGGAAGGTGGTGGGGGAGGGCGGGGGCGTGTGGGGGAAGTGGTGGAGGAGGGCGGGGGCATGTGGGGGAAAGTGGTGGAGGAGGGCGGGGGCGTGCGGGGGAAGGTGGTTGAGGAGGGCGAGGGAGTATGGGGCAAGGTGGTGGAGGAGGGCGGGGGAGTGTGGGGCAAGGTGGTGGAGGAGGGCGGGGGAGTGTGGGGGAAGGTGGTGGAGGAGGGCGGGAGAGTGTGGGGGAAGGTGGTGGAGGAGGGCGGGGGCGTGCGGGGTAAGGTGGTGGAGGAGGGCGGGGGCACGAGGAGAGAGAGGGATGGCGGGGAGAGAGAGAGAGAGAGAGAGAGAGAGAGAGAGAGAGAGAGAGAGAGAGAGAGAGAGAGAGAGAGAGAGAGAGAGAGAGAGAGAGAGAGAGAGAGAGAGAGAGAGAGAGAGAGAGAGAGATGGCGGGGAGAGAGAGGGAAGAGAGAGGGAGAGAGAGGGGAGAGAGAGAGAGATAGAAGCAGTTATGCCATTATTCTGCTATTTCGGAAACAAGATTCCCAACCATGCGAAATCAAGCAAACAACACCATACTGATCGGACCTTTATCGGTAAAAGCAAGCCCGATTTATAGTAATGAGTACTCCTTGGTTGGCATCGAAGCACCATGGCATAATCACAATCGGGGAAGTGATGGGTGCAATCAGCAAACTCCAAAGCAGAAGGATGTGTGAGAGAGAGAGAGGAGAAAGTCACGCCATCAGCTTTTAAATTGGACAACTCCATCTCATGAAAGAATTCTGAACACCATGAACAGTTTCCTTCCAATGAGTAATTGAAGATTAACCTTAAGTCGCAATACTGGCCTAAAGGTTCAACATTAAAATGTATGTAGTAATGCCCATTGGCCTTAATTTTTCTGCATTTCCAAAAACTAGTTTCCAAAGTCAACATTACCATGAGTGCAACATGATCCAATTAAACCTTTTAAATTGTGGGAATCAGCCTACGTTGGCATTCCTTGTAGAATCATCTCAACTCCATTCAAGTTCCCGCTCGTGCCATACTGCATAATGTTTTAAATTTGGTGATACTCAAAACACTCTATGCATGGAATGAAAAACTTCCACAGCTTTATCAACAAGGCCTCCATGGCGGAAGGCAGAGAGGAGAGAGGGGAATCTACAGACCCCCACATCAAGCTTTTGCACCGTCCCGGTGCAACAACTCCTTTATTTGCTTATTCCTTCAAAATGAACTGCAGAAAATGAAAGAACTATGGTATGTACAGGGAGTGAATTTCATCTGCTTGCATCAAATCAAATAACTCTTCACCCTGGAGATGTTGACCACGGGCATCCTTTTACCCTGCAGATCTTCCAGATGCACTGCGCCATGTGGCAATACTTTGATAACCTTATATGGTCCTACCCATTTAGGTGCCAATTTAGTTGAGATTGCTCGAACTTGATGCACTAAAACCATGGATCCTTCCTGAACTTCATCGAATCTCAGATACCTGTCCTGCAGTCTCTTGCGCCCTTCTTGAGTTACCTTAAGTTTCTGCATTCCCCTTCTTTGTACTCTTCTAATGCCACCAATCTCTGAATGGGGCGTTCAATTCCAATGATTTTGATTCCTATTTCCTTTCTGATAATAAACTCAAACGGTGCCAATGCCCCTTTCCCATATACTAACCGAAATGGAGTCTCACCTGTGGTTCCCCCCTTCGTGGTTCTGAAAGCACAGATTGCACCAATCAATGCTAGCGGCCAAGAGCTTTGATGATCGAAAGTTAATTTGCGAAGCAGTCCAATCAAAATCTTGTTGGAACTCTCTGCTTGGCCATTTGCCCTTGGGTAATAGGCACAAGACTTTTTATGGAAGATTTTGTACCTATCAAATATAAACTGGAGCAATTGATTTACAAAATGTGTGCCCCTATCACTAGTAAGTTCCAGTGGGCAACCAAATTGGGCTAATTCGTCCTATGAAATCAAGACCCCATCGTTCCAATGGGAGCCATCCCGTAGATATGACCAATGGTTGTAAATTTAATCTGGTGGGCGCGGGGGCACACCTCTGGCAGATGTGGCATTCTTTGGCGAACTTGATTGCATCTTTGAAAATATGAGGCCACCATAAACCCTTGTGGATGATTCTATGAGCCAATTCTTCCCCCTTTAGGTATCCTTCACTGTGTGCAGCCTCTAGCAAAAGATTTACCTCCTCTCGATAGACACACCTTCTCAATATATCATCCTGACAGTATTTATATAAATTTCCATTTATAAGAGAATATGCTTTGGTTTTCAGGAGCAGTCTTCTCTTTTCTACAGGTGTCAAGTGTTCTGGGATCTTTCCAGTGGTGAGAACATGAAGAATTTCATCATACCAACCAGTCCGAATTGTTACTAGGAAGAGATTGTTATCCACTAGTTCATCATTGATACCTGTTGCCTTTTCACTCATTGCCGTCCTGGACACTTGATCTGCCATGTAGTGCTCTTTTCCTGGCTTAATATGAATATCAAAATTAAATTCCTGAAATAGGAGTAACCGTCTCCAAATCCTTCCAGCTACTCTAGGTTTGTTTTTCAAAAACTTCAAGGGCTGATGATCAGAGATAACAATGAAATGTACACCAAGGAGATAATGTCTAAACTTTTGAAGAGCCAATACGATAGCCAAACCTTCTCTTTCCGTCGTACTATAATTCCTTTCAGCTTGGTTAAGTAGTCTGCTGGCATAAGAGATAGGTCTATCCGCTTTGTGAGATGATGGTTGAGCTAGAACTACACCAACAGCATGAAGACTAGCATCTGTATGTACATGAAATTCCAATGACCAATCAGGAACACTTAAAAGTGGAGCAGTACATAGCCTCAATTTTAGTTCACAAAATGCTTTGTCAGCTTCAGCACTCCATGAGAAAGGAATCTTTTTACTATTAAGCCTTGACAAAGGCTTAGCAATTTCTGAATACATCCGAATGAATCTTCTGTGATACCCTGCATGGCCCAAGAAACTTTGCACTTCCTTTGGACTTTGTGGAATAGGCATGGAAAGAATAGCTGTAACTTTTGCAGGGTCAACAGTTATACCTTCAGCAGATACTATGTGACCAAGAAGAGTACCCTTGGTGACCAAAAAGTGACATTTATCAGGATTCAATTTCAAACCTGTTTTGAGACATTGCTCAAAAATTTCTTTTAGATTTTCCAAATGGTCATGGAAATCTTGAACTGCTGCTCTTTTATCTGAGAATACTGAAAAGTCATCCATGAAAATGCGCAGAAAGGTTGTTAACCATTTGCCCAAAATCAGATACATCGTTCTATTAAATGAAGCTGGTGCATTCTTCAAACCAAAAGCCATGCGAGTATAGACATAAGTGCCCTAGGGAGTCACAAAGGCTGTTTTGTCCCTATCATCAGGATGAATTACTATCTGGTTGTAGCCACTAAAACCATCCAAGAAACTATACAAAGTGTGACCAGCTACTTCCTCAAGTACTTGCTCTGTGAAGGGCTGAGGAAATCCATCTTGAATAGTCACTTTATTCAAAGCACGGAAATCAACACATACTCTTATTTTTCCACTATTTTTCTTGGGCACAATAACCATAGAAGAAAGCTACCTGGAATGTTCTACTCGAACAATTATACCCGCTTCTTCTAGTTTTGTAATCTCTGCTTTTACCGCCTCTGCATACTTCGGATTGAGTCGATATGGCCTACTTCTTACAGGCGCGGCTCCCTCAACTAAGGGTATCCGATGTAACCCAAGCTCTTCTGGTATCCCTATTAGATCTTTGTAGGACCATGCGAAGACACTTTTATAGGTAAAAAGCAAAGAAGTTACCTTCTGTAGCAAGGGAGGATAATGCCACAACCAGGATGCCAAATGGACCATTTGAGGGTTCTCTTCACTCCTAAATTTACTTCTTGAACCAATGTTTCAGGACTCGTCTTGCTTGAGAAATCATCTCCACTATATGCAGGAGTGGATTTTAATTTATATTCTGCAACATGTTCTTTCATCCATCCTTGAGGTATATCTGCAAAAGGAAGATCTTCTCTGCTCTTAGGTTCATAATCTTCCCTCTCTGATACTTTTATATTGGTTGCCTCCTCAAAGCTTTTATTTTCCTTCAATTGCTCATTCTCCAACACCTTGTGGTCTTCATTGCCCTTTTCTGTAATTTCCTTATCTACAACTTCTTCCTCAATTTCATTGATCTCCACTGTGCAACACTCTACACTTCCCATCCAATTTAACAATGTATCATCTTCTTGGGGTAGAGAGGGCATTACCTGAGTATCCACAGTATATCCAGTGGTTTTTCCTGAATCAAATCCTTCTTCCAAGTGTAGTTGTAGTTAGCTATTGGTGCTTGTTGAAATCCATAGTTTATTTTTCCCCCAATCTTGCAAAGCTTTTGCTTGTCTCAGCCAAGGTCTCCCCAGGAGCAAAGGATAGGAAGTCTCCTGTGGAAGTGCAATAACAACAAAATCCAACACAAAGGTCCGTACCTTTTCAATAATGCCAAGAGGCACAACCCGATGTTGATCTGCTAGTGTAACTGCAAATAGTGCCATTTTGGTGGGGTTCAAATTTAGCTTCTTCATTGTAAAATCTGGCATCGAATTGATACCAGAGCCTCCATCTATGATCACACCTGTAAGAGCTTCATCCTTTATACAAACAGATAATCTTGAGCTTTGGTAGTCTGCTAAGGGTGCAGGGGGGAAATCAACCATGAAACCATCTATACTAGGTGATTGGACCAAGTGTGCAGAGTGTATAATCTTTAATAAATCACTTCTTATTTTTGAATCCATCTTTATAAGTTCATATAGACTAATCTTGTGGTGAATACCTTTCAGGATTTGTTCAATGTCTACCTTCTGAGTGTTTTCTTGCAAACTTGTTGATTGGTCCCACATAGTAGTAGCCATCTTTTCATAAGTTCCTTCAATTTCCACTTGGTCCTTCCATCCAGACTTCTTTTCCTCCTCCTTATCCTGAAATCCTTGTTGTTCCTCCCTAAGGTTTGCTTCTGCTTTCCTAGCTCTGGTCATCATGGGCATAGCAGAGGATGAAACGGCATAAGGTTGAGTAATCGTACCTTCTTCTCGTGGAGAGACTGCAATCATGTGGATTGGAGCAGGACCTCCTCTTGGGCAAGCTTTGGTATAATGATCTTTGGCCTCTAGACGATGTTGACAAGGAGGTGCATCTTCTGGAAGGGAACACCTATTTTGCATGTGGCCGTACTCACCACAACGATAGCACATCAAAGCTCTATTATATCTAGGCTTTGCAGGCCTATTCTCCTCTCTGTTAGGTGTATTCGAAGTACTAGCATAGTATGAATCCAAAGTTTGAGGGTTACCACTCTGCTGTGTACCCTTGAGGTAGTAGCAATCTCTGGCTTCATGCCCATCCTTCCCACAAAATTGACAGCTTACCTTATTGGGACAATTAGCATTGGAATGTCCATTGTTGTTACAGATCATGCACCAAATTTGTCTCCTTATATCCTGCGTGGTCCTCAAATCTTCTAATTCACGGCGAAGTTGGGCTACTTCATCATCAGTGCGTCGCAGTGGTGGCAAGACCTTCTCTTCTTGTTGATTTTGTTGCATCTTCAATGTCTCTAGTTCCCTCCTCAGTTGCTCAATGGGATCCAAATCTACAGCATGCCTTGGTTGGGTATCTCCTTCAAAATGTTGCCTTGCTTCTTCAATGCGTGATGCCGCTGCAACAAAATCATTGAGGGTCGCATCCAATCTAAGAGACTCACGAAGCTTCTGTTGAGATGACCTTGGCAGGGCCTTCTCAATCCATTTTTTAACCAAGAAGTCACCTGGAGCATGTGGCAGACGTGCAACAAGTGCTTTTGTTCTAGTGTGAAGTTCATGAAAAGATTCACCTGGTCTTAGCTTCAAATTCTCTAGCTGATCTAGAGCCCTTTCCGAGGAATCACTTGGTCTGAAAGTTTGTGAGAAGGCCGCCTTCAGAGCCTCCCATGTAGTGAAATGGCCATCTGCATATTGAATATACCATTTATCTGCAAGACCCTCTAATGTGGATGGAAAGAGTGCCAACATTGCATCTTCTCTATTTTGCAGACCTCCCCCACGGCATAAAGAAATGAATCTCCTCACATGATCATCAGCATCTTCATAAGCATGTCCCTTGAAGGTAGGGAATTTGATGTTTAACCTTGAGAGCAAATGTAATATGGAAATACCTCTCACAGAAATGGCAAGGTCCCACCGGGTGTGCCAAACTGTAGAGGAGGTACTGGGGTATCCTCTAAAAGTAGAAAATAAAGATGAAACACGTCCAGTACGTCGCCTACTCAAGGGGGGTTCTCTTTAAGGAAGTATACCCTTTAACATTTCTGTGAGCAAGCAGATAACAAAGATTGCACAGTGTGGTAAATACTTCAGAAAATATGGACAACAACTGACCAAGGAAGACCGTACACTGCTTGATTCGAATCAGATGATTACAAAGTTCGGCAAAGTGATGCTCAAACGTGCAAACTTAGGGAGCTAACATGCCATCTCAGAAATAAAGAACCTCAATGCACAGAGTCTTCTCATCAGCTTAAGGGAGCCAATTACATGCAGTCTAACCCAGAACAATACAAATGGCAAGGTTCGCTCAGGAGAATAAAGCTTAACACTAATACTGACTCACAGAAAAGAAAGAGAATCTTAGGCACTCTCTTACACTATAGTGCTCATAGCCCTCCACTGAGAAGCCTAACCTCTGTATCCGCACTACAAAGTAGCTCCTACAATAGGCTTGAAACCACCAAGTGCAAGAGAGGACTTCTGCACGTATTCACGCGTCAATGTAACTCCAAAAAAATGTGTACCCAAATGAGCACAAATCCCTTGTTTTTATAGGCCTCAATAGCCCAAGAGAGTCTTGCCGAATCTTCACGTCCACTGATCACGCGCCGGTTGATCTCCCAAACTTAGGGGGTAGGTCAAATATTCCCTTGATTTGAATTGAATCCTCAAAAATAGGTAGTCGTCATGAATCGTTGGTGGCAAATGGCAAGAATCTTTTCTCCGCTTCTACTTTTTACCTTGCACACTTTTATCCCATACCCTATGACGACCTTGCCAGTGTACAGTCATTTCATTCTTTGACTCTTTTGATAGGCAATTTGAATCATCTCGTGACTTCCCCATGAGGCTTTATCTACATGCATTCGCATGATGCCATCTTCACCACCAGAAAAGACTTCGTACTTAGTATCTCAGCAGCTTGTATGCTATATGGTGAGGACATTTCACCCGTTTTCAAATCATCATGATCATATAACATGTTCTTAGATTGGAATGATCAGGACCCATATCCTCCACATCCACACCTTCCCATGCGGAAGGACTCCGATGAAAACCCCACTCTGCATCTGGCTGCGAGTGTGCCTTTATGTGCGGGCATGTGTGTGTGTGCTGCATGGGTGTGTGTGTGTGTGTAAGGGTATGTGTGTGTGTGTGAGGGGGTAGGTGGCGGAGGAGGGAGGGAGAGTGTGGGGCAGGGTGGTGGAGGAGGGTGGGGGAGTGTGGGGGAAGGTGGTGGGGGAGGGTGGGGGCATGTGGGGGAAGTGGTGGAGGAGGGCAGGGGCGTGTGGAGCAAGGTGGTGGAGGAGGGCGGGGGAGTGTGGGGGAAGGTGGTGGAGGAGGGCCGGGGCGTGTGGGGGAAGTGGTGGAGGAGGGCCGGGGAGTGTGGGGCAAGGTGGTGGAGGAGGGCGGGGGAGTGTGGGGGAAGGTGGTGGAGGAGGGCGGGGGAGTGTGGGGGAAGTGGTGGAGGAGGGCGGGGGAGTGTGGGGCAAGGTGGTGGAGGAGGGCGGGGGAGTGTGGGGGAAGGTGGTGGAGGAGGGCGGGGGAGTGTGGGGGAAGGTGGTGGAGGAGGGCGGGGGAGTTCGGGGTAAGGTGGTGGAGGAGGGCGGGTGAGTGTGGGGGAAGGTGGTGGAGGAGGGCGGCGGAGTGTGGGGAAAAGTGGTGGAGGAGGGCGGGGGAGTGTGGGCGAAGGTGGTGGAGGAGGGCGGGGGCGTGTGGGGCAAAGTGGTGGAGGAGGGCGGGGGAGTGTGGGGGAAGGTGGGCGTGCGGGGGAAGGTGGTGGAGGAGGGCGGGGGCCTGCGGGGGAAGGTGGTGGAGGAGGGCGGGGGAGTGCGGGGTAAGGTGGTGGAGGAGGGCGGGGGAGTGTGAGGGAAGGTGGTGGAGGAGGGGGGGGGGAGTGTGGGGCAAGGTGGTGGAGGAGGTGCGGGGGAGTGTGGGGAAAGGTGGTGGAGGAGGGCGGGGGCGTGTGGGGCAAGGTGGTGGAGGAGGGCGGGGGAGTGTGGGGGAAGGTGGGCGTGCGGGGGAAGGTTGTGGAGGAGGGTGGGGGCGTGTGGGGGAAGTGGTGGAGGAGGGCGGGGGTGTGTGGGGCAGGGTGGTGGAGGAGGGCGGGGGAGTGTGGGGGAAGGTGGTGGGGGAGGGCGGGGGCATGTGGGGGAAGTGGTGGAGGAGGGCGGGGGCGTGTGGGGGAAAGTGGTGGAGGAGGGCAGGGGCGTGCGGGGGAAGGTGGTGGAGGAGGGCGGGGGAGTGTGGGGCAAGGTGGTGGAGGAGGGCCGGGGTGTGTGGGGCAACGTGGTGGAGGAGGGCGGGGGAGTGTGGGGGAAGGTGGTGGAGGAGGGCGGGGGAGTGTGGGGGAAGGTGGTTGAGGAGGGCGGGGGCGTGCGGGGTAAGGTGGTGGAGGAGGGCGGGGGCGCGAGGAGAGAGAGGGATGGCGGGGAGAGAGAGAGAGATGGCGGGGAGAGAGAGGGAAGAGAGAGGGAGAGAGAGGGGAGAGACAGAGATAGAAGCAACTATGCCATTATTCTGCTATTACGGAAACAAGATTCCCAACCATGTGAAATCAAGCAAACAACACCATACTGAGCGGACCTTTATCAGTAAAAGCAAGCCCGATTTTGAGTAATGAGTACTCCTTGGTTGGCATTGAAGCACCATGGCATAATCACAATCGGGGAAGTGATGGGTGCAATCAGCAAACTCCAAAGCAGAAGGATGTGTGAGAGAGAGAGAGGAGAAAGTCACGCCATCAGGTTTTAAATTGGACAACTCCATCTCATGAAAGAATTCTGAACACCATGAACAGTTTCCTTCCAATGAGTAATTCTGAACACCATGAACAGTTTCCTTCCAGGTGACTTCTTGGTTTAAAAATGGATTGAGAAGGCCCTGCCCAGGTCATCTCAACAGAAGCTTCGTGAGTCTCTTAGATTGGATGCGACCCTCAATGATTTTGTTGCAGCGGCATCACGTATTGAAGAAGCAAGGCAACATTTTGAAGGAGATACCCAACCAAGGCATGCTGTAGATTTGGATCCTATTGAGCAACTGAGGAGGGAAGTGGAGGCATTGAAGATGCAACAAAATCAACAAGAAGAGAAGGTCTTGCCACCACTGCGACGCACTGATGATGAAGTAGCCCAACTTCGCCGTGAATTAGAAGATTTGAGGACCACGCAGGATATAAGGAGACAAATTTGGTGTAGGATGTGTAACAACAATGGACATTCCAATGCTAATTGTCCCAATAAGGTAAGCTGTCAATTTTGTGGGAAGGATGGGCATGAAGCCAGAGATTGCTACTACCTCAAGGGTACATAGCAGAGAGGTAACCCTCAAACTTTGGATTCATACTATGCTAGTACTTCGAATACACCTAACAGAGAGGAGAATAGGCTTGCAAAGCCTAGATATAATAGACCTTTGATGTGCTATCATTGTGGTGAGTACGACCACATGCAAAATAGGTGTTCCCTTCCACAAGATGCACCTCCTTGTCAACATTGTCCAGAGGCCAAAGATCATTATACCAAAGATTGTGCAAGAGGACGTCTTGCTCCAATCCACATGATTGCAGTCTCTCCACGAGAAGAAGGTATGATTACTCAATCTTATGCCGTTTCATCCTCTGCTATGCCCATCATGACCAGAGCTAGGCAAGCAGAAGCAAACCTTAGGGAGGAACAACAAGGATTTCAGGACAAGGAGGAGGAAAAGAAGTCTGGATGGAAGGACAAAGTGGAAATTGAAGGAACTTATGAAAAGATGGCTACTACTATGTGGGACCAATCAACAAGTCTGCAAGAAAACACTCAGAAGGTAGACATTGAACAAATCCTGAAAGGTATTCACCACAAGATTAGTCTATATGAACTTATAAAGATGGATTCAAAAAAAAGAAGTGATTTATTAAAGATTATACACTCTGCACACTTGGTCCAATCACCTAGTATAGATGGTTTCATGGTTGATTTCCCCCCTGCACCCTTAGCACACTACCAAAGCTCAAGATTATCTGTTTGTATAAAGGATGAAGCTCTTACAGGTGTGATCATAGATGGAGGCTCTGGTATCAATTTGATGCTAGATTTTACAATGAAGAAGCTAAATTTGAACCCCACCAAAATGGCACCATTTATAGTTACACTAGCAGATCAACATCGGGTTGCGCCTCTTGGCATTATTGAAAAGGTACGGATGATAGTACCGGGTTGCCACTTTGTGTTGGATTTTGTTGTTATTGCACTTCCACAGCAGACTTCCTATCCTTTGCTCCTGGGGAGACCTTGGCTGAGACAAGCAAAAGCTTTGCAAGATTGGGGGAAAAATAAACTATGGATTTCAACAAGCACCAATAGCCAACTGCAACTACACTTGGAAGAAGGATTTGATTCAGGAAAAACCACTGGATATACTGTGGATACTCAGGTAATGCCCTCTCTACCCCAAGAAGATGATACATTGTTAAATTGGATGATGGGAAGTGCAGAGTGTTGCATAGTGGAGATCAATGAAATTGAGAAAGAAGTTGTAGATAAGGAAATTACAGAAAAGGGCAATGAAGACCACAAGTTGTTGGAGAATTAGCAATTGAAGGAAAATACAAGCTTTGAGGAGGCAACCAATATAAAAGTATCAGAGAGGGAAGATTATGAACCTAAGAGTAGAGAAGATCTTCCTTTTGCAGATATACTTCAAGGATGGATGAAAGAACATGTTGCAGAATATAAATTAAAATCCACTCCTGCATATAGTGGAGATGATTTCTCAAGCAAGACCAGTCCTGAAACATTGGTTCAAGAAGTAAATTTAGGTGATGAAGAGAACCCTCAAATGGTCCATTTGGCATCCTGTTTGTGGCATTATCCTCCCTTGCTACAGAAGGTAACTTCTTTGCTTTTTACCTATAAAAGTGTCTTCGCATGGTCCTACAAAGATCTAACAGGGATACCAGAAGAGCTTGGGTTACATCAGATACCCTTAGTTGAGGGAGCCGCGCCTGTAAGAAGTAGGCCAAATCGACTCAATCCAAAGTATGCAGAGGCGGTAAAAGCAGAGATTACAAAACTACAAGAAGCGGGTATAATTGTTCCAGTAGAACATTCCAGGTGGCTTTCTTCTATGGTTATTGTGCCCAAGAAAAATAGTGGAAAAGTCAGAGTATGTGTTGATTTCCGTGCTTTAAATAAAGTGACTATTCAAGATGGATTTCCTCAGCCCTTCACAGAGCAAGTACTTGCGGAAGTAGCTGGTCACACTTTGTATAGTTTCTTGGATGGTTTTAGTGGCTACAACCAGATAGTAATTCATCCTGATGATAGGAACAAAATAGCCTTTGTTACTCCCTGGGGCACTTATGTCTATACTCGCATGGCTTTTGGTTTGAAGAATGCACCAGCTTCATTTAATAGAACGATGTATCTGATATTGGGCAAATGGTTAACAACCTTTCTGCGCATTTTCATGGATGACTTTTCAGTATTCTCAGATAAAAGAGCAGCAGTTCAAGATTTCCATGACCATTTGGAAAATCTAAAAGAAATTTTTGAGCAATGTCTCAAAACAGGTTTGAAATTGAATCCTGATAAATGTCACTTTTTGGTCACCAAGGGTACTCTTCTTGGTCACATAGTATGTGCTGAAGGTATAATTGTTGACCCTACAAAAGTTACAGCTATTCTTTCCATGCCTATTCCACAAAGTCCAAAGGAAGTGCAAAGTTTCTTGGGCCATGCAGGGTATCACAGAAGATTCATTCGGATGTATTCAGAAATTGCTAAGCCTTTGTCAAGGCTTACTAGTAAAAAGATTCCTTTCTCATGGAGTGCTGAAGCTGACAAAGCATTTTGTGAACTAAAATTGAGGCTATGTACTGCTCCACTTTTAAGTGTTCCTGATTGGTCATTGGAATTTCATGTACATATAGATGCTAGTCTTCATGCTGTTGGTGCAGTTCTAGCTCAACCATCATCTCACAAAGCGGATAGACCTATCTCTTATGCTAGCAGACTACTAAACCAAGGTGAAAGGAATTATAGTACGACGGAAAGAGAAGGTTTGGCTATTGTATTTGCTCTTCAGAAGTTTAGACATTATCTCCTTGGTGTACATTTCATTGTTATCTCTGATCATCAGCCCTTGAAGTATTTGATAAACAAACCTAGAGTAGCTGGAAGGATTTGGAGATGGTTACTCCTATTTCAGGAATTTAATTTTGATATTCATATTAAGCCAGGAAAAGAGCACTACATGGCAGATCAAGTGTCCAGGACAGCAATGAGTGAAAAGGCAACAGGTATCAATGATGAACTAGTGGATAGGAATCTCTTCCTAGTAACAATTTGGACTGGTTGGTATGATGAAATTCTTCATGTTCTCACTACTGGAAAGATCCCAGAACACTTGACACCTGCAGAAAAGAGAAGACTGCTCTTGAAAACCAAAGCATATTCTCTTATAAATGGAAATTTATATAAATACTGTCAGGATGATATATTGACAAGGTGTGTCTATCCAGAGGAGGTAAATCTTTTGCTAGAGGCTGCACACACTGAAGGACACCTAAAGGGGGAAGAATTGGCTCATAGAATCATCCACAAGGGTTTATGGTGGCCTCATATTTTCAAAGATGCAATGAAGTTCGCCAAAGAATGCCACATCTGCCAGAGGTGTGCCCCCGCGCCCACTAGATTAAATTTACAACCATTGGTCATATCTACGGTATGGCTCCCATTTGAACGATGGGGTCTTGATTTCATAGGACCAATTAGCCCAACTGGTCAACTTGGAGGTAAAAAGTATATTTTGATGGCCACATGTTATGCCACTAAATGGATAGAGGCTAAATCCACTGTGGACTGCACGGCCTTAACAGTAGCTAAATTTGTGTATAAACGTATTTTCTCAAGATTTGGTTGCCCACTGGAAATTACTAGTGATAGGGGCACGCATTTTGTAAATCAATTGCTCCAGTTTATATTTGATAGGTACAAAATCTTCCATAAAAAGTCTTGTGCGTATTACCCAAGGGCAAATGGCCAAGCAGAGAGTTCCAACAAGATTTTGATTGGACTGCTTTGCAAATTATCTTTCACTCATCAAAGCTCTTGGTCGCTAGCATTGATTGGTGCAATCTGGGCTTTCAGAACCACGAAGAGGGGAACCACAGGCGAGACTCCATTTCGGTTAGTATATGGGAAAGAGGTATTGGCACCATTTGAGTTTATTATCAGAAAGGAAATAGGAATCAAAATCATTGGAATTGAACCCCCCATTCAGAGATTGGTGGCATTAGAAGAGTAAGAGAAGGGGCAATGCAGAAACTTAAGGTAACACAAGAAGGGCACAAGAGACTGCACGACAGGTATCTGAGATCCGATGAAGTTAAGGAAGGGTCCATGGTCTTAGTGCATCAAGTCCCAGCAATCTCAACTAAATTGGCACCTAAATGGGTAGGATTATATAAGGTTATCAAAGTATTGCCACATGGTGCAGTGCATCTGGAAGATCTGCAGGGTAAAAGGATGCCCCTAGTCAACATCTCCAGGGTGAAGAGTTATTTGAATTGATGCAAGCAGATGAAATTCACTCCCTGTACATACCATAGTTCTTTCATTTTCTGCAGTTCATTTTGAAGGAATAAGCAAATAAAGGAGTTGTTGCACCGGGACGGTGCAAAAGCTTGATGTGGGGGTCTGTAGATTCCCCTCTCTCCTCTCTGCCTTCCGCCATGGAGGCCTTGTCGATAAAGCTATCCATCTGCATATAGACTATACCATTTATCTGCAAGACCCTCTAATGTGGATGGAAAGAGTGCCAACATTGCATCTTCTCTATTTTGCAGACCTCGCCCACGGCATAAAGAAATGAATCTCCTCACATGATCATCAGCATCTTCATAAGCATGTCCCTTGAAGGTAGGGAATTTGATGTTTAACCTTGAGAGCAAATGAGAGAGATCCTCCAGTTGTACTGGTGTTTCTTCGGTATCTGAGGAGAAGTCTAGAGTTCTCCTATACCCCTCTTTTGACAAAGGTGTAACACCCAAATCAATAGATAGATTTAGGGAGGGCAGAGGGGAGGTAGACTCACTAGTCGTGGTTTTGGCTAACTTATTAAGGCTCCTCCGAACACAAAGAGACTCCTTATCTGCTCGTGTATGGGTCATGTACCTATTCGCAAATGTAATATGGAAATACCTCTCACAGAAATGCAAAGGTCCCACCGGGCGTGCCAAACTGTAGAGGAGGTACTGGGGTATCCACTAAAAGTAGAAAATAAAGATGAAACACGTCCAGTACGTCGCCTACTCAAGGGGGGTTCTCTTTAAGGAAGTATACCCTTTAACATTTCTGTGAGCGTGCAGATAACAAAGATTGCACAGTGTGGTAAATACTTCAGAAAATATGGACAACAACTGACCAAGGAAGACCGTACACTGCTTGATTCGAATCAGATGATTACAAGGTTGGGCAGAGTGATGCTCAAAAGTGCAAACTTAGGGAGCTAACATGCCATCTCAGAAATAAAGAACCTCAATGCACATAGTCTTCTCATCAGCTTAAGGGAGCCAATTACATGCAGTCTAACCCAGAACAATACAAATGGCTAGGTTCGCTCAGGAGAATAAAGCTTAACACTAATACTGACTCACACAAAAGAAAGAGAATCTTAGGCACTCTCTTACACTATAGTGCTCATAGCCCTCCACTGAGAAGCCTAACCTCTGTATCCGCACTACAGAGTAGCTCCTACAATAGGCTTGAAACCACCAAGTGCAAGAGAGGACTTCTGCACGTATTCACGCGTCAATGTAACTCCAAAAAAATGTGTACCCAAATGAGCACAAATCCCTTGTTTTTATAGGCCTCAATAGGCCAAGAGAGTCTTGCCGAATCTTCACGTCCACTGATCACGCGCCGGTTGATCTCCCAAACTTAGGGGGTAGGTCAAATATTCCCTTGATTTGAATTGAATCCTCAAAAATAGGCAGTCGTCATGAATCGTTGGTGGCAAATGGCAAGAATCTTTTCTCCGCTTCTACTTTTTACCCTGCACACTTTTATCCCATACCCTATGACGACCTTGCCAGTGTACATTCATTTCATTCTTTGACTCTTTTGATAGGCAATTTGAATCATCTCGTGACTTCCCCATGAGGCTTTATCTACATGCATTCACATGATGCCATCTTCACCACCAGAAAAGACTTCGTACTCAGTATCTCAGCAGCTTGTATGCTATATGATGAGGACATTTCACCCGTTTTCACATCATCATGATCATATAACATGTTCTTAGATTGGAATGATCAGGACGCATATCCTCCACATCCACACCTTCCCATGCGGAAGGACTCCGATGAAAACCCCACTCTGCATCTAGTTGCGAGTGTGCCTTTATGTGCGGGCATGTGTGTGTGTGCTGCATGTGTGTGTGTGTGTAAGGGTATGTGTGTGTGTGTGAGGGGGTAGGTGGCGGAGGAGGGCGGGAGAGTGTGGGGCAGGGTGGTGGAGGAGGGCATGGGACTATGGGGGAAGGTGGTGGGGGAGGGCGGGGCGTGTGGGGGAAGTGGTGGAGGAGGGCGGGGGCGTGTGGGGCAAGGTGGTGGAGGAGGGCGGGGGAGTGTGGGGCAAGGTGGTGGAGGAGGGCAGGGGAGTGTGGGCGAAGGTGGTGGAGGAGGGCGGGGGAGTGTGGGGGAAGGTGGTGGAGGAGGGCGGGGGAGTGCGGGGTAAGGTGGTGGAGGAGGGCGGGGGAGTGTGGGGGAAGGTGGTGGAGGAGGGCGGGGGAGTGTGGGGCAAGGTGGTGGAGGAGGGCGGGGGAATGTGGGGGAAGGTGGTGGAGGAGGGCGGGGGCGTGTGGGGCAAGGTGGTGGAGGAGGGCGGGGGAGTGTGGGGGAAGGTGGGCGTGCGGGGGAAGGTGGTGGAGGAGGGCGGGGGCGTGCGGGGGAAGGTGGTGGAGGAGGGCGGGGGAGTGCGGGGTAAGGTGGTGGAGGAGGGCGGGGGAGTGTGGCGGAAGGTGGTGGAAGAGGGCAGTGGAGTGTGGGGCAAGGTGGTGGAGGAGGGCAGGGGAGTGTGGGGGAAGGTGGTGGAGGAGGGCGGGGGCGTGCGGGGCAAGGTGGTGGAGGAGGGCAGGGGAGTGTGGGGGAAGGTGGGCGTGCGAGGGAAGGTGGTGGAGGAGGGCGGGGGCGTGTGGGGGAAGTGGTGGAGGAGGGCGGGGGAGTGTGGGGCAAGGTGGTGGAGGAGGGCGCGGGAGTGTGGGGGAAGGTGGTGGGGGAGGGCGGGGGCGTGTGGGGGAAGTGGTGGAGGAGGGCGGGGGCGTGTGGGGGAAAGTGGTGGAGGAGGGCGGGGGCGTGCGGGGGAAGGTGGTGGAGGAGGGCGGGGGAGTGTGGGGCAAGGTGGTGGAGGAGGGCGGGGGAGTGTGGGGCAAGGTGGTGGAGGAGGGCGGGGGAGTGTGGGGGAAGGTGGTGGAGGAGGGCGGGGGCGTGCGGGGTAAGGTGGTGGAGGAGGGCGGGGGCGCGAGGAGAGAGAGGGATGGCGGGGAGAGAGAGCGAGAGAGAGATGGCGGGGAGAGAGAGGGAAGAGAGAGGGAGAGAGAGGGGAGAGAGAGAGAGAGAGATAGAAGCAATTATGCTATTATTCTGCTATTACGGAAACAAGATTCCCAACCATGCGAAATCAAGCAAACAACACCATACTGATCGGACCTTTATCGGTAAAAGCAAGCCCGATTTTGAGTAATGAGTACTCCTTGGTTGGCATCGAAGCACCATGGCATAATCACAATCGGGGAAGTGATGGGTGCAATCAGCAAACTCCAAAGCAGAAGGATGTGTGAGAGAGAGAGAGAGGAGAAAGTCACGCCATCAGGTTTTAAACTGGACAACTCCATCTCATGAAAGAATTGTGAACACCATGAACAGTTTCCTTCCAATGAGTAATTGAAGATTAACCTTAAGTCGCAATACTGGCCTAAAGGTTCGACATTAAAATGTATGCAGTAACGCCCATTGGCCTTAATTTGGCTGCATTTCCAAAAACTAGTTTCCAAAGTCAACATTACCATGAGCGCAACATGATCCAATTAAACCTTTTAAATTGTGGGAATCAGCCTACTCTGGCATTCCTTGTAGAATCATCTCAACTCCATTCAAGTTCCCGCTCGTGCCATAGTGCATAATGTTTTCAATTTGGTGATACTCAAAACACTCTATGCATGGAATGAAAAACTTCCACAGCTTTATCGACAAGGCCTCCATGGCAGAAGGCAGAGAGGAGAGAGGGGAATCTACAGACCCCCACATCAAGCTTTTGCACCGTCCCGGTGCAACAACTCCTTTATTTGCTTATTCCTTCAAAATGAACTGCAGAAAATGAAAGAACTATGGTATGTACAGGGAGTGAATTTCATCTGCTTGCATCAATTCAAATTACTCTTCACCCTGGAGATGTTGACCAGGGGCATCCTTTTACCCTACAGATCTTCCAGATGCACTACGCCATGTGGCAATACTTTGATAACCTTATATGGTCCTACCCATTTAGGTGCCAATTTAGTTGAGATTGCTGGGACTTGATGCACTAAAACCATGGACCCTTCCTGAACTTCATCGGATCTCAGATACCTGTCGTGCTGTCGTGTTACCTTAAGTTTCTGCATTGCCCCTTCTCTGTACTCTTCTAATGCCACCAATCTCTGAATGGGGGGTTCAATTCCAATGGTTTTGATTCCTATTTCCTTTCTGATAATAAACTCAAACGGTGCCAATGCCTCTTTCCCATATACTAACCAAAATGGAGTCTCGCTTGTGGTTCCCCTCTTCGTGGTTTTGAAAGCCCAGATTGCACCAATCAATGCTAGCGGCGAAGAGCTTTGATGATCGAAAGATAATTTGCGAAGCAGTCCAATCAAAACCTTGTTGGAACTCTCTGCTTGGCCATTTGCCCTTGGGTAATAGGCACAAGACTTTTTATGGAAGATTTTGTACCTATCAAATATAAACTGGAGCAATTGATTTACAAAATGTGTGCCCCTATCACTAGTAATTTCCAGTGGGCAACCAAATCTTGAGAAAATACGTTTATACACAAATTTAGCTACTGTTAAGGCCGTGCAGTCCACAGTGGCTTTAGCCTCTATCCATTTAGTGGCATAACATGTGGCCATCAAAATATACTTTTTACCTCCAGGTTGACCAGTTGGGCTAATTGGTCCTATGAAATCAAGACCCCATCGTTCAAATGGGAGCCATCCCGTAGATATGACCAATGGTTGTAAATTTAATCTGGTGGGCGCGGGGGCACACCTCTGGCAGATGTGGCATTCTTTGGCGAACTTGATTGCATCTTTGAAAATATGAGGCCACCATAAACCCTTGTGGATGATTCTATGAGCCAATTCTTCCCCCTTTAGGTGTCCTTCACTGTGTGCAGCCTCTAGCAAAAGATTTACCTCCTCTGGATAGACACACCTTCTCAATATATCATCGTGACAGTATTTATATAAATTTCCATTTATAAGAGAATATGCTTTGGTTTTCAGGAGCAGTCTTCTCTTTTCTACAGGTGTCAAGTGTTCTGGGATCTTTCCAGTAGTGAGAACATGAAGAATTTCATCATACCAACCAGTCCGAATTGTTACTAGGAAGAGATTGCTATCCACTAGTTCATCATTCATACCTGTTGCCTTTTCACTCATTGCCGTCCTGGACACTTGATCTGCCATGTAGTGCTCTTTTCCTGGCTTAATATGAATATCAAAATTAAATTCCTGAAATAGGAGTAACCATCTCCAAATCCTTCCAGCTACTCTAGGTTTGTTTATCAAATACTTCAAGGGCTGATGATCAGAGATAACAATGAAATGTACACCAAGGAGATAATGTCTAAACTTCTGAAGAGCAAATACGATAGCCAAACCTTCTCTTTCCGTCATACTATAATTCCTTTCAGCTTGGTTAAGTAGTCTGCTAGCATAAGAGATACGTCTATCCGCTTTGTGAGATGATGGTTGAGCTAGAACTGCACCAACAGCATGAAGACTAGCATCTGTATGTACATGAAATTCCAATGACCAATCAGGAACACTTAAAAGTGGAGCAGTACATAGCCTCAATTTTAGTTCACAAAATGCTTTGTCAGCTTCAGCACTCCATGAGAAAGGAATCTTTTTACTAGTAAGCCTTGACAAAGGCTTAGCAATTTCTGAATACATCCGAATGAATCTTCTGTGATACCCTGCATGGCCCAAGAAACTTTACACTTCCTTTGGACTTTGTGGAATCGGCATGGAAAGAATAGTTGTAACTTTTGCAGGGTCAACAGTTATACCTTCAGCAGATACTATGTGACCAAGAAGAGTACCCTTGGTGACCAAAAAGTGACATTTATCAGGATTCAATTTCAAACCTGTTTTGAGACATTGCTCAAAAATTTCTTTTAGATTTTCCAAATGGTCATGGAAATCTTGAACTGCTGCACTTTTATCTGAGAATACTGAAAAGTCATCCATGAAAATGCGTAGAAAGGTTGTTAACCATTTGCCCAATATCAGATACATCGTTCTATTAAATGAAGCTGGTGCATTCTTCAAACCAAAAGCCATGCGAGTATAGACATAAGTGCCCCAGGGAGTAACAAAGGCTGTTTTGTCCCTATCATCAGGATGAATTACTATCTGGTTGTAGCCACTAAAACCATCCAAGAAACTATACAAAGTGTGACCAGCTACTTCCTCAAGTACTTGCTCTGTGAAGGGCTGAGGAAATCCATCTTGAATAGTCACTTTATTCAAAGCACGGAAATCAACACATACTCTTATTTTTCCACTATTTTTCTTGGGCACAATAACCATAGAAGAAAGCCACCTGGAATGTTCTACTGGAACAATTATACCCGCTTCTTCTAGTTTTGTAATCTCTGCTTTTACCGCCTCTGCATACTTCGGATTGAGTCGATATGGCCTACTTCTTACAGGCGCCGCTCCCTCAACTAAGGGTATCCGATGTAACCCAAGCTCTTCTGGTATCCCTATTAGATCTTTGTAGGACCATGCGAAGACACTTTTATAGGTAAAAAGCAAAGAAGTTACCTTCTATAGCAAGGGAGGATAATGCCACAAACAGGATGCCAAATGGACCATTTGAGGGTTCTCTTCATCCCCTAAATTTACTTCTTGAACCAATGTTTCAAGACTCGTCTTTCCTGAGAAATCATCTCCACTATATGCAGGAGTGGATTTTAATTTATATTCTGCAACATGTTCTTTCATCCATCCTTGAGGTATATCTGCAAAAGGAAGATCTTCTCTGCTCTTAGGTTCATAATCTTCCCTCTCTGATACTTTTATATTGGTTGCCTCCTCAAAGCTTGTATTTTCCTTCAATTGCTCATTCTCCAACACCTTGTGGTCTTCATTGCCCTTTTCTGTAATTTCCTTATCTACAACTTCTTCCTCAATTTCATTGATCTCCACTGTGCAACACTCTGCACTTCCCATCATCCAATTTAACAATGTATCATCTTCTTGGGGTAGAGAGGTCATTACCTGAGTATCCACAGTATATCCAGTGGTTTTTCCTGAATCAAATCCTTCTTCCAAGTGTAGTTGCAGTTGGCTATTGGTGCTTGGTGAAATCCATAGTTTATTTTTCCCCCAATCTCGCAAAGCTTTTGCTTGTCTCAGCCCAGGTCTCCCCAGGAGCAAAGGATAGGAAGTCTCCTGTGGAAGTGCAATAACAACAAAATCCAACACAAAGTGGCAACCCTGTACTATCATCCGTACCTTTTCAATAATGCCAAGAGGCGCAACCCGATGTTGATCTGCTAGTGTAACTGTAAATGGTGCCATTTTGGTGGGGTTCAAATTTAGCTTCTTCATTGTAAAATCTGGCATCAAATTGATACCAAAGCCTCCATCTATGATCACACCTGTAAGAGCTTCATCCTTTATACAAACAAATAATCTTGAGCTTTGGTAGTCTGCTAAGGGTGCAGGGGGGAAATCAACCATGAAACCATCTATACTAGGTGATTGGACCAAGTGTGCAGAGTGTATAATCTTTAATAAATCACTTCTTATTTTTGAATCCATCTTTATAAGTTCATATAGACTAATCTTGTGGTGAATACCTTTCAGGGTTTGTTCAATTTCTACCTTCTGAGTGTTTTCTTGCAGACTTGTTGATTGGTCCCACATAGTAGTAGCCATCTTTTCATAAGTTCCTTCAATTTCTACTTGGTCCTTCCATCCAGACTTCTTTTCCTCCTCCTTGTCCTGAAATCCTTGTTGTTCCTCCCTAAGGTTTGCTTCTGCTTGCCTAGCTCTGGTCATCATGGGCATAGCAGAGGATGAAATGGCATAAGATTGAGTAATCATACCTTCTTCTCATGGAGAGACTGCAATCATGTGGATTGGAGCAGGACGTCCTCTTGGGCAATCTTTGGTATAATGATCTTTGGCGTCTGGACAATGTTGACAAGGAGGTGCATCTTCTGGAAGGGAACACCTATTTTGCATGTGGCCCTACTCACCACAACAATAGCACATCAAAGGTCTATTATATCTAGGCTTTGCAGGCCTATTCTCCTCTCTGTTAGGTGTATTCGAAGTACTAGCATAGTATGAATCCAAAGTTTGAGGGTTACCTCTCTGCTGTGTACCCTTGAGGTAGTAGCAATCTCTGGCTTCATGCCCATCCTTCCCACAAAATTGACAGCTTACCTTATTGGGACAATTAGCATTGGAATGTCCATTGTTGTTACAGATCGTGCACCAAATTTGTCTCCTTATATCCTGCGTGGTCCTCAAATCTTCTAATTCACGGCGAAGTTGGGCTACTTCATCATCAATGCGTCGCAGTGGTGGCAAGACCTTCTCTTCTTGTTGATTTTGTTGCATCTTCAATGCCTCCAGTTCCCTCCTCAGTTGCTCAATAGGATCCAAATCTACAACATGCCTTGGTTGGGTATCTCCTTCAAAATGTTGCCTTGCTTCTTCAATGCGTGATGCCGTTGCAACAAAATCATTGAGGGTCGCATCCAATCTAAGAGACTCACGAAGCTTTTGTTGAGATGACCTGGACAAGGCCTTCTCAATCCATTTTTTAACCAAGAAGTCACCTGGAGCATGTGGCAGACGTGCAACAAGTGCTTTTGTTCTAGTGTGAAGTTCATGAAAAGATTCACCTGGTCTTAGTTTCAAATTCTCTAGCTGATCTAGAGCCCTTTCCGAGGAATCACTTGGTCTGAAAGTTTGTGAGAAGGCCGCCTTCAGAGCCTCCCATGTAGTGAAATGGCCATCTGCATATTGACTATACCATTTATCTGCAAGACCCTCTAATGTGGATGGAAAGAGTGCCAACATTGCATCTTCTCTAATTTGTAGACCTCGCCCACGGCATAAAGAAATGAATCTCCTCACATGATCATCAGCATCTTCATAAGCATGTCCCTTGAAGGTAGGGAATTTTATGTTTAACCTTGAGAGCAAATGAGAGAGATCCTCCACTTGTACTGGTGTTTCTTTGGTATTTGAGGAGAAGTCTAGAGTTCTCCTATACCCCTCTTTTGACAAAGGTGTCGCACCCAAATCAATAGATAGATTTAGGGAGGGCAGAGGGGAGGTAGACTCACTAGTCATGGTTTTGGCTAACCTATTGAGGCTCCTCCGAACACGAAGAGACTCCTTATCTGCTCGTGTATGGGTCATGTACCTATTCGCAAATGTAATATGGAAATACCTCTCACAGAAATGCAAAGGTCCCACCGCGCGTGCCAAACTGTAGAGGAGGTACTGGGGTTCTCTTTAAGGAAGTATACCCTTTAACATTTCTGTGAGCAGGCAGATAACAAAGATTGCGCGTGCCAAACTGTAGGGGGGTTCTCTTTAAGGAAGTATACCCTTTAACATTTCTGTGAGCAGGCAGATAACAAAGATTGCACAGTGTGGTAAATACTTCAGAAAATATGGACAACAACTGACCAAGGAAGACCGTACACTGCTTGATTCCAATCAGATGATTACAAGGTTGGGCAGAGTGATGCTCAAAAGTGCAAACTTAGGGAGCTAACATGCCATCTCAGAAATAAAGAACCTCAATGCACAGAGTCTTCTCATCAGCTTAAGGGAGCCAATTACATGCAGTCTAACCCAAAACAATACAAATGGCAAGGTTCGCTCAGGAGAATAAAGCTTAACACTAATACTGACTCACAGAAAAGAAATAGAATCTTAGGCACTCTCTTACACTATAGTGCTCATAGCCCTCCACTGAGAAGCCTAACCTCTGTATCCGCACTACAGAGTAGCTCCTACAATAGGCTTGAAACCACCAAGTGCAAGAGAGGACTTCTACACGTATTCACGCGTCAATGTAACTCCAAAAAAATGTGTACCCAAATGAGCACAAATCCCTTGTTTTTATAGGCCTCAATAGGCCAAGAGAGTCTCGCCGAATCTTCACGTCCACTGATCACGCGCCGGTTGATCTCCCAAAATTAGGGGGTAGGTCAAATATTCCCTTGATTTGAATTGAATCCTCAAAAATAGGCAGTCGTCATGAATCGTTGGTGGTCATTTCATTCTTTGACTCTTTTGATAGGCAATTTGAATCATCTCGTGACTTCCCCATGAGGCTTTATCTACATGCATTTGCATGATGCCATCTTCACCACCAGAAAAGACTTCGTACTCAGTATCTCAGCAGCTTGTATGCTATATGATGAGGACATTTCACCCGTTTTCACATCATCATGATCATATAACATGTTCTTAGATTGGAATGATCAGGACCCATATCCTCCACATCCACACCTTCCCATGCGGAAGGACTCCGATGAAAACCCCACTCTGCATCTGGCTGCGAGTGTGCCTTTATGTGCGGGCATGTGTGTGTGTGCTGCATGTGTGTGTGTGTAAGGGTATGTGTGTGTGTGTGAGGGGGTAGGTGGCGGAGGAGGGCGGGAGAGTGTGGGGCAGGGTGGTGCAGGAGGGCGGGGGAGTGTGGGGGAAGGTGGTGGGGGAGGGCAGGGGCGTTTGGGGGAAGTGGTGGAGGAGGGCGGGGGCGTGTGGGGCAAGGTGGTGGAGGAGGGCGGGGGAGTGTGGGGGAGGTGGTGGAGGAGGGCGGGGGCGTGTGGGGGAAGTGGTAGAGGAGGGCGGGGGAGTGTGGGGCAAGGTGGTGGAGGAGGGTGGGGGAGTGTGGGGGAAGGTGGTGGAGGAGGGTGGGGGAGTGTGGGGGAAGGTGGTGGAGGAGGGCGGGGGAGTGTGGGGGAAGGTGGGCGTGCGGGGGAAGGTGGTGGAGGAGGGCGGGGGCGTGTGGGGGAAGGTGGTGGAGGAGGGCGGGGGAGTGCGGGGTAAGGTGGAGGAGGGCAGGGGAGTGTGGGGAAAGGTGGTGGAGGAGGGCGGGGGACTGTGGGGCAAGGTGGTGGAGGAGGGCAGGGGAGTGTGGGGGAAGGTGGTGGAGGAGTGCGGGGGCGTGTGGGGCAAGGTGGTGGAGGAGGGCGGGGGAGTGTGGGGGAAGGTGTGCGTGCGGGGGAAGGTGGTGGAGGAGGGTGGGGGCGTGTGGGGGAAGTGGTGGAGGAGGGCGGGGGAGTGTGGGGCAGGGTGGTGGAGGAGGGCGGGGGAGTGTGGGGGAAGGTGGTGGGGGAGGGCGGGGGCGTGTGGGGGAAGTGGTGGAGGAGGGCGGGGGCGTGTGGGGGAAAGTGGTGGAGGAGGGCGGGGGCGCGCAGGGGAAGGGGCTGGAGGAGGGCGGGGGAGTGTGGGGCAAGGTGGTGGAGGAGGGCGGGGGAGTGTGGGGCAAGGTGGTGGAGGAGGGCGGGGGAGTGTTGGGGAAGGTGGTGGAGGAGGGCGGGCGAGTGTGGGGGAAGGTGGTGGAGGAGGGCGGGGGCGTGCGGGGTAAGGTGGTGGAGGAGGGCGGGGGCGCAAGGAGAGAGAGGGATGGCGGGGAGAGAGAGAGAGAGAGAGAGATGGCGGGGAGAGAGAGGGAAGAGAGAGGGAGAGAGAGGGGAGAGAGAGAGATAGAAGCAATTATGCCATTATTCTGCTATTACGGAAACAAGATTCCCAACCATGCAAAATCAAGCAAACAACACCATACTGATCGGACCTTTATCGGTAAAAGCAAGCCCGATTTTGAGTAATGAGTACTCCTTGGTTGGCATCGAAGCACCATGGCATAATCACAATCGGGGAAGTGATGGGTGCAATCAGCAAACTCCAAAGCAGAAGGATGTGTGAGAGAGAGAGAGAGAGGAGAAAGTCACGCCATCAGGTTTTAAACTGGACTACTCCATCTCATGAAAGAATTCTGAACACCATGAACAGTTTCCTTCCAATGAGTAATTGAAGATTAACCTTAAGTCGCAATACTGGCCTAAAGGTTCAACATTAAAATCTATGCAGTAACGCCCATTGGCCTTAATTTGGCTGCATTTCCAAAAACTAGTTTCCAAAGTCAACATTACCATGAGTGCAACATGATCCAATTAAACCTTTTAAATTGTGGGAATCAGCCTACTCTGGCATTCCTTGTAGAATCATCTCAACTCCATTCAAGTTCCCGCTCGTGCCATAGTGCATAATGTTTTAAATTTGGTGATACTCAAAACAATCTATGCATGGAATGAAAAACTTCCACAGCTTTATCGACAAGGCCTCCATGGTGGAAGGCAGAGAGGAGAGAGGGGAATCTACATCACTCAACAAGCTCAAGCTCTTGGAGAAGAACTTGGAGGAGGTGATCAATCTTCTCAAGCTAGGAGGAGCTTTTGGAGGCCAGTTTGGAGGACCAGCTCTCACACTCCTGGAGGAGTTTTGTCCACATCTTGCTGATTATTTGGAGGAGATTCTATCAGCATACCATCAACCTCCATTGTTGATCTACTCTAAGTAGCAAGTCTATTTACATTCTTACTTGCTAGTTCACTCGTTTTTTATTTAGGTCTACTCGTTCTTACTATTATTCTCCATATTCTCACACACATACTCTTCATACCTTGTGAAAATTCTATTGGTAATACATTCATTATTATGTGTTGATCTCCAAGCTTTTTCTTCTTCCTTGTGTTGTTTGCGTGCTTCCGCAGACGTCTAACTCCAACAATTGGTATCAAAGGAGGTCGCCGCTTCATCTAGGGCATCATTGACACCTCTCCGGTTGTAGTCTCAGAATCACATAAATTTTGGTGAGCATACTCAGCGTGTCTCCTAGATCAAAACAACTTCGTTATGTAGTGCCGAAATCAGGATCTGAGCTCGATTTGACCTTCAAATGCACTATCATAGTGCTTCTGTAGGCTACTTCCTCTTTTTGTGCCAAAGCTATATACTAGTTTCAGCTCATCAATATAAGCATCTCGAAGTCTGCTACAGGTTTAGCAAAATTTTTCAGGCTGTTCTGTTCAACTTGTTGAGATAGAGTCAATTTTCTGCATCAAGGTGTTTTAGTCATCGGCCATGCTTGAAAGCAGTGATGTATTTCGTATGTTGGCTGTTGATGATAAGTTGGATGGTACCAACTACCCGTTGTGGGCTTATATGATGCGACATGTATTGGTTGCAAAAGGACTATGGAACATTGTGCAAGGTGTTTAAAAAAGTCCTATCACACCTGCAACTATTACAACTACAGGTATTGAAGCTTATGTAGAACGTGTCAAAGATGATGATATTCTGCATATTCTTGTTTGTGCTACGGTTTCTACTCCACTCACTATAGAGAAAATTTGTTGGGATGGTCGAGATGCACAGGCACATGCATTGATAGCTTTGTCTATCAAACATGCCATTATTCCTCACATTCGCTCTTGTTGAACAACTAAGGATGCTTGGGATACACTTACCACATTGTACGAAGCTAGGAATAAGGCTCGTGTTGCTTACCTCCAAAAATGGTTGGAGAGTAAGCACATGAATGAAGTTGATTCTATGGATAGTTTTCTAAAAAAGATCAAAGACTTGAAGGAACATTCGATTTTTGCTCATGAGGTTATACCAGATAGCTCACTTATGCAGACCGTTCTGAATATCTTCCTGATTCATATCAGAGTTTTTCTTCTAGTCTTCGGTTGATGATGAAAGGCAATCAAAATGCCTTCTCTTTTGAGGAGTTAGTCTCTCTTCTGTTGCAAGAAGATCAGTCTAGGCAAAACAGGTCCATTATGTGTGTTGTAGATCAAGCTCTCCTCGCTAGTGAGAAGGGCAAAGGAAAATATAGCTCTTCAATTAGTAAGCAAAAATTTGCAAATTTTGCACAATCAAAGAGGGAAGACAAAGATGAAAAAAAATAAGAAAATCATAAATTGTTTTGCAAGTACTATAAAGTATGAAAGATCTGTAAATGATTCCGCATGTGCCATACATGTTTGTCAAGCTATGTTAGATGCAAAGCTTTGGCATGCATGGTTTAATCATCTAAATTTTGTTAGTTTGCTACACCTACTGAATCTAAAATGGTGTCCTCTTTTCCCAAACTTGAGGCACCTAGAAAACATGTTTGTGAAGGCTGTTTTTGGGCAAAATGCAGAGTTCCTCCTTTCCAAAAGATGGTTCAGTTTCGGCTACTCAAAAATTGCAGCTTGTACATAGTGATGTCTGTGGTCCTATGCAAACACCTTCTTTTGGAAATTATCTTTACTACTTTGTCAATTTCATCGATGATTTTTCTAGGCATTCATCGGTATATGCATTGAAGGAAAAGTCAGAAATGTTCATGTGCTTCAAACAGGTTTTGGTTTTGGCTGAAAATCTATCATCTATAAAATGGGCACCCTTCCTTCTGATCGAGGGGGGGAATATACATCTTCTGATTTTAATGAATTTCTGGTTGAACCTGGTATAAAACACCACTGTACAGTGCCATATACACCTCAACAGAATGGGGTTGCTGAACAAAAGAACATACACTCGTGGAGATGTCAAGGTGTATGGTCAAGATTCAGGCTTTACCACATAGTTTCTAGCTTGAGGCTATCATGTGTGCAACATATGTACTTAACACGTGTCCCGCTAAAGTGTTGCAGTGTATCACTCCTTATGAGGATTGGCATGATCGCAAGCCATTTGTTGCTCATCTGCGTGTGTAGCTCAGTGATGAGTAGCACCTCCTTTAATGTCGATTCGAGAAGATGTGAGGATGGTATGAAGACCTCGAACAAGTGATGGCATAAGTGTGTGAGTGAGAAGCACACCAACATGCACACACATACACACACATGTGCACACAAGGCAAGAACAAAGAGAAAGACAATGGAGTAACTTCAATTGCAAAAGAGTTGTCATACAAGTTCAAATCTACAACAAGCTAACCTCAAAAATGAGCTCTCTAGCTCTTTTTATAGTTTTTGACTAGCTTTGGCCCTGTCTAGACGTAGTGTCTAGCCTAGTTAAAAATTAGGTTCTATGCCCTTTTTGAGGGCTCAAACATAGTCTAAAAAATATGAAAATTGATAGGTATGTACTTCTAATGCTCCTCAAGCTCAGGGACTCCTTGGCTTGCAAAAAATAGAGCTACAAAAATATGAAATGGTATTTACAATGGCTTTGAGTGATGAAAGCCACTATTTTTGTAGGGATTTCTTCTAAAAATTTTCACATACACTTCCTAGAGCTCCCTACTTGCGCCTTCTTCTTGTGTGTCCACCTCTTTGATGTGCTCCTATGCTTTTTCCTTGACCTTCAGCTTCATGAGAAATGATAGGCCTATTTTCTGGATCTCCATTGACTGCTTTGCCTACTTAGCCCTTCTCTTCGCTCTGATTCTCTTTGTTGGCTTCCTTGTCTTGTAAGTCCTTGACTGCCCTGACCACTGCCAACACTCCCCCTCTCTCACATCTGTCGTCTCTGGTAGACCCTTGTTTGGCTGAGCATTTGACATAGTATTCTACCACATCTGAAGCTAGGTGTTGTTCTTCTAGCCGCAGCCCATGTGCTAAGTTTGTTAATAAGGTATCCCAGTCTGCTGGCCCTGGAACATCCGTATATGGCAAGCGCAATTGCTCGGAATGTAAGGTCCTATCCACAACGAAGAGTTGAAGGAGATGTGAGGGTCGGGGTACGAATATTTTAGAGTGGTATTCCTAGAACCCTGTGATGAACATATCCTCGAAAGTTTGTTTGTAACATGCTGGGAGGTATTTTATTCTTGCGTTCCAGGCATATATTACCTTAATTAAGGGGGTTGTGCTCATGTCAGACACCAAGTCTAGGTTGCCTACGATGAAGCGGACTCTTGAGAAATGTGGGTCTTTAATGTTTTTGAATGTTTTGTATGTGACCAGCATTAATTCAAATATCTTCATGCACATTTGTGCCATCACATCTGGTATGTTTCGTAGCCTGACTCCTTGGTGGCGGATGGTGGAGATCATGTATGCCACCATAGATGGTCCCCATGATGGTGCTTGGTATACGTACTTGAGCCACTCTTCATAGCCTTTAACATTCTTCGCAGTGATGGCAAAGTCAGGCCATGTGCGCCTTCTTAGTAGGGGAGCATAGCATGGATTATACTTGATGAATAATGGCATATTATTCCATGCATGAACCATTTCAGGGTATCTCTCGAGTGTTGGAATATGCAAGTCCACATCATCTCTTCAAAGTATTATTAAAGTTCATTATATTCTGAGAGTGATTTATTATTTTTTCCACATCAGCCATAGTCATGAATAAAGCATATTTGAAGTCAATGCCAAGTTGGAAAAGTGTTCCTATAGTTTAGGAAAAATTTCAGGATAACAACACACCTTTTCTGAAGGTAGTTGTGCATGGATCATATCTCGCTAATCGTGCAACCTTTTTTGATTGATCTAAAAGCTGAAATGTTTTTCATAATATCAGGTATTAGCTCACCAAAAATCTCCCGCAAACTCATCTCCAAACTCAAGTTATGCTGGCCGCAAGTTGGTAGGTAGAGAATTTGCAGATTGCTGAAAACGGCCAGTAGGCCAACTTTGGAAGCTTGTATCTTGAGCAACATGCGTCATCTCAAAATGATTTCTTCAGCAAATTTGTTCTCCATATCATGGAGAATCTTCATCTAAAACAGTTTCACCAAACTCCCATGCATTAGACAGTTATGCCTATTTAAACAGAAGCTTTTGAGCGTTTTTGGCAGACAGACAGAGGGCTGGAGTTGAGAGACAGTCGACTCATTTCTTGTAGTTGTGGAGTGCATCCTAGGGACTGAAGTGGAGTGGTGTATACCACACACTCTTGAACATTATACATTGAGCTCATTTGATAGTGTTATTAGCTTTCTTCTTTTCAAGTAGTTTGAGCTTGAGTTAGCTTCGACTACTGATCTTTGTATTCTTGTTGATTTAAGGATTGCTCACTTATTTGTCTCTCATATCTCATCTTATATATTCTTTGAGAGTGTTTTTAAGCTCAGCTCCTCATTTTTCACATGGTATCAAAGCACCTAGGTTAGAAGTGCCTAGTGTGAGCATATTTCAGTAAAGGGAAGAGTCTCGATTAACTTGTTGCAGCTGAAGATGGCACCAAGTCTCCATAACTTACACTTAGAAGGAGTTGAGAAGCTCAATGGAAAAAACTATGCTACATGGAAGGTAGAGATGGAGCCCTTACTTTGCTTTCAAGATTATTGGGATTTAATTTCGATGGACAGACTGACTGGAAGTGAAGAAGAATTATCCAAATGGGATAAGAAGGCCATGTTTGCAGTTCATATGATAAGGTTGAGTGTCAAAGATGACATTCTCAACCATCTCCTTGATGTGAAGACTCCCAAGAAGGCATGGGAGACATTGAAGAATATCTATGAGTCCAAGAGCACCTCGAGGCAAGTGGCATTGAGGGCTGAACTTACCAATTGTACGAGGAAGCAAGGAGAGGATGCTTCAAGCTTCATCAAGAGAGTCAAGGATCTACATCAACAACTAGTGGCTATTGGAGATAAGATGTCTCACAACGAGCTCTCTACAATCTCATCAATGGATTGTGAGATGGATATGAAGGCTTAGTTCAAGGCCTCATCATCTTGAGGGAGAAGCCATCTCTTGAGACAATGGAACAAATTTTCAGAGATGAAGATCAAAGGCAGGCTACAATGAAGTCAATACATGATGGAGGAAAGGCATCAACATCGAATGACAAAGCACTCTTCTCATCAAGGGGAAGAGGAAGATTCAACACACAAAGAGGAAGAGGGCGGCATCAGCCGACTCATAACCAAGATTGACAAAATCATGGAGGTAATCAATCTTTCCAAGAACGAGGACATCCTTCCTTAAGAGGTAGAGGAAGAGGAGAACATAGAGGTAGATATTACTCTATCCAATGTTACAATTGCTCTAGGTATGGCCATTTTGCTAAAGATTACAAGAGTAATCGATATAATGGGAGAGGAAGATCAGCCCACTACATGGATGGACAAGGTGGAAATGAGTCCACTCATTTTGAAGATGATTCTTCACTTGTATCATTACAAGAGATAGCAGTCCATACACATGATCCCAAAGAGGAACCATGGTGGATCGATAGCGGAGCAAGTTCTCATATGACTTCTCATGCTCAATACTTTTCTAATATTGATGATTCTCATAATGGTACTATCTTTACAACAGATAGTACTCCAAATTCTATTGTAGGGAAAGGTGACATACCCATTCAATTGGGAACGGGAGACAAAAAGACACTTGGCAATGTTCTCTTGGTACCATCACTTACCAAGAATCTACTTTCAATTGGAGATATTACTGAGAAAGGACTCAAAATAGAGTTTGAAGGCCAGCAATGCCTCATTAAAGATCCAAAGAATTCCTACAAAGTGGTTGCTAGAGGAAGAAAGCAAGGAAAGCTTTTAAAGTTAGAAGGAGAAGTATCAGCATTTTCAGCAATGGGAAATAAAGAAGCAACCCCCATTGTGCCTACCGAGTTATGTCACAAGAGGTCTGGTCACTTGAACTTCAATAGTATGTGTATGATGAAGGAGAAAGGCATGGTCATTGGAATTCCAGTCTTACAAAGGATTGGAAAAGTGTGTGAAGCATGCTGCCTTGGAAAGCATGCTAAGAGTAAATTCTCAAAGATCAGCTCAAGGGCACATGATATACTTGATGTGGTGCATTCTGATGTATGTGATTCAGCCCACACTCCCTCACTTGGAGGGAATATTTATTTTGTTACCTTCATGGATGATTTCTCTACATATACTTGGGTTTATTTTATGAAGTCCAAGGTTGATGTATTTTAGATTTTCAAACACTTTCATGCTATAGTGGAAAAGATGACAAGACGGAGACTAAAGACTCTATGGTCTGACAATGGAGGAGAATTCTTGTCGAAGGATTTCAGCCATTATCTACTTGAGAATGGCATTAGAAGGAAACTTACTTGCAGCTACACTCCACAACAAAATGGAGTGGAAGAGAGGAAGAATAGGACATTATTTGAAGCAGCAAGATGCATGCTCAAAGACAAAGGTCTGAGCAACATCTTTTGGGCTGAAGCAATCAACACTTCATGCTATTTGATGAATAGGTCTCCTACCAAAGTCTTGAAGGGCATTACCCCCTATGAAGCTCTTCACAACATCAAGCTTAAGGTACATCATTTAAGAGTTTTTGGTTGCCTTGCATTTTCTCACATTCCATATGAAAAGAGGAAGAAGCTGGATGACAAGTCAAGGAAATGCATCTTTGTTGGATATAGTGATGCAAGCAAAGCTTACAGACTTTATGATCCATGTAAGAAGGAGACATTCCTATCAAGGGATGTGATTTTTTATGAGAATGCAAGCTTCAGTTGAGCATCAATTTCAGATTTGGATAAAGGCTCTTCAACGACAGTTAAAATTGAAGTTCCCTCTTCTACACATGAGGAAACCATTGAAGAATTAGAGGAAGAAGATGAAGATCACCGTGCAACTTTTAGAAGGTCTTCAAACATGGCCATGTGCTTCCGTAATAACATCAAGTTGCGCGGGACTTTGACATTCTTTGACTGATAGAGTTCAAGTAAAGTTGTTAATTTTTTAACTTTGGAAGATTGGGATTGTTGTGGAGCTTCCAATAAGGTCTCGTGGGCATGTTCGAGCGTAGTATAACGTTGATTCAGGTCAGCGTTTTCTTCTTCTATGGTGGAAATTCACCTTTGTAATCGTTGATGGTCTATAGTTAGTTGGTGACGGTGATCTTCTAGAGTTTGATATTCATTCTGCAGCTTATTTACACATTGAGGTAATGTAGAAAACACATTATTTACATTTAAGAATGCTGGGAAAGGAGAGGATGTAGGGGGGATGGGGAAGGGGAAAGGGATCCTGAATGAAGTGGGTCAAGTGGTGATGTGGGTGGACGGGGTATGGGAGATTGTGGTTGTGTGGGGAGGGAGTGGTGCTATGACAAGTGATGTTTCCATGGTGTCAAAGGTGTGTGTGACCATGTAGATGGGGATAGTGGATGGGGTGGATGTAATGTTCGTGAATGGTGTTGTGAAGGTGGGCACAATAACCCGTCCAAGAGGAATTCCCATAACATATGTAGTGGTGATGGAAGTTGGGGTGGTCGTGTCGTGGGGAGAAGTGAATTGTGTAGTGAGGGGTGAAGAGTGTGGTGATGGCGGTGCCTTGTGGTGTTCTTCCATCTGAGTAGTGTCTCCTAGTGCCGTGACATCTATGTGAATCTGCTTCCGAGAGCGAACAGGACGAGTAGGCACTCGTTATCGCTCAAAGCGATGGATCTAAGCGAGAGCCGAATGAATGGCTTCATCTAGGCGAAGCGCATCTACGTGAAGGTTTAGGGACTCAATAAACTGTTCATCTACCCCTTCTTTGCTCAACATTTGACTTATCAGCATCTTCCCTGTTTCTAGTGACAACTTGTGATGCTCCTCTACTCTTTTCATTCTCTCATACAATCTTTTTATCTGCACAGTATAAGGTGGGGCACTCGCTAGCTCTCAGGTTTCTTCGTACTCTTGGTCATGTTCCTCGTCTGCTTCCTCTTCAGTCGCTTCTTCATCTTCCTCTACTTCCACTACTTCAGGCTGGGTAGGAGCAGAAGTCCCTGTGGTAGGTTGTGGTCCTTGGGTCTGAGCTTCCTCCATCTCAAGCTTAGCATCATTAATCATCCTTGCTATCTCTTCATATGTTAAATCATCCATGGTGTAGCCCTATGGGAACTCCAAGTCCGAGGGAATCGGAGGGAAAACAAGGTTGGGTCCTTCAGAACTCTCTCTAGGTAAGCGGATCGTAAATGGTCGGACATGTCGTGTTTGAGGTGGTATCACCTCTGGTGTGAGGGTAGCACCCCTAGCTTGGGCACACGGTATCTGGACTACACCTTTCATCTTATTAGATGGTGGTCCTATTGTTGATGGTCATCTCTAGAATTCTTGAGCTCTGGACCACAGCAGTGCTCCTTGAATAGGCACATCATAAGCTAAGCACATGTAAATGATATTCGTTAGCACGCAGCATCCATGAAGCACATTTTTATGTTTCTTATTCTAGTGCTGATGTGCTAAGTGAATTTGATCTATGATCTAGTGGGATAGATTGATTGTGAGATTTTTTGTCTCCGCCAAGTACAAGCTAAACCAGATTCTTTTTGGTGGCATATTGAAGCGTTCTTGAGCTCGAAAGGCGAAGTGTTACATGATCGTGTGTAGGTGGAGGGCGATGGTTGGTGTCATAGCTACCATATCCTTTTGTTTGTTGAGGTCTTTGTGCTTCATTCTTCTGGGAATCAATGTTTCTTTCTTTGTGGGGATATGCATACCTTTCATATCCAGGGCCTCCCTTACTAGGTTGATGGTGAGTATGGACCTTTTGAGCTCATGCCCTTGTGTTAGTGAGGGGAATACAAAAGTTCTATGTCCTCCTTTGGCTCTGCTAGGAGTTATCGTGCTGATCAAGTAGGAACAATGCTCATTACTTCTTCATCCTGATACTTCTCAAACTCACGGGTAAAGAAGCGGTATCTTCCCCACTTGTCGTTAAATTCAAGTTCGGCCTCCCAGAAATAGATACCTTCTCCGAGAGGACCTACAACATCGCTAAACCAATGTGCATGCTTTCCAACCTGTGAGGTATGCCCCTGTGGAGGGTCCTAGATCGGGATCACGTGCACTGCCCTGAGTTCTTCAGGTCTCTCAGTTAACTGGGTGTCGATGGGAAGATTTTCAGTATCCACTATCTGGGCGCTAGACCTTGCCTGGGAGCTAGTTCCTGCTACTTGTGCCATGTTACTTCTTGTCTGCTGGTTTTGTGAGAATATAGATGCATGTGTTAACATTGTAATGGACAAGATAGAACAATTTTTATCCCTGTTACAACATTAACATGAGGTTAGTGATAGGTTCATTGAGACAATCATTTCTTTGCATCACAAAGTTGTGGACAAAAATAGCATCGTCATCTTCATGTGTACTCCTGGAAGGACCAGGAGTTTGTGCCTTTCCTAGTTCTTTGAGTGCTTCATTTTCTAACTCAAGTGTAATGCGGTTCTAATTTACCTAGACCTGAAGAAGTCCACTTTTAGGTTTAGGTTGACTACGTGATCATAGATCTAGTCTTGACTCAAGACAAGAGGCTCAATGAGGTCCTCGTCTTGACACACTAACACCTTAACTGTCATAAGAACATCTTGAATGTAGAGGGGAAGTTCCACCTTGCCCATGCAAGGGGTTTCCACACCTCCCAATCCTATGAGGTATGCTTCCACAGATTGACACCTAAGTTCAATTCTTGACAGTAAGAGAGTTTAATAGCACTAGTGGTTGCACCTGAGTCAATCAAGGCCCGTACAATCCTTGCACTCTTTCCATGTCCTATCTCTAAGGTTACAAAAGGACGTCGGTCAATTATTCTATGGGAACTTACTCCTGAGACTTCACACATAGACATATGATATCCTCGAGCAGCATACGTCTTTGTCCTGCGCACATTTCTACCTTGTCTTCTCAAATTCATTCTTCGGATGCGTTCCAAGGCTTCTGCCTGTGCTTCTTCTTGAATCTTCCTCTTCTTTTCGTTTCTTTGTAGTATTGAGTCGATTTAACATCTCCTCCATGAGGGGTTCTTGATATAACTTGACTCTGCATCCACTAATGTAACTAGGAAGAACATCACCCTCTAGTGTAGCTAATTGAATTGCTCCACTCGTTGAAATCCTATTTATGATCATAGGTGCATAACCTCTCTTCTCTAGTTTCCGTGCATGTTGCTGCAAAGTGTAGACTAAAACTAGGTCTCCTGCTTTGAATCCCTTATCCTTTACATGTGCATCAAAATATGTTTTTTGTCTTTTCTTGGGTGCGTAAATTCCTGTTGCTGCTCTTAATCTTGTTTCACCTTGTCGTTCAGGGTCCACTACAACATATGAGGGGCATACCGACGTTGCCCATACTGACAGTCACCCCTCGGCGTCGGTATGACCGTTGAAAATGCTTGAAAAACCACGGATGCAATACCGACGGTCATTTAATCGTCGGTATACACGGCATCGGTATGAGCGCCGGTATAGGTGTCCGTACTTTGCTGTAAGTTACCGACGCTTATACGGACGCTTATACCGATGCTTATACCGACGCTCATACCGACGCTTATACCAAGTCAACTTTTAACCGGGCTCGAGAAAAAAAATTCGACATCTGCTTGCATTTTGAACCAAATTTTGCTACTCTCGAGTTTGCATGCACGAACTACATTCTGAACCTATTGTGTACACACATCTCTCTCTTTCTCTCTCTTTCTCTCTCTCTCTCTCTCTCTCTCTCTCTCTCTCTCTCTTTCTCTACATCTCTGTTTCTCTAGATCTGAAATTTTGGTAAGAATTGCACATACTGTAGCACCCTTTCTATTTCTTTGTAATTTGACTTTTCTAATTTCTCTTCTCTTTCATTTTGCAGGAGCTTTTTGGCATCAAATATTTGGAATTCGATGAAGGGCAACATTAAGTGGACCTTGATGACAATGCTTTAAACAATTACATCGATGTAAGTGATTGTTTTGTTTTCGATTGATATAGAGTGAGATAGAGAGAGAGAGAGATGAAAGAAAGAGAGAGATCTAGAGAAACATACAGAGAGAGAGAGAGAGAAAGAAAGAGAGAGAGATGAAAGAGAAAGATAGAGAGAGAGAGTGAAAGAGAGAGAGAGAGATGAAATAGAAAGACAATGAGATAGAGAGAGATGCATACATACATACACACACATATGCATACACATACTCACATACATATTACATACACACATGCATATTACATATACACTCACATACATATTACATACACACATGCATATACATACATATACATACATATACATATTACATACTCACATGCATACACACATATACATACATACATGCATATTACATACAAACATGCATATTACATACACACATGCATATTAGATACACGCATGCATATACATACACACACATATTCATTCTCATACTCACAGACATACATACATGTATACACGCATATACATACACACGTGTACACACACATGTATAGATATACACATGCATATACATACATACATACACACATATTTGCATGTACACACACACATACATACATACACACATGCATATTACATACACACTTTCATATGTATACACACACATATGTGCATACACACATGCATATGCGTACATACATACACACACATATGCATGTACACACACACATACATACATACACACATGCATATTACATACACACACACAAATATATACACACTCACATATGTATACACACACATGCATACATGCACATACACATACACACACATCACATATACATACACACATACACACATACACACATATACATGTTTTAGGGTTAGGGTTTTAGGCTTAGGGTTTATGAATTTTTCTTTTCTTTTGTTTTGCAGGAGATTTTTGGCATCAGTTCTTTGGAATTCGAGGAAGGAAAACATTAAGTGGACTTTGACGACAACACTCCAAAATATTACATCGATGTAAGTGATTTGTTTTGTTTTCGATTGATATAGAGCGAGATAGAGAGAGAGAGGAAAGAAAGAGAGAGATACATACGCACATATTTGCATGTACACACACATACATACATGCATACACACATGCATATTACATACACACACACACATATAAATACACACTCACATATGTATACACACACATATGTGCATACACATGCATATGCATACATACATACACACACATATGCATGTACACACACACATACATACATACACACATGCATATTACCTACACACTCACATACGTATACACACACATATGTGCATACATACATGCATATGCATACATATATACACACACATATGCATGTACACACACACATACATACATACACACATGCATATTACATACACACACACATATTAATACACACTCACATATGTATACACACTCACATATCTATACACACACATGCATACATGCACATACACATACACACACATCACATATACATACACACATACACACATATACATGTTTTAGGGTTAGGGTTTTAGGATTAGGGTTTTGGAATTTCTCTTTTCTTTTGTTTTGCAGGAGATTTTTGACATAGAGATACATACACACAGATGCATACATATTACATACACATATGCATATGCATATGCATACATACACACACATATACATGCACGCACATGTACACACACATGCATACATGCACATACACATACACACACATCACATATACATCCACACAAACACACATATACATGTTTTAGGGTTAGGGTTTTAGGATTAGGGTTTTTTCCTTTTACACATATACACACATAATACATACACACATGCACACATATACACATGCATACACACATACACATACACATACACATACACATACACATACACATACACATACACATACACATACACATACACATACACATACACCTACATATACACATACACATACACATACACATACACATACACATACACATACATACATACATACACACACATGCATACATACATAGAGACACACATACATACATACATACACACATACACATAGAAAGAGAGAGAGTCACACGCACACACATGCATACATACACACACGTGACATATACATACACACATATGCATGTTTTAGAGTTATGGTTAGGATTTTTGGCTTTTACATATATACACACATGCATACACACATATGAACACATAATACATATGCACATACACATATATATACACCTGCATACACACATACACACATACACACACACATACATTCATAGACACACACACACATATATACACGTGCATACACACATACACACACACATGCATACACAGATGCACATATGTGACATATACATACACACATATGCATGTTTTAGGGTTAGGGTTTTTGGATTTTACATATATACACACATGCATGCACACATATACACATATTAACACATAATACATATACACATACACATATATATACACATGCATACACACATACACACATATACATGTGTTAGGTCTAGGTCTTCAGAATTAGGGTTTTAGGATTTTAACATAGATACACATATGCATACACACACATACACATATATATATTCACCTACACATATATATACACAAGCATACACACATACACCTGTTTTAGGTTTAGGTCTTTAGGATTAGGGTTTTATGGTTTTTACACATGCAGATAAATATTTACACATATAGAAATATACACACATAATACATGTACACATACACATGTATATACATAGGTAGACACACATATACATGTGTTCTAGTTGTTGTTTATAAATATCATGTCTATGTGTCCCATTTCTTTGTCCACAATTCATGATTCATTTTGCTCATGTCTTTTGTATTTGATAGTATGTTTTACTTTATCAAATCATTTTTTTGTTGCCTGTCATACATGTCAAATGTAGTTGGGTTTTTCTTGGGCAGAGTGGATTGTCTTTTGCTACACAACAACATGGGAATGTTGCTGTAACAAGAGACATCACACTTTGCCCAAAAAAATTTTGTAGATATGGTCGTCGGTATAGGCGACGGTATAAGTGTCGGTATCCCCAGGCTCATACCGATGCTTATACGAACTATTTTGCCCAGGGGCATACCATGGCTTATACCATCGCTTATACTAACGCATATACCGACGCTTTGGTTTCAAGGCCTACACCAACCCTTACACCGACGTCGGGGCAAAATCGCGCCCGTTCATTTTCCTCGGTAGAAGCCTCGGTATACGCCTGATATGTTGTAGTGGTCAAAGATTCTAGAGTAGAGCTCATGGCCTATCCAGTTATGCTCTTGTGCTACTTTCAATGTAGGTATCAAGAAGTCGAGTCGTAGCACTGCATTTTGGCCAAACACCATCTGAAAGGGTGTGGCTTGGAGTACCATTTTATAGGCAGCTCGATATGCCCAAACAGCGTGGTGTAACTGTTTCTCCCAATCAGAGCATTTATTATCCACTAATTTGGTGAGTACATTGCATAGAATCGTATTTTTGCTTTCCGCTTGCCCATTAGCTTGTGGGTGATAGGGAGCAGACTTCTTGTGTACTACTAAGAACTCTTGGAGAAGATTTTCAATAACTTCATTCAAGAAGTGAGTACCTCTATCACTTACTAGCTTGATAGGTAGCCCGTATCTAGTGGACACACTCTCAGGTAAGAACTTAGTTGTCGTCTGAGCATCGTTCTTCGTTGTAGCTTTCACTTCTACCCACTTGGTTAGAAGTCTATGGCCACAATGATATATTTAGCATGTGAACCCTTACTTGGGGGATTGATAGGACCGAAAAAGTCTATTCCCCACTTAGAGAATGCACGTCCACCCCTTATAGGTTTCAATGGCATCTCATCCTTGCGTATAGGATACTGAGTTCACTAACAAACCTCACACCTCTTCACATAGGTATGTGCATCCATGTGAAGGGTTGGCCACCAAAGACCTGCAAATAGTATAGCCTTGATCATCGGATCTGGTCCAAAATGTCCTCCTGCTACACCCTAGTGAGAATTTTCCAATATCTTGAGGTATTTGCTCTCATGGAAACATAACCTTAGGTATTCATCCTTCCCTCGTTTGTATAAATTATCTCCAATGAGAGCATAGTCTAGTGCCTCTTGTTCTAAGCTCCTTCGTTAAGCCAAAGTCATTTCTTGAGGGAATGCTTTTGTCCCTAGAAAGGCTACTAATGGTTCACTCCAATCTGGCACTAAAGACACTTGGTACAGAGTGGACATTCTTTATACAACTTATGGACATCAGCTTCCATAGTCCGCCAATGCACTCCGAGTCTCCTTAGTGTTTATAAAGATCATTGCCTTGAATAGTGTTGCTCTAATGCACCCACATGTGCTAATAGCAACCATTTCGCATACTCATCCTCTTCCACACAACAAGCTAATATTCCTTGCTCTGTATGCTTGTACGTACTCCCTACCATGATATGGTACTTTTGGGATTTTACTATCTCCCTATCGTGAGTGTTTATAACAAGGTGGTTAGGCCGGTATGCCAATACTGGCACTAATGTCTTAGCCCACTGAGGTACAACTTCCAAATTAAACAAGTAAGCATCAGGAAGGTCATCTGATACTCCTTGTGGGGCCTCTCCAGATGTGAGTCTAGAGAGATGGTCGGCTCTCAAATGAGTTTTTCCTTTCCTCACTAGAATTTTCAAAGTCCTACTCCATTAGTGAGAGAAAACATCTTACTAATCTACATGCATTGCATGGCTTCTCTACCAGGTACAACAATGCTTGATGATCAGTAAAACATTTAAACTTATTTGCAAGCAAATAGTGTCTAAACTTTTTAACCGCATACACAATGCCTAATCCTTCTCGTTCAGTGGTGGTATAATTTTGTTAGGCTGCATTCAATTGTCTACCAGCTTAGGCAATTAGAAGATCCATATTACCTTCACATGTAGGTTGTGCTAGCACACATCCGATGGCATAGTTGGACACATCCACATGCACATGGAATGGCTTGTTCCAGTCTGGGGTAGTCAAAATTGGTGTGGAACATAACCTCCTTTTAAGCTCGTTGAGAGAATTCTCACATTCATGAGTCCACTCAAAATTAGTCAAAAGTACGTATAGAGGCTTTGCAATGATGGCATACATGTGTATGAATCGGCGATAATAGCCACAATGCCCCATGAAAGCTTGTACTTCCTTGACATTCTTTGGCCTAGGTAGCTCTGCTATGGCTCTCACTTTCTCCTCATTTGTGGATATGCCACTCTTTGACACTACGTGTCCTAGAATCTTGCCTCGCCTAACCATGAAAACACACTTTTCAGGGTTCAAGGAGACTTGATATTCTCTACATTTGTCAAAGATTTGCCTAAGTTCAAGTATATGTGTCTGTCTAATGTTGGAATGGGCACAAAGATCATCAACATAGACTTCTAAATTCTTTCTCAGGAATTCCTTAAACAATGGCACATCAGCCTCTGAAAAGTAGCTGGTGCATTGGTGAGGCCAAATGGCATTACTCAGAAAGCAAATATGCCCCACTCCGTGGCAAAAGCTATCTTATGCTGACCTTTTAGAGTAATGGCCACATGATTGTAGCCCGAGAATCCATCAAGGAAGTTGTACAGTTCCTTGCTTGCTACTCTTTCTAGTAGATGCTCAGTGATAGGAAGCGGATAGTTATCTAGAATGGTGGCCGCATTAACCTTCTTCAAATTAATGCATACATGTAGCTTTCCATTCTTCTTGGGCACAACTAGGATCGTGGATACCCACTCAGTGTGCTCAATTTCATAGATGAATCCAGCTTCAACCAAGCAACCTATCTCTTCTTTGATCTTGGCAGCATAATTATCATTATATGTGTATGGCTTTTATTTAGAGGGTTTGGCATCTGAGGTCATGGGGATAGTGTCTGAGCATATGTCAGGGTCTACACCTTTCAAGTCCTTGTAAATCCAAGTGAATACATCTCTGTATTCTCTTAGCAAGGCTATCAACTCCTGCTCTTCTTCTTCCATCAGGTCATGTCCAATGTATGTGCATCTTTCTTGTCCTTCTTCTATGCCTACAACAATTTTCTTGGTGGTTTTTTGTTATCATAGGCCTCTCTGGATTGTGCCTCACATTTAGGCATTCTTATCATGACTCTCCTATCATCTATCTCATACTTCTTAAAATTTTGAGGGACCTCAAACAAAGAGTCCTCCTCTTCTGGTGTGACTTCTTTCTTCTTTCTTTTCTTGCCTCCACTCTTGCTTGTGTGGTTAACCTCACATCATTGGTAACCTCTTCGTGTCTTTGAGGGTAAGCTTCTACCTCATAGAAGTATTCTTCATGTGATGCAAAAGGTGGGTCCATAATGATTGACTCTAGATCCGAGTCACTTGCATCCTCGAATTCATCAGTACTAGGTTCACATTCTTCAAGAACCGAATCACCCATGATTGGCTCTATTGAGAAGACTGAAATATCATAGCCATCCTCATCAGAGTGGGGTGTCCATTGTTCTTCATTGATGGCTACATCCATTGTTGCTAGAATTTCCACCCAGTTGTGAGGTTCAGATTCTTCGTTAGAGAATACTACAAGTGCATAGGCTGGGTCTTGAATTGATCTATGGCCTTCACACCTATCTCTCTGGCTTTTTCTCTCTTCTCTTTTTCAACTGCTACTTTACACATCTACAAGTGAGTGTCTTCATACATCCATGAACATCATGATCCTATGGAATGCACTGACTCAGTATCATCTTTGGCTCTATGGATGGTATTCCACTAGACGGGAGGGACATCTCTATGAGAGTAATCCTTGAGATTAACTTTGGTCGTAACACCTAAGTGTTGCAAGTACAAGGAATTGGTTCCCCAATATTGTACCACTTGCAACTGCGGCATAAATGGTCTTCCCAAAATCATCTCATAGGCCTATTTATTGCTAAAGTCACATATAGCAAAAGTATGCTCAAAATCTACACCACAAGTGGTGAGAGTTATTCCTTCTAGCAATCCTAAGGGTCTCTCAATGTGACCATTAGCCATCTGCAATTTCATTCTCGTTGGCCTGAGTGCTGTCTTACCCCAATGCTTCCATAGGGAAGTGGTAGCAATTGCAACTCCTACGTTGTCGTGAAGATTTTGTCTTCACGATTATCATCCAAATTTAAGAAAATGCTGTGATGTTGTCTCTAACCTTCCAAGAAGTACTTGGATGAGAAGAAAAAGGGAAAAACCTTTGGCACCTAGAATTTATTGCACTATCCATTTGGACATAATTGTTAAGTGGATTGGATGAGTTTTTATTATCAGCCAAGAATCTCATGGAGCACGCAATGAAGCTATAAGTTAATATGAAGATATAGGCGGCAGACAATGACGGATGCTCCGAATGATTGCAAATGAGTTTCTCATTTATTACTCCTATGTGTTTTGGTTCTTTGGAGGATGTCTCGTACAAGAAATACGAAGTCTTCAAGGGAGACATACATGCAGATTTTGAGGATGAAAGGCATACTTCGCTATGGGAAACCCCAAACTTGCACGCATTTTCATCAGAATTGTCGCTTCATGATTGGTGATGGTTAAGTTAACCCAAGAGTTTGCATGGAAAGAGTTTGTTAACTGAAAATAGGAGGCTGCACGCACGATGAGGGGAGACGGGTGATTTCTGAAATAACAGGGGTTCTTGGTTCGGAAGAAAAAGGGAGGCCAACATTCAGGTGTTAATCCGGTATAGAACTCTATCGGAGGCGGGGGGGACTCCTCTGGCAATTCATGAGAGACGAAGAGAGAGGGAGCTTCGGTCTTCCATGAGAACACTGCATATCTGCTCTGAGGAGGTGCAGAGAGGAAGTCATCCATGTGAAGGTAGCGCTCTGGGACATCGCCAAAGGAAGGTCATTCCGTTAGATAAAAACAATTAATCTATACAAAGACGGCGCTCCCTTTATGCACAGAAGGGGAATATAGTGAGAGATTTTCGTTTTTTTGAGCGCAAAGGATATAATTGGGCATGAAATTCTATTGGTGGGAAGGAAAAGAGGAGTGCACAACAATCAACAGAAGGGAAAAATATTTATAACTAGAGTAACGACATTGTTTTGGGGGCTTGCGCTGCCGGGTCCTAGAATTTTTGATGACCGTGGTGATCCATTTCGGCTCTGATCATTTCTAATATCATCTTAATGCATCTAACATGCTGTGCTTCATGCATTATCTGTTAGATGCTCTGTCAATTCTCCGGCTCGGAAGTTACCACTTCTGATAGCGCTCAACTACACCTAAAGAAAACACTGATTGAAGATGAGACAATTGAAAATGGCAAAAGTCAGAATATAAGAAATTCGATTGGTAACGCCCCAAGCAGTATCAATATTCGATGGCTGGGGAATAGGAAGCGTGCGACATTGATGGAGTCTGATAGTAGAAAGAAGGAGGATCATTGTGATGAGATGACTTGATATCCGACGTTGATCAAAGGTGAACAAGTTTTTTTTAATTGGAGATGTATACTTTGAATCTCATGCTTCTAGCGGCGTGCTGCTGCCAAGCTTCTTCAGAAGTTATTCACAATTTTCCATCAACCATTGAACAGGCATAATGCTTCTAATGCTTATAAGCACTACGCTCAATATTTTCTACAATATTAATTATTCAGAGGGTTAAATCTGCTACTAAAGTTTGTATAGAACATTAAAGCTTTCCCTCAATGATGTCCTGATATTCATTGTTCAATATTGTTTTCAATCATACCTGGCAGATACGGCGATCGGTTGAAACTCCCTCGCTACACGACTTTCATATCATCTATGTCGCATAATTGATATTTCAGTCTAATATTCAGCTTTAATTATGTTACCCCCCCCCCCCCGAATGATTATTACGTCAACAATTAAGCATGCACATGGTTAGGTGATTATGAAATGTATCATGTACAAAAGAAACTGTTTAATTATTGCGATCTCTATAAGGAACTTTTAGCTGGATTTCAGATTAGATTTAGAATTGGATAAAGTTAATTAAGTTGATTTGAATTAAGCCCAATCTTATGAAAATTAATACAGATTGTTTCTGGATTGAATATTTATCATGATCAAGAATTCATACACTGAAATGAATGAAGTGATGATGCGTGCAATAAACGGAAGATGTTATGTTTATACAGAAGATTGATTTTGTTTACGAAGTATTTTCCATTGACAAATCTTTATGACTTTTGAATTGAGACGGTGATCTATAAGCATTGAAATTGATTTGACATACAAACAATATTATTAACACTTCACTTGTTTTGAACCAAAGAGTGAGAAGAAATCTAAGGCATTTCAGTTTTGCGCATTCATGGGCGGTGTTGTGTTTTTTTTCGCATTAATCAGGAGGGAATTTATCAGTAGAAAAGGATGCTGAGAGAGAGGGAGGGTGAGAAACTTCGAGAGGGAGCTTGAGAGAATGGGAGAATAGCATGCGCTGTTGATGATGATGCCCCAAATATTTGTGATAATATAATAGAAGTGTGCGCTGTTCTTGATCATTTATGGTCAGACATTTTACTGCTAACAACGTTAAAAACTAAATGGGAGTTAGAATTTAATGTTAATTTATTAAAACGTTTGACGCGGTTTAAGACTCAAATTTTGTTAATATAACTCGTTACTACACATAAATAAAGTTCCCCGTCAACTCTCCTTCGCTTCAACCATTTGCCTGATGGTTATTGACCGCTCTATAAAGTGATATTGCTTTTAATCAATTTCTATATAAATCAAATTAGTACAATCACTAGAATGCCATGTAGTTGCATAGGTGTCTGGTTTGTTTTATGAACCAAATTATTGAGTGAGAGACGATGTAATGATTAAGGTTATGACTTTCCAACCGTTGAAACTCTAAGTGTTTGGCTTGCCACTTGTTTGTGGTTTCCATGTATTGCATTATTTCATTGTTATATATTTTCGAATCGCTAAGTTCATGATGAGATTAGGATCTTTGGAGACCATATCCCATTCATGAACAGGTGCACTGTAGCAAGGCATTTCCAAAAGAAAACAAGAAGTCCTTCCTTCCCTCTCTCCATTGCTTAATCCATTGCCTATATTTATTTGTTTGATATTATTGAAAATGTTTCATATGCTTGATATTATTGAAAAAAAAAACCGATCAAATCCTTTTGTCTGGAACTGAGATTAGTCTTCCATTAATAAAATTTGATTTAAGAATGTACATATTGTGTACAAATTACCTTGTTGTGTAAGCAACTTTTCTGCTTCTTCTCACATGCTATGATTTATTTTACAAACTTAAGACAAGGGCACAATACATATTTCAAATTTTGTTTCATAGCCTGATCTAGGATAAAGAAACAATTGCCCAAACATGATGGATAGTTGCGCTTAAGTAGGAGTCTTTATGGAAATATCTTATCACTTTTCTTGAGTGTGTATGTGTCTTTAAGGCTTTTGAAATCAATTAAGATCAACGTGAGCTTGTCAACAAGCACCCGGCGTGCGCCGTATTTCCAGCGGTTGGCATGATCCACCGACTGTCGCTTTCGCGCCGACAACATCAGAGAGTTTAAAGAATCTCTTCAGCCTCGACCGTGGCAGGAAAGCCAAGATGTATGCAACACAAGAGTTTCACAATACTCAGAATTACAAACAAATGCGGACTCTATAGATGTTACAGACAGAATTTTAAGGATTTCGACAGAAGATGGTGATTTCATCAGCCTGGCTCGAACAATTCTGGTAATCGCCCCATCCAGTGTTAGTGGATGGGGCGAAGAAGCCAAAGAATATGATCAAAGGAAGTAGGAGGCAAAACTAAAAGCCGCAATGGCCAGGATGGCCTCCATAGAATACGCCGAAACAGAAATTGGAGTCATCACTTGCTCGTAGAATGAATATTCCACCATACTAGAACCCTATATACCAATTCCAGAAAAACAGAAACAACAACTAAAAACAGCTGTACGATGCACTCAGGAGTATTTACCGCAGTTTGTTAAACCAAAAAAAATTCCTTTGATAGTAGATGATCGAATCCAGGAGTCTCAGGAACGTCAAGCAGTGGAGTCTTTGGGCATTGCTGTTGTGGAGTCTTCTGACAATTCTCCACAAGGGGTGGACTCCGAAATTGCGGATTTTCATGAAAGCATACACAGTTAGAACCGAAATAGAATGCAGGATAACTCTAATATACGGATAGATAACGACAAAACACCTCAGGCAAAAACCGGTGGATTATTATAGGACTTATGTTTGAAATTATCATTGGGAGCCTCGCTGGAGCTAGTGCCCACTTTTCGGAAACACTTGCTACAACAACTACAGTTGACCCACGATATAGCAGAACCTCCGGACCCAATAGTATCCATGGTAAAGGACACACCAGAAAACTTTATGGACTATGTCGTACCTACCATTACAGTTTACCATGGTAAGCCTACCATGTAGAAGGTATTAATTGATGGAGGATCGAGTATCAACATAGCTTCTACAACAACATGCAAATAGATGGGGTGGCACCAGTTTGAGCCGGCTCCACTTTTTGTTCGAATGGTGGATCCATCTCGTGTCGAATTGGTAGGGCTGATTAAGGATATTCTGATCTGGATTGCACACGTATTATTTAAAATTACCTTTATCATTCTTGAACTAAAGGGGCAAAATTTAGATTACAATCTGCTTCTAGGATGACCATGGCTCAAGAATGCCAAAGTTTGACAGAACTCGGATGATAGAACCATCACTTTTCAGAAGGGACATTCCAAATTTACGGTTTTGTTGGATAATGAGCACTACTTCCTCCCACAGCAGAAACCAATCTAGGCGGAACCACCTCGTATGTTAGAGGGCTTTGAAGAGGATGAAGAAACTAGATTTTTGGAGGCTAATAAAGACTTGCTCTTTGTGGGAGTGGTCGATGTTAACTCAATTTTTAGCATGGAAGTGGATAGTTTGACAACTGCAGTAGACCGTAGACCACGAAGTGTTTGACAATATTGAGAAACAATTACTGGATTTTTTTCTGAATGATCCTATGGAGATGCGCAGTGTGTGCGTTGAAGAAGATGCTCTCAAAGTGATCAATTCAGGAAGCGACGAGGACCCGAAGCCAATTTGAATCTGTTCGGAATTAGCTCCCGTATGTGGGTCCTTCCTGATTGCATTGTTAAAGCAGTACACTGATGTGTTTGCATAGTCATATTCAGATATGCAGGGATTGGATCCAAAATTATATCATCACTTCATTTTACTCAAACCGGATGCCACTCCAATAATGCAATAACATTATTGGATGAATCCCCATTTCACGGAACAGGTTAAACACGAATTGGATCACCTACTTAAGGTGGGTTATATTGTGCCTATCGAAAATCCGGAATGGCTATCACCAATAGTGATCGTCTCGAGGAAAAACAAACAACTATGAATCTGTGTGGATTACCGAAAATTGAATGCTGCCACACTTCTAGATCTATTTCCATTACGTTTCTCGGACAGTATGTTGGATGAAACTGCAGGGCAAGAAATGTATTCTTTTCCGAATGGATTCGATGGCTATAATCAGGTGCGCATGGTTGAGGTAGATATACCTAAGACAACATTTATTACCAATTTGGGCATCTTTGCCTGTATAGTCATGTGGTTCGGACTCTCGAGTGCTCCAAGTACCTTTCAGTGTTGTATGCAACAAATCTTCGCGCCTTACTTAACATCTTTTACGCATATATTTTTGGATGATTTCTCTGTCTCTGGCTAGAGGGTGGCGCATTTGGAACATTCACATTTATGTTTTTCAAATCCTCTCGAAATGTAGGGCTATGCTTAAATCCGTTAAAGTCAACTTTCGTGGTGAAATGTGCCAAATCGCTTGGACACATTATTTCGCAAAAAGGAATGATCCAGATAAGTCAAAGTAATCCGTGATACACCAGCTCCGAAGAGTCCAAAAGAGGTGCTCAGGCTTCTCAGACAAATCCATTGGCATGGCAGACATTTAAGAGGACTCCCGCATATTGCAATCCTGATCAATAAGTTAGCACATGTACTACCGAAGGATTTTCTCTAGACTGATGAAGCACAACTGGCGTTTGAACGACTCTGGAAAATGCTCATGAGTGCTCCAATCTTAAAAGCTCCAGACTTGACATTGCCTTTTCATGTTTTCGTGGACACCTTCGATCGTGCAATCGGCAGCATTCTCATGCAGAAGGAAGATCCGAAGTGGTTTCGTCCGGTGTACTATGCTAGTAGAATAATCACATTGGCCGAGTAGAACTATTTGACTCCCGGAGCATGAGTGCCCGGGTCTTATTTATTCTATTAAAAAGTTCTGACACTATCTCTTGAGCCAATCGTTCACATTTCATGTGGACCATAGTGCGTTGCTTTACCTGGTGAAACAGTAAAATTTAGTTGGACGTCTCGCTCGATGGGTGTTGCTATTACAGGAATTCGACTATGATGTGGTCCATCGCCCGGGAGACAGTCATGCGATTGCCGATTTTCTGTCCACAATAGATCATGGTGAACCTCCGGAAGGCAACAATGATTCTCTTCCGGATGCTGAGGTTCTTATGGTGGCCGAACCGGAAGATGTTCCGCAGACTAATCGAACCTGGTATGAGGAATGGTGAGCTTCCTTACAAATGGTGTCGCGCCATCTCATTTACGATCGGCAGTCCGAAGGAAACTTGGGTTATGCAGCCGGCGTTTTTCCATGATCATGGAGCAACTTTATCATAAAGACCCGACGAGAGCTTGGCTTCATTGTGTACCCCCACACGAAGTACAGGCTGTTATTTCGGAAGCACGTGCAGGTGATGCCGGTGGTCATTTTGGTCATCTTATAACGGTCTGTAAAATTCAATAGTCTACACTTTGTGGCTCACTACGTATGCTTATGTGCAAGTGCAGGTTCCGAATTGTGGTCCTTGTAATCGAATCGATGAACCAAGGGACGCTCATCACTTTCCCCTCCATCCTATTTTGCCGTTGGAACCTTTTCAAAAGTGGGGACTATATTTCATTGGACCAATTAAACCTCCAGCGGTGAATACAGGTGCCCTTTATATACTTAGCTATATGGACTACTGCATCCGATGGGCAGAAGCATGGGCAACTAAACATGCCACTGCATCCATTGTGGCTAAGAAGCTCCAAAATGACATATTTCCACGGTATGGTCTTCCGTTGGAATTAGTTTCGAGTCGAGGCACACATTTTTTAAATCAATTGATTGCGGAGCTCACAGAGGGATTTCGTATCAAACATCTGTTTACCTCCCCATATTACCCTCGAGCTAATGGTCTAGCTGAAAGCACGAACAAGGTGCTGCTACAGATGCTCCAAAAAATGCTCTTGGATAATACTGATCAATGGGAGATTATTCTTCCCACGGTGCTCTTGGCCTATCACACCTCTTACAAAGTTTCAGTGGGAAGCACACCCTTTAAGTTATTATACGGGCAAGAGGCTATTCTTCCTTCTGAACTTGCGGTCCTAAGTTTTTGGATTGCAGTATAGAAGCGTCTAATTTCAGAGAATCTTTTGCATATCGCATGGATCAGCTGTGTTAGTTGGATGAAGTTCGCTACCAAAGTTTTTTCTTGCTTCAGGAAGTACAACAGTAGCAGAACGGTTGGCATGACCGGAATTAGCAGACTTGGATTTTTCACACCGGAGATTTAGTTTTGTATTTTCATTCGAAGATGAAATGAAAGATGGGCAAGTTGAAATTATGGTGAACTATTCTGTTCCGGACTCATGAACTGTGCGGACCGAGTACATTCCGGCTTGCTACACTCACATGTGAAGTTCTGCCCACGGTCATCAATGGGTCTAAACTCCAGCCCTATGGATGCACCCGATAAAAAAAATAAAAAATTAAAAATTAAAAAGATAAAAACATTAAAAAAAATGTATTTAAACATAAATTCGCGTGATCGAGGTCTGTTGCAGGATGCGTAGCAACTATTTTGCATGTAGGGTGAGCAGTAACTATTTTTCATGCAAACGTACAACAATTATCACAGGGTGGCAGGGGCATTGCAAATCAGGATCTGTTTCTTATTTGGACAGCCAAAAAATAGTGCAAATTCAGGAGTAATTATTAGGGGAAAAGTGAACTTGCATGGGCCTTGTAAGGATCCCTAATTTTTAGGGATCAAAATTAATCATGTTTAGGATTCATAAAGAAAATTAAACCACTAGTGGTTTTTAATGTAAAATTATTATTTTTGAAGAGCTACAGTTTTGTGATCAGTCGGGATGCATTCGTGGCTATTGAGAGCCCTTGGATGTTTTTTGCCAATGGATGGGATTAACAAGATGTGACTGTCAAAAAACGACAAAATAGATGTCTTAGTCTTGGCTAATGTCAACCGTTAGATTCTCTCCACAAATGGACACGATTGAAGAGTTTATGTCTAGCAAAAGAAGACAAAAGAGAACAGTCCATCATTTGTACTTGTAGGTGATGAGAGAGAGTATGAGCTCATGGGCGATGATTCACACTCCTGGATGGTGCCGATTTCGATCACGGATGGCGAGGATTCACACTCTCATCTCTGGCACAAAAAGACAAAGTTTCAGTCACATCACTCATGGGAGATCGGAAAAAGCAAGAGAGAGAGTACTGAAAACAGGACCCAAATGATCAGCGTCTGTCAGATTCGCTCAAATCAGATGGGTGAAATTGAACCACGCTATCGTGTGGCTGGGATTTAATATGAGCACTTGGATCTTGTGTTCATCCAATGGTGGAAGATTAATGGCATCTTTTTTTATTTGTTTCAACATCATCCATTGGATCTGTTGTACATCGAATGACCCAAATCAAATTCGAATCGAACAACTTGACTTTTGTGGACTATGAAACCAGTAAGGGAGGCAATACCATGTTTGTCACCACATTTTGGTTGTTTTGACTAGCCCAAACCAAGGGAAACCTAGGCCTAGCCTACTTGATTAAGGCTCTAGACTATGGCCACCACCCTCTTCTCATTGGTCCATCACTAATCACCTCTTAAGCTAAAAGGCCCATGTAGGATTCATTTTTCCCCTAATGTGATCCCGTGATCACCCATCATGATGCAGACTCACAATTCGTTACATAGGAAGGTGGGGCATAAAAGGCTGCGAACTCTGTCGAATTCAACTTATTTGCCGAGTTTGGGAGCAGAGTGAATATAGCAAGCAGAGCGAATACAGGGAGCAGAGTGAATCCAACAAGTATCGTGTGCGAGAGCAACGAACCAGAAAAGTCGCAGTAAGATGGCAGTGACCTTCTTTGATTGCCACCTTCTGTACATCCCAGAGAAGATCTGAGAGGAGCAGAAGGAGTGGTTTCAATGCAAAGGACTCTTGTAGTGTGCCATGTTAGATTGGCAAACCATTAAGCCTCACCCCCAAGCAACAGAGATAGCGATGGCGATCGTCCAACACACAGAGGGAAATGGCATTAACGTTAAAGACATCAGTATCCAAATAGGACAGGAAGAAGTGCATTTAATTGTGGATTTGATAGCAGAGCCATTTTGTGTGGCCAAAGAGGGTATCACAGTGAGCATAGAGGCTTTGGATGATGTAGAAATCTGCGCATAGCTCGGCAAACCTTGCTCGGGTGAATACCACTTCGTGCAACTATCGGACAACAACCCACTGAAGTGGGGAATGTTACTAATGACCATGGTGATTAATTTGCAGGTTAAACACTATGGAGTGTCTCAACAGCTCTTTGCACTGGTGAAGGAAGCGACGAAGACCTAGGTAAACTAGGCAGAAATTATATTCCAGAAATTAAAGAAAGAAGTTAAGAGACTATTTTGATGGACTGGAAGGGCACTCAACGCAGTACTGGACTCCAAAGTGGGAGTGATCTTCTCGTTACTTTTTCCGACTCCGGAATACTTACCTCGACAATACACAGTATGCTCGAGGAAAGTGTTTTTACAACTTTTGAAGAAACGAGCGGTAGAGCGGAGGTCAGGAGGTAACACTTCTCAGGATCAGGTGGATACTAAGATGGACAAAACGGAGGAATCTAAAAGGCGCTAGGTGGAAGAGAGGAGAGCTCAGGCCGAAGCCAAGAGGAAGGCCAAGGAAGAAGTCAAAAGGAAGGTCAAGAAAGAAGCTGAGAGAAAGGCCAGGGACGCTGAGGAAGAGGCGGTGCAGAATGAGGAAGAGGCACCGTGAAACAAGGAAGAGGCAGCATGAAACAAGGAAGAGGCAGCGCAAAAGGCAGCTAAAGACGAAGAATCTTAGAAACAATAACAGGAACAAGGTGGACGTTCGAGTGAGACTTCTTGTCAAATACCTATCTTACATACCTTTTTGGAATGTGGCCTAGTCGACAAATGGAAAACTTTCAAAGGTAGAGTGAAGTTACGCTCACTTAAATCTATAGATGTGATATACCCATGGATGTATAATAAGGAGAGTATTCGATCGAAGCTACTTGGAGATTTAGCTCGTGGTTTAGCCTGGAGTTCGGTGAAGCTGGAAGATTTCCAGAATAAGTATAATGCCATGATAATGGAAAAAGACAACTGGGTTGCAAAAAAGGAGCAGATAATAGCTCAGATCACTCAACAGCAAGAAGAGTTAGAAGAAGCAAGGGCTGAGAATAGATGTAATGATAGTCCTATAAATGAATAGCTAGTGGACAAGTTAAATGAGACTCTGACCAAAAATAATACTCTGAAAGTTACTGTGGAGAAGAAAACTCAAATCATAGCTCGCTTGCAAGCAGAAACTGTTCAAGTGCAGAAATCAAACCAGAAGTTAAAGAAAGGTAATAAAGAACTAAATACAAAGTTGCAAAAATCTAAGCAGGAAGCACAAAGCTTAAAATTCAAGGCTAAAGATTAGAGTGGTGAACTAAAAAGGCAAAGCATTTCGACTGCAGAAGTGGAGGAAAGGTTGGTGATTCGGAATTCAGAGTACACAACAGTGGAAGAAAAATTACAAACAGCTCAAGAGACTTTGGATATAGTACATGCTCAAGTTCTGGGAATCTCTGAGTTAGAAAAGCAAGTAGCCCAATGGAAGCAGCAGTGTGCGGATGCTAACTTAGTGTTAGCAGATAAAGAAGCAGAGGTGGATAGGCTCTGGAAGGAGGAAAAAATTTTGGAAATTTCTTGTCAGGCTAGAGTAGAGGAAGCAACGAAGGATACTGTGGAGATTCAGACTAACCTAAATGATGCTACATTATATTTTGATAAACTAATAAAAGGATTTCAACAAAAAATTCCTAAATTAGAAGTTTTTGCAGTTAGTTATAAAATCCTTAGTCAACAAGCCTTAGAACCTAAGCAGTCTTTTGAAGTAGAAATGCTCTTAGCTGAAGAAAATATTAGGGAAATGTTCAATGAATTATGTTATGATATAGAGAGAATAATGTTTTCAAAATTATAGAATCAAGATGATGATCTATAAATTCTGTGTAATTTTGTACTTAGTGGGTTCAGATCCACTGTGCACGCCAATTTTAGCAGCCGGTATGGACATACTATTCTTTGTAATTTCTACTTTGTAATAATGGAGATGTCAAGAGTTTTCGGAATAGGGAGGCTTGGAATGGTGTGAAGTTCATCCCTACTTTCTTTAGGATATGCAGAGACGGGTCTTTGATGGGTTCATCCAGATTTTCGACTTGACGATTATGGAAACGAAGATACGCAGTGTAGTGCATGAAGTGGAATATACAGAGGAGACAACAATTGTAACTACAATGTCATAATGAAATACCATATCTATTTCTGAATCCTATAAGTATTGTTCCGTGTAATTAAGATTCCGAATTGTCTATGAATTCTCTTTCTACGCTAGTCATATTGAAGGGATGGAACAGAAACGCATGTTTACGGATAGAAATATTCATGAATCTCCATTCCCGAACTTATTCTTTGTCTACTGTTAGTCTTATGGCGAATAGTGGACAAACATCACTATACTAGAGATTTCCCAAGAAGTCATCCTACTCCAATTCACTTGATTGCAATCTCCCCACAAGAAGAAGGTACATCTACCTAGCCTTATGCTATTTCATCTTCTTCAATGCCCATGATGACTAGAGGTACGCAAGTAGTAGCAACATGTAGAGAGGAAAGATAGAGACTCAAAGATAGACATGAGGAAAAGTAGGCTGGTTGGAATGCCCAAGCAGACATTGAAGAAGCTTACGAGAGGGTGACTCCTTCGCTAAAAGACCAACCAAGAAGTTCTAAGGAAGACACACAAGAGGTGAACATTGAGGAACTCTTGAAAGGTATTCATCATGAAGTTACTTTGTACCAACACATAAAAAAGGATTCAAAAATAAGAAGTGACGTGTTGAAGATTATACATTCTGCCTACTTGATCCCACCTCCTAGCACAGATGGTTTCATTGTTGACTTTCTCTCTGCACCCTTGCGAGACTACCAAAGCTCAAGGTTATATGTTTTATATAAGAGTTGATGCCCTGACAGGTTTTATTATCGATGGAGGCTTTGGCATCAATTTGATGCCGAATTTCACAATGAAGAAACGAAAACTAAATCCTACTTAGGTGGCACCCTTCACAATAACATTAGCACATCAACAGCAGGTTGCACCACTTGGCATTTTTGAAAAGGTACTTATGATAGTGTAGGGCTATCACTTTGTTCTAGAATTTGTTGTTATAGTCTTGCCGCAGGAGACCTCCTATCCTCTACTTTTGGAAAGGCCTTCGTTAAGGCAAGAAAAGGCTCTGCAAGTTTGGGGAAAGAACAAGTTATGGATCTCAACGTGCACTAACAATCAATTATAGATGCATCTAGAAGAAGGATCAGACATCGGCAAAGCTATTGGATACGTAGATACTTAGGTAATGCCGTCTATACCCCAAGAAGAAGATAATCTCTTAAATTGGATAATAATGGTGCAGAGTGTTGCACTATTGAGATTACTAAAATAAATGAAGAATCCGTTGAAGAAGCTCACGGAAGGGAAATAGAGTTGAGAAATGAAAATTTAAGCTTAAACAGTCACAAAGGAGAAAAAACAAGTCTCTGCAGGAGAAAAGAAACAGAGGTCAAGGAAGAGCCTCTAAGGACCAAAATGGACCATTTTCCACAAGACGGTCCTGGTGGTCAAAAATTCGCAAGAAGTGAGCAAACATTAGCACAAAGTGAGCTAGTACCTGGGGAGTCCAAATAATCAAATTGGGCCATCCAACCGAATTGATCGATTGGAGGAAAATGGGCCAATTTTACAAAAATTCACCAGTATAAAGTTCTGCAGAAGGGTGGAAAAGCCTAAAATGTCAAAACAAGAGAATTTTTTTAGGATGCTAATTTTGAGTCTCAAGGGCCTAATTTTGAGCCTCAAAGTAGAGAAGACCTTCTGTTTCCAGAAATTCCTCAAGGATGGATCAAGCAACATATTATGGAACATAAGGTGAATTCCACCCTTGCTTACAATGCAGATGCTTTTTCAAGTGAGGCCATTCTAGAAGTGCTCCTTCAAGAAGTAAACCTTGGAGATGAAGAAAATCATCAAATAGTCCACTTGGCTTCTTGCTTATGGCACTATCCTTTTTTTACTGCAGAAGGTAATTGCTCTCCTTTTCTCCTATAAAAATGCCTTTGCATGGTCGTACAAAGACTTAATAGGGATTCCAAAGGAGCTTGGATTACATCAAATACCCTTTGTTAAGGGAGCAACACCTATGAGAAGTAGGCCTTATCGACTCAACCCAAAATATGCAAAGGCAATCAACCAGGAAATAACAAAACTAGAGGAAGCAGGTATTATTGTTCCAGTAGAACATTCACAATGGCTTTCATCTATGGTTATTGTACCTAAGAAAAACACTGGAAAAATAAGAGTATGCATGGAAGTTTGTGCTTTAAATAAGGTAACTGTTCAAGATGGCTTCACACAACCTTTCATAGAATAGGTACTAGAAGACGTAGCAAGTCACACTTTGTACAATTTTCTTGATGGTTTCAATGGCTACAACCAAATATTAATTCATCCTAATAATAGAGAAAAACTACCTTTGTCACTCCATGGGGCACTTACCTATATACACGCATGGATTTTGGACTAAGGAATGCACCTGCTTCATTTAATAGAACAATGTATCTGATATTTGGAAAATGGTTAACAACCTTTTTGTGCATTTTTATGGATGACTTTTCAGTGTTCTTAGGCACAGATAGAAGAGCAGTATTCCAAGATTTTCATGATCACTTGGAAAATCTAAAGGAAATCTTTGAGTAGTGTCTCAAAACAGGTTTGAAGTCGAATCTTGAGAAATGTCATTTTTTTGGTCACTAAAGGCACTCTCCTTGGTCACATAGTGTTTGTAGAAGGGATAACTATAGATCTAGCAAAGCTTATTGCTATCCTTTCCATGCCCATTCCACGAACTCCAAAGGAAGTGCAAAGATTTTAAGGCCATGAAAGGTAGCATAGGAGATTTATACGGATGTATTCAAAAATAACTATGCCTTTGTCAAGGCTTACAACTAAGCAGATTCCTTTCTCATGGAGTCCTAAAGCTGAAAATGCATTTTTTGAACTAAAATTGAGGCTATGTACTACCCCACTCTTAATTGTTCTTAAATGGTCATTAGAGTTGCATGTGCATACACATGCTAGTCTTCATGCACTAGGAGCAGTTTTGGATCTGTTGGGAATGATGGATGGATACTCCAAGAGACTGAGTAGGTACTGCTAAACCTGCTTTGTACCAGCCCTCTTTTGCTTCAGAGTTGATAACTAGACCTCCTTAGCTTTCCAATGACAGCATATATTGTCCTATGTCCTTTGGAAATGATGTGTGCAATGATTGAATCAAAACAGATAACTTTGGAAATCACAAACTCAAGAAAACCTTCTATTTATGGATTGACACCTACTGAGTATTTTGCTCAATATGACCAGCACAATAGGAATTTGAAACATTCCTTTTAGGGGTATCTAATTAGCTCAGTAATCTACCTATTCCAAGTGGAATGATGTAAAATAATAGACTATGCTAAGAGAAATCAATTTAGCAAGTTAAGCTATACCCCCAACTTTTTAAGAATGTAGCAGAAAATGACCAGAGTTCACCTCGACGCAGATTTCTCCAAAATGGCTGATTAGAATGTCTTAGAACTTTGATAGCATGTAGATTACTTCAAGCGAAATCCAACAAGCTTTGAATCACTGAAGTTGGTGAACAATTGATCGAGATATGCCCTTGACAAGTTGATAGACTTTTGAGTAGACTAACTGAGAACTCAGAGATGGACAATATGAATGTATGTGTTAATGAACATTTGTATACAACTCCATTTGCATGAACATCAATGCCAAATGGTATAGAGAGGTGTGGGCTTGAGTATAGACCTCACACACACACTCAAAAATCAGTAATGCTAGGCTCGGGAGTGCTCTCTCTTACCCGCGACTTTTCTCCATTTTTTATAGGAATCAGTAAAAAATTTGAATTCAAATTCAAACTTTTGGCTCCCTATGATCAAGCTCCTAAATGCTTGGAGATATTCTTTCAATCAAACAACTACTTTTTCCAAGAATCCTTTTGGTAGGTGATTACAAAAGATTCCAAGTCAATTTGACTTTTACAATGAGGTAAAGTGGTAATTAACCACTAGCATATGTTCCTATGCTTCTTCATGTTTGTATAGACTTCAATGCATCCTTTGAGCCAAATGTGTAGGCTTGTAATTTACACCAACAGCTCCCCCTCAAGCCAAACATTTTGGCTTAAGTCTTCATCTTCAATCTTCCAGTATATCCTGTAATCCAATCATGGATTTGGACCTGCAAAGTTTGGTTCGATCCAAAGCTTTAGTCAACAAATCTGCACATTGCATGTTGGTTGATACATAGTTAAGTTGAATGTCCTTGCTTATCAATTTCTCTCTCACATAATGGTAATGGACCTCTATGTGTTTGGTCCTAGCATGGTAAATAGGATTAGCTGCAAGGTGAAGAGAACTTGTATTATCTCCAAAGATAATTGGTGACCTAGTATACAATCCCAATTCTGTATACAAAAGCTTAATCCAAATTTCTTCTTGTGTGGCATTAGCCAATCCTCTATACTCTGCCTCTGTGGAAGACAAAGCAACAGTAGGTTGCTTCTTTGAAGACCATGAAATTGGTTTGTCACCTGCAAAAGAGATATATCCAGAAGTGCTCCTCCTATCATCCTTGCATCCTGCCCAATCTGCATCTGAATAAAATTTGATATCAATATCTGAAGTGTAAGGGAAATACAAACCATGGTTCTGTGTACCCTTGAGATACTTCAAGATTCTCTTGGCAGCCTCTAAGTGAGGTATCCTTGGCTTGTGCATAAATTGACTTAGCACACTAACTCCATATGCAATGTCTATCCTTGTTAAGGTAGCATAGTTCAAGCTACCCACCATACTTTGATAACCTGTAATGTCCTTGACCTCATCACCTTCATGAGCACTTAGCTTTAGGTTTACCTCCATTGGAGTGCTTGCTACTTTAGCATCCTGCAAGTGAAACTTCTTCAACATATCCTGTATGTATTTTTTCTAAGTGATGTATATCCCTGAATTAGTGTAGACTAATTCAAGTCCCAAAAAATATTTCAATAGACCAAGATCATTGATCTTGAACTCCATCATTTGACTTTTGATATATCAGATTCCATTGACATCATTACCTGTAATGATGATGTCATCAACATAAACACAAAGGTATATTACCTCTAAATTACTTCTCTTAATGAACAGAGAAGTATCTGCCTTGCTCATGACAAATCCTTGGTCTTGGAGGTATGTAGTTAACCTGTAATTCCATGCCCTAGGTGCCTGCTTCAATCCATATAAAGCCTTTTTTAATTTGCAAACATATGTTACCTTCTTAGGGTCCTCATAGCCAGGAGGTTGTGACATATATACCTCCTCTGAAATCCATCCATTCAAGAAAGCATTCTTGACATCCAATTGGTTCATATTCCAATTTTTTATGCAGCCACACTTACCAACACTCTGATGGTTGGCATCTTGGCCACAGGTGAGAATGTCTCCTCATAGTCAATGCCGTGGGTTTGTGCAAAACCCTTGGCTACCAATCTGACTTTGTACCTATTGATTGTGCCATCAGAATTTCTTTTAACCTTATAGATCCATCTGGATCCTATTACCTTCATTGAGTCCTTCTTAGGTACTAACTCCCATGTGTCACTTTCTTTAAGTGCATCAATCTCCTCATCCATAGCTTCTTTCCATTCTGATTTGGTTATTGCTTCTTCATATGATCCTGGTTCTTCATTTGACAAATCTTTGTCAAGATAAACAGAATGTTTAGTAACAAGAGATGTATCATACCCATATCTGATAGGTTTCTTGCTTTCTCTTTGTGATCTCCTAAATGGTTGAGTTGAGGATTCAGGTATGTCTTCAAGCTTCTTCATCTTCATTTTGCCTTTGGACTTCCATGCTTTGAATTCTTCAAGGTTGATAGTATCTTCATCATCTGAACTTGAGGCTTCATTCTCAGTAGGTTCCTCCTTTGTAAGACTTGGAAATTCCTCTTCCAAATCATAGGGTAATTTGACCTTCCTGCATTCATTCTCATACCAAGAATCATTTTCATCAAAGACAACATCTCTGCTTACCATAAATCCCTTATTCATAGGATTATAAAACCTGTAACCTTTTTTATTTAAATCATACCCAATAAAGATGCATTTTTCAGCCTTTGGGTCTAGCTTACCTCTTATCTGAGAAGGAATGTGTACATATGCTACACATCCAAATATTTTGCAATTGTCAAGTGAAGGTCTCTTACCATGCCATGCTTCATAGGGTGTCATGCCATCAAGAGACTTAGATGGTAACCTGTTTATGAGGTAAGTGGCAGTAGAAACACTCTCTGCCCATAGATAGTTAGGTAACTTTTTCTCATTAAGCATAGATCTAGTTGTCTCAACAATTAATCTATTTCTTCTCTTAGCTACCCCATTCTGTTCAGGAGAATACCTTGTGGTTATCTCTCTTTTGATGCCTCTGTCCTGCAAGAATTCTTCAAATTCATTGGAGAAGTACTCACCACCTCCATCTGACCTTAGCCTCTTCAAATTCTTTCCTGTTTGGTTTTGAACTAATGCAAGATATTTTTTAAAGCAATTAAATACCTCATCCTTGTGCTTCATGAAGTATAATACAGTCCATCTGCTATAATCATCAATGAAAGACACATAGTACCTTGATCCTGAGACTGAGGGGTCTTTGCTTGGTCCCCATACATTTGTGTGGACAAGCTCTAGGTAGTCTTCATGCATGTATCCTTTCTTTGAGAAGGGTAACCTGTGAGACTTCCCAAATTGACAAGCACCACACTTATATATCATATGTTGCTTGCATACATTAGGTATCCCAAGCACACATTGGTCCCTGCACATTTGTTTCAAGGTTCTTTCTCATATGTGCCCTAACCTTTTGTGCCAAATCTCAAGCTCTAAAAGTGTTTGGTCTTTATAACTGTATAGTGCAATATTCTTTGTATCTTCCAACTCAAAAGTGAAAAGTCTACTTGATTTTTCTCCTTTAGCAATCCTCTTGAACCCATGTCTTGGATCCTCCACATATGCTCCATATTTGTTGAATCTAACCTGCAAACCTTTCTCCACAATCTGACCAACACTCATCAAATTTTTGGTAGTGGTTGGTACATAGAGTACCTTGCTCAACAAATTCTGATTTCCATCACAAGTCTTAACATTTCCAACTTTAAAACTACAGAATGCTTTGTGTCATCACCTGTTTGGACTTGATGCTTACCTTTTGGTTCCTCAAGATCACAGAGTAATGCTACATTGCCAGCCACATGATTTGAACATCCTTAGTCAATGTAGAATAGGTGGTCATCATTTGTACCTGACTTTGAAATCATGTTCATGATCAGAAGGGAGTCATCTTGCTCCTCTGTATAGTTGTTGTAATCCTTCCTGGATTTGAATCCTCCTTGGTAGTTGCCATTGTAATTATTGTTGTAGTTGTTGTTGTAATTATTGTTGTAGCCTTGGTGATGGTTGAATCTACCTCTTGATTGTGAGTAGCCACCTCTTTGGTATCCTCTTCCTCTCTGATTCTTGTAATTCCTAAAACACTCATCTGTACTATGATTTGATAAACCACAAATGTTGCATGGTGAGGAGTTATAAGATCTCCCCCTACCTGGCTTACCTCCTCTGCCCCTTCCTCTTGAAGATCTACCTCTCCCTGCATAGTTGGCTTGAGAGGTTGATCCTTCATCTTCCACCTTCTTGCTCTTGCCTTTATCTTTAGACTTCTTATCAGTGTATAGGGCAGAAGAGTTATTACCTTTGGATGTGTCTCCATTTTTATTGAGCTTTGCTTCATGAGTAAACAATTGTCCCATGAGAGTTGTAAGATCTAGAGTGTGCATGTCCATGTAGAGATCCATGGCAGGGGTGAAGCTTTCCCATTTGTGATCAGCCTTGATCCCATTCATCACTTGCCTTACAATCTGTTCTTCTTCACTCTCTTCTCCTATGCTTGCTAATTGATCTGCTACATCTTTAATCTTGGTCACAAACTCTCAAACATCTTGCTTAGGTTGCTTCCTTAGTGTTGTGAATTCAATCCACAACTAATTTTTCCTAGCCCTTGTGTTGGAGGAAAAATATGATGACAAGGTTTCCCAAGTCTCTTGGGATGTCTTACAATTTCTAATATGTGGCAAAAGAAAATCAGATATAGAGTTGAGTAAATAAGACCTTGCCAATGCATCCTTAGCACACCATGTGTTGAGCTTTTCATGTTCTTCCTTGGTTGGTAATCCTCTTGCTTTGAATGAGGGAAATTCCTCATCTCCTGAGATGTACCCATAAAGACTCCTTCCTTGTAAGTAGGTCTTCATCCTTAGAGACCATGCTTGATAGTTGTTCGTGTCCAATTTTTCAATAAATGAAGGAAAACCATCTCCCATTTTACCTTAGTTTGCTCTGATACCACTGTTGGGAATGATGGATGGATACTCCAAGAGATTGAGTAGGTACTGCTAAACTTGCTTTGTACCAGCCCTCTTTTGCTTCAGAGTTGATAACTAGACCTCCTTAGCTTTCCAATGACTCCATAAAATGTCCTATGTCCTTTCGAAATGATGTGCGCAATGATTGAATCAAAACAGATAATTTTGGAAATCACAAACTCAAGAAAACCTTCTATTTATGGATTGACACCTGCTGAGTATTTTGCTCAGTATGACCAGCACAGTAGGAATTGCAAAACTTCCTTTTAGGGGTATCTAATTCACTTAGTAAGCTACCTATTCCAAGTAGAATGATGTAAAATGATAAACTATGCTAAGAGAAATCAATTTAGCAAGTTAAGCTATACCCCTGACTTTTTAGGACTATAGCAAAAAATGACCAGGCAGGTATTAATGATGAACTTGTAGATTCTAGTCTCTTCATGGTAGAGACTCAAACTGAGTGGTATGCTGAAATTTTGCTCATTGTGGAAAATTCCTCAACAACATAACATCATTAGAGAAGAGGAGATTGCTCCTTAAAGCCAAATCATATTCACTTATAAATGGCCATTTGTATAAATATTCTCATGATGGTATCTTGAGAAAATTTGCTTATATAGAGGAGGAAAATTTTTTTCTTGAACCAGCACATAGTGAAGGGCATCTCAAGGGAGAAGAGTTGGCTCACAAAATTATCCACAAGGAATTATGGTGGCCTCATGTTTATAAAGACGCTATCAAGTTTTCCAAGGGATGTGATAATTGCCAGAGATGTGCTCCCAAGCCTAATAGACTGAATTTTCAACCATTAGTCATCTCTAGAGGATGGCTACCTTTCAAAGAATGGGATCTTCATTTCATTGGACCAATTAGTCCAACTAGTCAAACTGGTGGCAAGAAGTATATCTTCATGGCCACATGTTATTCTACTAAGTGGGTAGAAGCTAAGGCTACTATTGATTGTAGTTCCACTACAATAGTCAAGTTTAAATATAAAAGAATATTTTCAAGATTTGGCTACCCACTTGAAGTCACTAGTGATAGTTGCATGCACTTTGTAAGTCACTTGCTACAATTAATCTTTGAAAGGTACAAGATCTTCGATAAGAAATCCTGTGCCTATTACCGAAGAGAAAATGGGCAGGTAGAAAGGTCTAACAAAATTTTGATTGGATTACCACACAAATTAGCCTTTGACCATCACAATTCATGGCCACAAGCTCTCATTGGTGCAATATGTGCTTTCGAAACAACTAGAAGGGGCACCATGGGAGAGAGACCATTTCTTCTAGTCTATGGGAAAGAGGCATTTTCCCTTTTCAAATTCATCATTAGAAAAGAAATTGAAGCAAAAAGAATTTTTTAAGTTGACCCTCACATTAGAAGATTGGTAGCATTGGAGGAATACAGGGAAACATCTATGAAGAGGGTGGAAAAAGTAGGAAGAAAGGAAACACATTCATGATAGGCACTTATAGACCAAATTCGCACCAAAATGGTCACGACTGTATAAAGTGCTGAAGATATTTCAAAAGAAGCATTACAACTGGAGCATTTGCATGGTGAGAAATTGCCTCTAGTTAACATCTCTAGGGTGAAGACTTATCTATCTTGAAATAATTTTGTGAAAATTCAATATTATATATACCGTAGTTCTTATTTCTAACTTGTTTTGCGAATAGAAAATTCTAATTTCATTCTTAGAAATTTTTAGCCAATATTGAAGAATTGCATTGAGACAGTGCAACATCTTGATGTGGGGGACTATAATCAAACAAGAATTCTTCTTGATTGTATGGCAGAAAAAGAAATCATCCCTATAAAATTCGACCTTGTGCCATTTTTCATCTCTGAGATGTTGCCTCATTTTTTGTTCTTGAGAGTTCACCCTAGGATTTGCCCTCATTTTTCTCGGTCAAGAGAACGTATCCATAGAACTCACCCTCATAAATTGCGAGCAACATTCATCCTCCAGAGTGGTGCAAAATTCATCCTTCGAATTTCAACCTTCAAAATGCAACCTCCGAAATTCAACCTTCAAATTTCATCCTTCAAAACTCATCCTTTAAAACTCATCCTTCAAAATCCAACCTCACAAATTCATCCATCAAAATTCAACGTTCAAATTTCAACCTCCAAAGTTCAACCTTCAAAATTCAACCTCCAAAATGCATCCTTCAAAATTCAACCTCCAAGATTCATCCTTCAACATTCAAAATTCAACATCCAAAATTCAACATCCAAAATTCAATCTTCAAAATTGAACCTTCAAAAATCAAAATCTAGAATTCATCCTTCAAGATTCAACCTTAAAATTTCGACCTCCAAAATTCATCCTTCAAAATTCAACATTCAAATTTTAACCTCCAAAATTCAACCTTCAAATTTCAACCTCCAAAATTCATCCCTCAAAATTCAACCTCCAAAATACAAAATTCAAACTCCAAAATTCAACCTTCAAAATTCAACTTCAAAAATGAACCTCCAAAATTCATCCTTCAAAATTCAACCTTGAAATTTCAACCGTGATAATTCATCCTTTAAAATTCAACCTTCAAAATTCAACCTCCAAAATTCATCCTTTAAAATTCAACCTTCAAAATTCAACCTCCAAAATTCATCCTTCAAAGTTAAACCTTCAAATTTCCACCTCCAAAATTGATCCTTCAAAGTTCAACCTTCAAATTTCAACCTCCAAAATTCAAACTTCAAAATTCATCCTTCCAAATTCAACCTCTAGAATTCAAAATTCAACCTCCAAAATTCAACCTTCAAAATTCAACTTTTAAAATTCAACCTCCAATATTCATCCTTCAAAATTCAATGTTCAAATTTCAACCTTGAATATCCGTCCTTTAAAATTCAACCTTCAAAATTCAGCCTCCAAAATTCAACGTTCAAAATTCATCCTTCAAAATTCAACCTTCAAAAATCATCCTTCAAAATTTATCCTCCAAAAATTCAACCTTCAAAGTTCATCTTTCAAAAATTCAACCATAAAATTTCATCCTTCAAAATTATTCTTTTACAATTAGTCTTTCAGAATTCGTCCTTAGCATCACGCTTTGATTGAGACTCAAGTAGGCGATCGGAGTTATGGAGATTCTCAATATTCTAAAATGAAGTGTTGATTCATGATAAAGTAGAGCCTTGCATTGAAGGCCATATTCCAAAGTCTTTAGGTGGTTTTTAGACAGTTGGTTATCAGTACCAGATTAGAACACCTCTCCAAAATTAGCCAACTCTCCCACCACTTTCATGAGTCTAGATTGGTGCATGTGTAGTGAACCATGATGGTGGAGTAAAGGATTGGATCCAATGGAGGCCACTCTCTTGGCCTGGAGATCTATATAAGAAGTAGTTTTGTACTTGTTTAGGGATAGAGTGATGTGCAGACTGTTAGAGATATATGATAGTGAAGGATCCATTTGGAAGGATATACAAAGATTTAGGAAGTTGAGAGATACACTCACTTTCATCTCTCTGTGACTCTAGCTGTTGTCGATTTGGGTCTTCTTGTGCTACTATGCTACTGTGAGTGTGTTCTCATCAGGCTACTCCTTCGTTACTCTATACTAGGATAGCTCTCTTATAAGTTGGAGTTTGTAGCATTTGCATAGAAAACTCACATTATTGTATACTTCTCTATGTTGAGTAGGCCAGGTTCATTCTTGGAGTGATAAGACCTTTGTACGTTTTTCAAGTATAGCTCTTGGCATATAGGCATAGTTTTCAATCTTGTTCTTATTGTTCATTTTAGCATCTTTCTAACTCCCTGTCTATTTCTAGGTTTATCTTCTCAAGTGTTACCTCACACGTTCATGTTACAAGGTATACTTCCCTAAGGAGAACCACCCTTGAGTAGAAGGAGTACCGGAAGCAGAGGCCTGGTTACCCCCTCTACAACTATGTACTAAAACTAAATTTAAGTATAATTTCCTACTCAAGTCTTAAGTTTCCTTCTCAAGTCTTAAGTTTCCTCCTCAACTCTTCAATTTTCTTTCTCAATTTCTTCAATTTTGTTTCCCTCTCAAGTCTTAAGTTTTCTATCTTTAGAGGCAATTGGATGAACCTTTTGAATTTATTGTATGATCAAAGCTAGACAATTGTCAAGATGCACTTGAAAGAGTAGGTTAAATTGTTTATAATGATCATGCACTCTACGTACTTATTTATAATGATCATAACTATAGTTTTTAATATCATCAAACAAAAATGGAATAAAATTTTTATATTCCAAGAGTATACTTTTCATAATTTGTGCAAATGCGGCATATCAGTGATCTCATAGTGCCCCATTTGAGTCCTAAAACTAGTTCTATATATGTCATTCTTTTGCATACAAGTTTGAGGATAAGCAAATCTACGATCAGTTTCACTAAATAAAGTAGCTCCTCTTAGTTCATCCAACACGTTCTTCACATTTGATATTGTATATCAATTTTTGTGTTATTCTATTAAAGCAACTATAATCTATTCACATTCTATATGTCTATTTTTTTTCGTGATGAAAGAACAAGGTCTATAAAAGGGGGGTGGGGCTAGACTCTGACGTTCTTTTTCAAGTTGCTCTTTCACTAGTATCTCTACTTTCTTTTGACGCAATTTTCCATGAAGATATGATGCATTTTGTTGAGTACCACTCTGAAGAATATGTTCAATACTACACAATGGAGATATTCTTTAACCTAACACAACAATGTTAAAAGTCTTTGCACAATAGAAACCTTAAAAGAGTGATGATATAAACCAAAACAATTCCAATAAGAGTATGATGAGGAATTCTTTATCCTAACCCAACAATGATAAAAGTGTTTTCAAATAATGCCGATTTGAATATGATTTATTCATAAAAAAAGAGATATGTATTTAGCGTCCGTGTCTTTGTTTCCATTCCAATATTTTTTGTAGAAGAAAAAGGGCAAGATTGGTTAGATGTTTAAGGGTTAGAACTTGATCAGCTTGGGTGGCAGGCAACTAATGCAAAATAATGTTTTTGCTGATCTAGTTTTTACCATTCCACCATCAATAGAGAATCTGAATTGTGGCGAAAACTCATCAAGGTACTCTTGGAGCTCCCTTACATTTTTGAGTTTCCAATTTGCAGTGACAATTATTTTCTTAGGTGGAAAATCTAGATGAATCAATAATTCTAACTCAAATCATTGACAATTCTCCTCTTAATCCAAGGGTATCTAGAGTTGAAGCTTTTTTTCCACCTTCTATAGTCTTATCCTAAAACAAGTGATTGTTGAGATATGTAATATGAAATTGAAAGAGAATTTGGACTATCTTTACATAAAATGATGTCCCCTATCTTTTGAGATTCCTTGCTCTCCCATTATCTACCTAAAACATCATCAATCTTTGAAATTGAGACTCTCCTATGCAACCATATTTTTTTTTTGTTTTTTTCTAGTAATGTCCTTTTAAAAAATTCTACAAAAGCATGAAGAGGAAAAACCATTGAATCTTTATCCTTAGAGAAATTTGGCTTGCTGATGTTGCCCTTTGGAAAACACCTTTCATTTTGCATAGAAAATGTGAAACTGTTCAATGATCAGTAGCATCCCAATCTAATGAGGAGATGAAAGGAGCAAGAAGGTGGACAAAATTTCCAAAAGCACTCCTCCTTGATCACACCTGTAATCTGCAAAATAGATAAATAATTGAATGGTATTGAAGAATTGAACATATTTGTTTGCATATATAAGTTTTGCATAATCCTTATGAAGGACTATGAATGTTCGTGTTAAACATTCAACAGCTTGCCACTCAAGAATATTGGAAGAAAAAATATATGCAATACAAAAACATATATCTTGTAATACAAAACCAATTTAAATTGATAAAGGAGCATTGTTAACCTTTACTTACAGTAGGACGGCAATTGCAGATGATTGTCTAGCAACAAATCCTTAGCATTGTACACATGTTGAAATTTTGCAGAAGAGAACTAAGAATATAACCTTCCCAATGATTTTTTGTGTTGTTTCTTTTAGCACACTTGACTTTATGGGCACCTCTACAACGAGGAAGCATAGTCACCCAATCGTTTAGTTTCACAGAAAGAGGTTTCCATAAAGAATCCTCTCCTCAGTTGTAAACCCCAGATGAAGTTAAATGATTGGAAGGATGAGGAGAAGTAGCAGCTATTCAAACACTTAGACAAATAGTAGAGAATGCTCAAACTAAGAAATCAAGATTCACAAAATTCATGAGTATTTATAGAAAAACAACTTTGTACACATGGAGGGGAGTCACAGTATTTTGATTTGATGTATCACCTATAACCAAAAAATCATTAAATTTTATAATCCCAAAGATATTTAGTATCTTCCAAAATCCGTTCTCTCTTGGAAATTAAGGAATTTGCATTGTGTTGTGTGTAAAACATATCTTTTTTTGTACGAAGTCAATAAATTGTACACTGAATACAAGAAACACCATCACTTTAGCAGTGCTTTGAAACATATTTTCTTAATAAAAGCATCTCTTCATAGGATTAAAAGACAAAGGAATGTTATATTCTTGCACACGTGGATTTTCTTAATCTATCATCATCAAATGGCTCTTTTTCGGGTGTTTTTTGTCCTAGTGTTATACACTTGTGGCCCTATAATATGTAATCATGCTCACACAAATGTAATTGATTAGTGTGAGAGTAAGATTCAAAGAACGAGAAAATCAGAATACTCTTTATACACTTCCCATACTATTGTAGGAGTAGGAATTGAGGTGGCAATTCAAATAATCTCAAGAGATCTATTGCATTATGTCATATACTATTCTACGAGTAGGAATTGATGTAGCGATTTAGACAATCAAAATACTAGTTTATCTTAAGTTTGATTCATCTAAGTATAGAAGTAAAAAACTCCACCATGAGTGGAACATATATACTTATGATGATTAAAGAACATAGAAACCAATCACATTAATACAAATCATACATATGTAAGAAATGCATATGCGAATCATAACATATGCGTGACACACAATAAGCATAACAATAAAAACATTATTCAAAACTAAATCAATATCTCCTTGAGAAGATGTAGTGCAAGGGATGATATTCAACACCTAATATTCTCTAAACGAAAGTGCATACATTTAGAACGGTATTCAATGGACCCTCAAGAAAGAAAATCCAAGAAATAAAAAGCTACCACATTGAGAAGTTGTTGGCTTCTCCGCAGCTCCGTGGAACATAGTTGGGGGTAAAGCAATCAATTTTGGTCAGTTCGCAAGCAAATAGTCAGTTCTTGAGAACTTGCATCTCTTTGTAACTCTCGTTTGTATCTCTCGTTTGTATTTCTCGTTTGTATTTCCCAATTGAAGTAAAGCGGATCACATCAACAAACAATAAAATTATCTGAATATCATTATGAGATATTTGATTAGGTAGAAGATCCTCAATATCGAGATTGTCAATCATATGAAAAATGTCTGCCTGGGTTGAAGACAACGTATAAGTATTAGAAATGAAACCCTCAGATTTAAATGCAACCAAAAGACGAGACTTTCTCAATGAATTGGTGGCAAAAGAAACAAGTTTTTCTAATTCATAAATTTCTGTTTCATTTGACAGCATTTTGTCATATGCTTCAACAACTTGAATCAACAGCATGCATTCCAGAAATTCTTTGGAATTTAATCCTGTGAAGGACTTTACGGGGACTAATAGAGATAGATGTCCTTCCAAGCAGGTCCCGTACGTAGTTCATCATATGTTTATAGGTTTTTATGTTCACCAAAAAGTCCTTGGTACTCCTAGGGTCTGCCAACTTTTATAGGACATTCATGAGTGATTACTCCAAGACAGTGGCACCTCTTCCAAAGCTTATTAGAAACGCCAAATTCTCATGGTCTGAAGAAGCAAAAACAGTTTTCCCGATCTTGAAATCAGCACTCATCACTACTCCAATTCTAGTTCATCTCGATTTTACCAAGCCTTTCTTCCTAGAGATAGATGCATCAGACTTCCACTTTGAGGCCATTCTATCCCAACATGGAGATGATGGACATGTTGTTAGAGAGCAAAGGAGGTAAGGAGGGAAAAGGTGCTCGAGGTTGGATCAGGCCTCGGCACGTGTGTTGTACTCTTCAGTTCATGAGAACCTCGAGAGAAAATCTGGGGGGGGGGGGGGGTTACTCTTCACTTCAATTTTTTCTTTAATTCAAATGGTGCTCTTCAAATCATGAGAATCTATGCTTGGGGAGAAATCTAAAGAGAAGATCTAGGAGGCTAATTCTTCACTTCGGTTCTTCAAATCTTTATTTACTTCATATAATCCTCCAACATCAATACCTAGAGAGAAAATCTGAAGAGAAGATCCGCAAAAAAGATCCACGAGGCTAATTCTTTACTTCGGTTCTTCAAATCTTTCTTTACTTCATATATTCCTCCAACATCAATACCTGAAGAGAAGATCCACAAAAAAGATCCACGAGGAGAAACAAATGACATTTGGACACCTATTTATAGGTTCCCCCTAGGACTTCCCCCTAGAACCTTCTAACCTCCCTATCTAAACTTTCTATTTCCTCACTCTTCTTCCATGCTCTATTGTTGTTTTTGGAATCCATCTTTTATTTCTATTTTGGTTTTTCTCTTTTTATTTTTCCCTTTTTATTTTTCCCTTTTTTCTTCTTTCTACTTTTGTTTCTTTTTTTTCTTTTTTCCTTTTAATTTTCCTTCGATTAAGGTTTGGTTTCACCTCTTGGAGATCACATTTATTTCTGACCGTGAGTGAATAAGGGCCAAATCAAAACATTAATCTTCATTCCTTCCTAATTTCACCTTCATTTCAGGTGTCCCTCTTGCCCAAGAAGTCATTGTATACTCACTTTTTGACTTCCTCATTTCATCATTAGGCGTAATAAGACATAAGGAATTTTATGGCACCTTGCAACCTCATCATCTTTGTTGTTAGAAGTATAAGTCAAAACTACTACTTCATTTGTCACTGTGTATCTTTAGTAGCCTCTTCTATTTCCATGTCCTAAGGTAATGGAAACCTTTTCCTCTTTATAAACTTAATAAATCTATCCTTGATTTCAGGCTTTGCTATAGAGAAAACCTGCTCCAAGGACATGGTCACTTGGTTCCTTAATAGAATGTTATTGAATATCTCTCTTGCATCATTCGTCTTTTCCAACTCAGAAATTAATGCATCCTTTGGGGTCTTCTTCTTTTTCTTTTTCTCTTTATCTTTTTCTTGAATATTATCTTGAATGTCATCCATCTTTTGAATGGGCTCTTGTTCCCTTTCTTTTTCTTTATTCGGCTCTTGAATTTTGCTCAGCCCAAATGGTCTCTTCCCCTCTCTTATTTCCTTCTTTTTTTGCCTCTTCCTTTCTAAGAAACAATAGGCTCTTTAAATTGGACTCTCTTTTCAAGCTCCTTAGCTTTTTCACCAGCTTCTTGACTTTGTTTCCTTGTCACTCTCCTCTTTGGCTCATCTTCTTCTTAGGTCTCATCCCTCTTCCTCTTTTCCTCTACATTAGCTATATGCGAGTTGTCGGAGAACTCATCTATAGGAGACTTCCATGTAGTCTTCTGCATGATCACGTTCCTAGCTTTCACCAAAGCTTCAATAGAATAGTTTCTTTGAGGGTAAGGTCTCGTCTCCTCTTCATATCCCTCCTCCACTGGCTCTAATTGCACTGCCAATGTGCTTGCATTGTTTCCCAATAGATTCTCATGAAGTTTCTTCATTCCCCCCTTCCCCCAATTCATAGGTAGAGCAAGGAGAGTCTTGAAGTCATAGAGTTTCTTATCTATATCTATTACCAAGTGATGTTCATTCGCTTCCTTAAGCTCTTCACGCGCATATGAGAAATGTTCTTGTGTGTCGCACCATACACATTTCTTTGCCCCTGCAAACATACTAGTTGCTCATCTCTTGAAATGCCCATTGTTTCTCTGAAATGTGGGTTGGATTGGTGGTGTAGGCATCTGTTAGGCAACACACTGCGCTGGAGGTGCAGGCTGAGGCATTACATCACCTTGCATGTTCAGAATTTTCATAGTATTTCATTGTACCCATTCAACAAAACTCGTACTTGCTTGAGGAGGAGTGGGGTCCTGATACCCCATAGAATAGACTTTATTATGAATGGTGGACATTTCTTTAGACATGGAAGCTTGCATTTTCATACGATTTTCTATTTCTCTACTAAGAATCTCAAGTTATAGCTCCACTAGTGATCCTAAAGTGGACGCAACATTAGCAAAAGTTGATGCTACAGGCAGGTTCCAAAATTGCTAGAAGAGGAACCTCCCTAGATGGTTGTGAAGCCATTGCTACCAATCTATCATATAATAAGGCCTATCATTGCCTCATGTGGGCAACTGCTTCCACTTCCCTCCTAAAACTGGCCCAGTCTTTTGTCAAACCAAACCTCTTACGAGGCTCTTCTATCCTCCTCTCGACCTTAGTACTATCTTCAGGACTTACGATCTTAAGAAAGGAAATGAATACATCATGCTTTAACAAATCCAAGTCAACCTGAGGTAACTAGGCATATCTTCTCAAGAATTCATTTAAGAGATGAGTTAGGGAAGAAATGGGTTTCGGGGAGGTTACCCACGGCAAGAACCCCTCTATACTATGTTGGGAAAAATCTTCTAGGTTAAACAACTTATGTAATTCCTTTCTAAATTCAGCCCAGGGCTTTACTATGTGCACTGAAATAGATGCTATGATAGATCCTGAAACTACCTGTGTGAAATAATGCGTAAACATTTCCTGAGGTAGTCCATAGATCTGTGGTTGTTCCTCGAACACATCTAGGTATTTTGTCACATTTAGACCTGTGAACTTGCCTTTCTCTCTCAAAACTACTTGGACTATGCGAGCCCCCTCTTTCTCTATCACTAATTCCTTCAACACTTCCACCACCATCTCTCTTCTTTGTTGTGACCTAGAACGTAGAATGAGGTCCAGTGTGAGTGGCTCTACTATCTCTCTTACCTCAGAGAAGAGCTCAGAGAAGAAACTCAATGGATCATGAGCTAGGAGGTGCCGGTCAGTCTAAAGCTCTCTCCCTATGCCAAAACTGATTTAACTCACTTGATCTTTGACTTGAATTTTCTCTTTGATCTATCACTTAATTCTCTTTTAATTTCCCCTTTCGTACTCCCTCTTGAATTCCCAAAAAAATTGAATGTGTTTTTCCCCCTTTCTATGATATATTCCTAATGTTTCTAATGTTCAAGCTAAGCTCCAAAAAATGTCAAATTCCTATTCTAAGTAGGAATAAAAATATTGCACATGTGTATGGACTAAACTAGTGTAGAACATGAATGCTCAAGCTCAAGCAACAAAACAGTCTTAAAAGTGTGTGTTGAGGTTCTTGTTTTCTCTTCTCAAGGAGCAAGTAGCATGTTGAGGATCACCAGGCAACCATCTTGTTTCATGTCAGGTTCAGGAGTCGTTTCACATCAAGTTCAGGTGTCAAAGAGCAAAGGAGGTCCAAGGAAGGGAGAGCCGCACAGAGTTGGATCAAGCCCTCCTGGGTGCATCATCCGCCTCATCGGACGAGCAGTGTATGCATGCTGGGCTTCTTTTCCCTAGTATGGTGGTCATCATCTCATGGTCCCACACCTCAAAAGAGACAAGCAAAAGCTCGTGCACATGTGCTCATAGGCATCATGGATGATAAATCCAAATACAATGCTAGGAAACAAAAATCCCTGGATTGATGCACCAGATAAATAGACTATGCTCAATGATAAAATGAAAATACAGTTGGTTTTATCCAATAAAACGCTCTTAATAATACAATGAATCTCAATACACTGTGTATGAGTGATACAGTATGACATTAGAATGCCCATCGGCCAAATACAAGATAGACTTCCGACTACAGTGCGAGAAGACCCCCACGAGGTTCGACTTTGGTCTTTTTGGTAGGATTTGTACTTTACTTTGCTCTTCACCTTACTTTGGCTCTTACTCTTCAGATCATGAGAACCTAGAGAAAAAATCTCGAGGGGGGGTGGGTGAGGGGGGTACTCTTCACTTCAAACTTTTCTTTACTTCAAATAGTGCTCTTCAAATCATGAGAATCTAGGCTTAGAGAGAAAATCTAAAGAGAAAATCCACAAAAAATATGCACGAGGCTAATTCTTCACTTCGGTTCTTCAAATCTTTCTTTACTTCATATAATCCTCCAACATCAATACTTGAAAAGAAAATATGAAGAGAAGATCCACAAAAAAGATCCACGAGGCTAATTCTTCACTTTGGTTCTTCAAATCTCTCTTTACTTAATATAATCCTCCACCATCAATACCTAAAGAGAAGATCCATAGAAAAGATCCATGAGGAGAAACAAATGAGATTTGGACACCTATTTATACGTTCCTCCCTATGACTTGTCTCTAGAATCTTCTAACCTCCTTATCTAAACTTTCTATTTCCTGACTCTTCTTGCATGCTCTATTGCTATTTTTGCAATGTCATGTTTTATTTCTATTTAGGATTTTCTCTTTTTATCTTCACATTTTTCTTCTTTCTATTTTTGTTTCTTTTCTTTTTTCCTTTTTATTTTCCTTAGACTAAGGTTTGCTTTCACACCTATATACAAATTAAATTAAATCCAAGGGTTAGGCTTAAGGTAAATTGCAAAACTAAGGTTCTAACTTAGGGCTTCTCTCTAGGAAAGCTACAGTTTGCCTATGATTAATGTCAGGCTCCCCTAAATCCTAGGGTTTCTAATGGTCAAACCTATGATTCCAAGGGTAAAACTATGTTTTCTAGGGGTCAAACTCAGGGTTTCAAGGGGTTCCAAGTTAGATTAAAGAGATATTTACAAATATAGAGGCATAATCAATGGACACAACATGGTTTTCCATTCATAATCAATCAAATCAACCAAAAAATGCATAGTTTATAACTCCTTCCACGTCAAAACATCATACCATAACGAGAAAATTAATCAGCTTGAAAATATTTGATGTACACGTCCTTGAGGGATCTCATCCCAACAACGTACACCCAATTGCATATTATTGAAGGAACTTATCCCCTCTAGAGATTAATTATGAAATCCTCGAGAAAGAAATTCTTGCACTAGTGGACGTGTTTGATACTTGGCATCACCATCTAGAAGGAGTAGCTCATAAAGTTACTTTGTATATAGATCACAAGGATTTTGAGTACTTTATGACCACCCGCATCCTCAATAGAAGACAGTCACGATGGAGTAACTTTGTATCCAAACTTGACTTTGTCATCACATAACATCGAGGATGCCAGCAATTGTAGTAAGATGCCTTGTCAAGAAGATCTTACCTTGCACCAAAGAAAGATGAAGAGCCCTTTGATGAACAAAAGAGTATATTACTCAAGACTAAAAATCAGGATTTAGTAGCTTTCTCTTCAAGCCATCATGAAGACTCAACTTGACTTATTTGATTCGTGAGACTCTACCACATGATGAATTGTTTTGTAATGTCAAGTAATGAAGTTACAAAGGAAAAGTTTTCAAGAAGTAAATGAGCTCCATTAAAAGGATGGGTCACTATTATATAAGAAACTATTTTATGTCCCCCCACAAAATTCTAGGGTATAAAATCATATGAAGGGGTTTTTGGTGGCCTCAAATGAAGACGAAAGTCAAAGACTATATCCAAAATTGTGACACTGGTAATAGATCTAAGATACTATGACATGAACCTCATGGAATCATAGAACCATTACCTATTCCAGAAAGGCCATCTTATCTATTGATTACATTATAGTTCTACCAAAGCCAGATAAGTATGATGCCATTCTTGATGTAATGGATAGTTACAAAGATGGAACACTTCATTCCAACTAACAAGGCAACCATATGCGCCCTTCATTCCAACTAATAAGGCAAACATCATTCCAACTAATAAGGCACACATCATTCCAACTAACAAGCCACTACTAGAATTTTTCTCAGATACATCTTTAGGATTGATGGAATGCCAGATGAAATTCTCAATGATATAGGTCCATAGTTCATATGTAGCTTTTTGAATTTTCTTTGCAAGTTCCTTAGTGTTCAAGTTAAATTATCTACAGCCAATCATCAATAGACTAATGTACAAACAAAATGGCTGAATGAAGTCCTACAACAATATCTCCATTGCACCATCGACTATCATCAAAGTGTTTGTTTTGAGCTTTTATCCTTTGTAGAGTTTTCCTATAACAACAATGGTCATACATCTACCAAGGAGACTCCATTCTTTGTGAATTATGGACAACATCCAATGATGGATATACAACTCTTAAATAAGGTCATGAACCTATCCGCTAAAGATAAGGACCAATACCTCATGGATATTCACAAAGAACTCGAGGAAGAGATCCATAGAGCACAAGAACAATATAAGTATTATGCAAATCAGCACCATGTTCATAATTCAGCCTATCAAATTGGGTATAAAGTGTGGTTACGCATGCCTGATTTCTAGAATTCATGGCCTCCTGCAAAGCTAGTCCATTACAGATTTGGTCCATTAACCATCTTGGTGGAGATTGATGCAGTAACGTTCAGGCTCCAGTTACCAAGTACCATGAGAATACATTCAATTTTCCATGTCTCCAGGTTGGAACCATATCACATTTCACCATTGAAGGGGGAGGGAGCGATGTAGTTCTTGAACACCTATCGAGATTGATGATCATGAAGAACTTGAAGTCGAGCATGTCATAGACTTGAGAATATCTTGAGGAACATTGGAGTACCTTGCTCACTAGAAAGTGTATGATATTAGGGATTCCATTGGGAGATTTCAAAATACCTTCATAGAACCAATCAAGATTTGAGAATTTCACAAGAAAAACCCATCAAAATCGAGATTAGAGAACATGACCACTCCTCGTGGAACACGTTGCTTGAGGGGGAGATGATGTCATGGACAAAGGAAACCATCTTCAACCTCCCATTCCATGTGACTTTCTATATCTAATGTTTGATTTCGAATTTGGAGAAACTCATGCTTCCATGATATTTGGAACATGCCAAAAATTTAAGATCAACTACCTACTTGCTGGATTTCGACACTTAGAGGTCTTGTTTCAAATTGATGACACCATCAATTTGCAATTGGTATTGATGAAGTATCCTTCAAAACCTTTATAAGGAGGCATTGACCACATATATACTCAGACTTGCCAAACGGAGTTATGGGATCTCAAGGAGTAATGTTCTCCAATTAAGTACTTTCCAAGTTCCACTCCAAGTTCTTGCTTTATAACTTTGGTCTCAGATTGTGGGATCTTGTTGAGCCCATAAAAGTCATGTTGGTCAAAGTCAACCACAATCAATGTCAACTGCAATCAAAGTCAAAAGGTCAAAGTCAACAAATTCAAGGTCAAAGTCAACTGGTGCAAAGTCAAAGTGCTAAAGTGTAGGTGTCAAAGTGCACAGGTAATGCACAATTTATTGTCCACAAAGGGTAAATTGGAGAAAGTGGGTTGCAGGTTGCAGAGGTATTTCTCTAATTTCCCTAAGGCTAAAAGTGTTTTTAAAGTGTTTTGGAAGGTTCAAGTGAACCCCCCCCCCCCCCCTTATGTGCACATTTGAAGAGTTAAAAGGAAAATGTGAAGGTATGTGAAGCGGCAGCATACGCAGAAGTGAAAGTATGTCCCCCCAATTAAAATTTTGGTTTTAGGCTAAAGTCACTACAAGACAAAACAGGGATTCGTTGGCTGCCACTTGTGAAGATAATCTTGGGACATCAAAGTGAGCACCAAGATACTCTTGCAGTTAGGAGCGCATGTGAATTGACACTCAAATCAAGGCAAGGACCATTCTTGGACTATCCTAAGTGTAAGCAAGATTGAGCATAGTCTAAGGGAAGCAAGAGAGAGAAGTGCAAGAGACACACAGTGTGCGACGTAGAGAAGTGGTGCAAGGTGTGCATGAAGAGTGACCAAGGAAGTGTGCAGAGGAGTGCTAAGCTAGTTCCCCAAGGATCCCAAGCTCTCATTGAAGTGTGCGCATGCCGACAGAAGGTATCCATCCCTCCCCCTTAGTGGAAGCTTGGTGCAAGGTGTGCACAAGTGTAGGCTTGGAGAAGGTGGAGGTTAGGTGGAGAGGAGGCCGGCAACAAGTCCCTTGGGTATTTGGTATTTTGTAATTGAGCACTCTGTGGGATTTTGCACAGAAGCATTGGATTGTATTGTGCTTCACATTGTATTTGTCTTATTATAATGAATCGACAGAGGCTTCTAGTGTGTAACTTTCTTCTTTTCTTTTCTTTGAATCTCCTACAAACAACCAAATCCCTTCTTGTCCAAGAATCCCCCAACAGATATCTTGTATCATCTCTAGTCCAAATAACCATACCTATAAGTTCCGAGGTGTGGGACATCTTGTATAAGTTATATATTCATTTATTATTTTCCCTACGTCGGTGACCTTGTAATAAAAAAAGGTGTAACTCCAAAATCTTGTGTATTCTAGTGGGAGGGCAAAATGTAGTGCTCCCCTAAAAAACAGTTATCAAACTACTTACACGTAGTATCTACTACCACATATTTGATAAATAGAGTACCATCAAAAGCTCTAGATGGTATGACACACACACTTGAAGCATCAAGTTATTATAAAGATGATCTAAAGACTACAAGAAGTGAAATAAAGTCATGGAAATTCAGAGGAAAAGCTAAGGTGTAGGAGTTGAGGGATGTAGCAAAATCCTCTCAACAAACCATCAGAAGATCAACTAGAGAGAAGAAGAAGCTAGAACGTTATGGCTATGACACATCCCTAGTTACAAAACACTCTATCTATTTAGCACAAGACTTAAACTCTACGGAGCCCTCATCATTTTGAGGAGGAAAAGAAGAAAACTGAGTGGATGAATGCCATGGAGGAAGAAATTGAATCCTTGAAGGAAAATCATACTTGGGAGTTGGTTCCAAAGACTCCAACCATGAAAGTCATTGGTTATAGCTAGATCTAGAAAGTGGAGAAAAACTTTGATGGAGCCATTAACATGTATAAAGCTAGAATTGTTGCTAAACGGTATTCTTAGACACAAGAAATTGACTACGAGGAGACTTTTTCACCTTTGGGAAAGATGCCAACAATTAGAGTGCTTATAAGCATTGAGACTTCCAAGAATTGGAAGATCTACCAAATTGATGTGAAGAATGCATTTCTAGATAGATGGATATCTCAAGAGGTATACGTGGCGCAACCTCTTGGGTTTGAAGATTCAATCTTTCCTAGTAATGTATGTAGATCAAGGAAAGCCCTATATGGTATAAGCGAAGCCTTAAGGGCTTGGAATCGTAGGACTCTCACCTATTTCTAGGACAAATGATTCATGATTAGTAAAGAAGATTCTTCACTCTTTATCAAGAGGAATCGAGGAGAAGTCATATACCTTTGTGTATATGTAGATGATGTAATACTTAGCGGTAATGATGTTGAAGGAGCTATGAGGATCAAGCTAAAAATCAAGGAGGAATTCAAGATCACTAAATTAGGGCAATTAACATACCTCCTAGGTTTGGAAGTTGTATACACAGAAAAGGGTATGTAAAACTACATTAGTGTCATTTGCAAAGTGCCACATAGTTATCAGGTCCTACACTAAAATGAATAAGGGGGTGTAGCAACCGCCACAATTAAAAAAGTAGGTAGCATAGCTTATGCGATGTTATATGCACCTAATGTTGCATAAGCAATGCTTAAGAGAAAAAAGGCTCAGTCGCATTGTTTATGTGATGGTTAAAGATCCCATCCTTAGAAGACTCCCATATTAGCAATGCTCTGAGTGGCATGGAAAAATTGCTTGCAATGCAAAAGCATTGCATAAGGGATGGCCTGTCAATGCAAAAAAAAAAAAGGATTTGTCTCCATACCTTTGTACTGGGATCTCACAAAAAGAGCTCCAAAGTGGGAGAGACATAAAGACACACACATACACTCATCAATACACACATGTAGAGATACACACGCATATATACATACACATAGGCACACACACACATGTGCTCACATGCCTACATACACACACACATAAGAGACAAACATATACACATATACACACACATCCACTCACATACACGCATGCATACACACACATACACACACATATTCATACACACATGTACACATACATGTATACATACACACAAACATAATTTTATGAATTATGGAATGTGTTGAACAAGGAATTGTTGGAGTGTTAATTTATTACTTTATTAATGTGTTTTGGTGTCTTTGATATAACAGTTAAAGGTTCATGAGGGCATGAAACAAGTGAAAGGGCAAACAACAATAGGTGGAGTTATATTTTATATAGTTTGCTAATATAACCCATGTTAAGGATCTTAATTCATGCTCACATAGAGGATATTGGCGTTGAAAAACAAATAGAAAATAGATCTACGATGAGACTAGACAGTAAAAAGGATTGGGTGCAATCTCTCCCCTGCATGCACTCTATTTTGACAATACATAGAGTGCATGTATTTATAGGATTATTCATTATGTAAAAAATAGCGGTTATAGTGAGGTGACTTTAAAAAGCATGCATGAAAGTAAAAGTTTCTCTCTTTTGTGGAGAGGCTTTGCTTTTATCAATAGAGATCATGGTCTACAACTATCCTTATCCTAACCACTACGTTTACGAAGTGTCTCTAAAAAAAGAACCCTCTACATGGGTTTATTTACAAACTATATCAAATATTAATCTGATTATTGGTATCCACCCTTTCACACCTTTCATGCCCTCATGAACCTTGAGCTGCTATATGAGAAACACCAAAACACATTAATAAATTAATAAATTAACACTCCAAGATCCTTGTTCAACAGGTGTTATGAATTATGGAATGTGTTGAACAAGGAATTGTTGGAGTGTTAATTTATTGATTTATTTATTTTTTTCTATTTTTTGATACAACAACTAAAGCTTTGTAAGGGCATGAAAGGTGTGGAAGGGTGGACACCAATAATAGGATTTATATTTTATATAGTTTGTAAATAAACCCACGTAGAGGGTTCCATTTTTAGAAACAACTAGTAAAAGTAGTGTTTAGGATAAGGATCAGTGTAGACTAGGATATCTATTAATAAAATCAAAGGCTCTCCACAAAAGAGAGCAAATTTTACTTTCATGCATGCTTTTCCAAGCCCCCTCAATATAACTACTATTTTGCACAGAATGAAAAATCCTACAAATACATGCACTATGTGAATTGTGTTAATTTATTAGTCTATTAATATGTTTTGGTGTTCTGATATAGCAATTCAAGGTTAATGAGTGCGTGAAAGGCATGAAAGGATGGACACCAATAATCATATATATATATTATATAATTTTTAAATAAACCCATGTACAGGGTTTTATTTTTAGAAACAGATAGTAAAAGTAGTGGTTAAGATAAGGATCATTGTAGATTCCAATCTCTATAAATAAAGGCAAAGGCTCTTCACAAAAGCGAGAAAATTTTTCTTTCATGCATCCTTTTCGAACCCGCCTCAATGTATCCACTATTCTAGACATAATAAAAATTCCCATAAATTCATGAACTGTGTGGACTGTCAAAAGAGAGTGCATGGTGGGAGATTGCATCCAATTGTCTATTTTTCTACTCTCTTCACATATCTATTTTCTATTTATTTTTGAGCAATATCTTAGTCCACACTCCCACACATGATATGGATGCTAAAAAATAAATAGAAAATAGATATGTGAAGAGACTGGACAAAACAAAGTATTGGGTGTAATCTCCATCCATGCACTATGTTTTCGATAGTCAGAGAGTGCATATATTTATAGGATTTTTTCATCATGTCAAAAATATGGTTTACACTAAGACAACTTCAAAGACCATGTGTGAAAGTAAAAGCTTCTCTCTTTTGTGGAGAGCCTTTGTTTTGATAAATAGAGATTGCGGTATATAGCTATGCTTATCCTTACCACTACTTTTACTAAATATTTCTAAAAATAGAACCCTCTAATTATATAAAATAGGAATTCGATTATTGGTGTCTACCCTTTCATGCATTTCAAGCCCTGAGAAACGTTTTGCAGCTATATCAAAGACACCAAAACACATTAATAAATTGATCAATTAATGCTCCAACAATTCCCTACAAAACAAATAGAAAATAGATTTGCAAAGAGAGTAGACAAAACAAAATATTGGTTGCAATCTATGCCCCATGCATCTGTTTTTGATAGTCCACGAAGTCCATGTATTTAAAGGATTTTTCCATTATGTCAAAAATAGCGACTACAATGAGGTGGCTTTGAATAGCATGCATGAAAGTAAAAGTTTCTCTCTTTTATTGAGAGCCTTTGCATTTATAAATAGAGATAGTGATCTACAATGATCCTTAGCCTAACCACTACTTTTACTAAATGTTTCAAAAAATAGAACCATCTACATGGGTTTGTTTACAAGCTATATAGAATATAAATCTGATTATTGGTGTACACCATTTCACACCCTCACAAACCTTTAGCTGCTATATCATATTGCATAGTATCTTTTTTAATGCATTGTATGTGAATTTGTAGAACATCATCATGGTAAAGCATTTGGATTATCCATGCCCCTTCCGATTCTAAACGAACCATGGGAACAAATTTCTATGGATTTGTTTCACTAGTCTTCCTATCACTTTATCACATAATGATATGATTTGGAGAACAATTGATAGGTTTACTAAATATGCATATTTTGTTTCTTGTAAATAAACTTTGGCTGCACCTCAAGCCAGAAAATTACTCATTAAATGCATTTCCCCACATCATGGATTTCCTAAATTAATGTTATTTTATCGTGATGCTCATTTTTGAACTCATTTGGGTTGGCTTATGTCAATATTTTGGTCCTGAAATAGATTTTTTCTCTGCATTTCATCCCAAAAGTAATGGGAAAAGCAAGGCTACAAATAATACTATTCTCAATTTATTGCATTGCTATTCATTAGTTAGTCCCACTACTTGAGATAAAAAGTTGTATTTGCTTGAATTTGCTTACAATAATGTGAAACACACCACTCATTGATGTGCACCTTTTGAAAATTTTTATGATAAAAAGCTTGCCACTCCAATGCCACTCACTCAAGCTAATAATCCAATAGATGATTCTATTGCTCAACTAGGATCTTAATTCACACTCACACAGAGGATATGCACGCTAAAAAATAAATAGAAAATAGATCTATGAAGAGAGAAGACAAAACATAGGATTGGTTGAAATCTCCCCCCATGCACATTTTTCGATACTCGAGAGAGTGCATGTACTTATACGATTTTTCATTATGACAAAAATAGCAATTACAGTGAGCTACCTTTGAAAATCATGCATGAAAGTAAAAGTTTCTCTCTTTTATGGAAGACTTTGCCTTTATTTATAGAGATCGCGGTCTACAAAAATCCTTATAGCCACTACTTTTACTAATTGTTTCTAAAAATAGAACCCTCTATGTGGGTTTATTTACAAACTATATAGAATATAAATCTGATTATTATTGTCCCCCCTTTGCACCTTTCATGCCCTCATGAACCTTTTGTTGATATATCAAAAATACATCAATAAATTAATAAATTAACATTCCAACAATTCCATGTTCAATACATTCCATAATTCATGTGTTGAACAAGAAATTATTGGAGTGTTAATTTATTAATTAATTTATTTAGTATTTTATTAATTTATTAATGTGTTTTGGTATTCTTGATATAGCAATTGAAGTTTTATGACGGTGTGAAAGGGAAAAAACCAATACTCAGATTTATCTTTTATAAAGTTTGTAAATAAACCCACGTAGAGGGTTCAACTTTTAGAAATACTTAGTAAAAGTAGTGGTTACAGTAAGGATCACTATAGACCACGATCTCTATTAATAAAAGCAAAGGCTCTCCACAAAATAGAGCAACTTTTACTTTGACCCATGCGTCTAGAAGTTGCCTCACTATAACCACTATTTTTGAAATAATGAAAAATCCTATAAATACATGTGCTCAGTGGATTATCGAAATAGAGTGCATGGGGGGTGATTGCACCTAATGATGTGTTTCATCTAGTCTCTTTGCATATCCATTTTGTGTTTGTTTTTCAGCAAGATCTTAATTCATGCACACATAGAGGATATGGGTGTTGAAAAACAAAAAGAAAATAGATCTGCAAAGAGACTAAAGAAAACATTGGATTGTGTGCAATCTCTCCTCATGCACTTTGTTTCAAACAGTCCACATAGTGCATGTATTTATAGGATTTTTCATTGTATCCAAGATAGTAGTTATAGTGAGGCAACTTTGAAAAGCATGCATGAAAATAAAAGTTGCTATCTTTTGTGGAGAACCTTTGCTTTTATTAATAGAGATTGCGATCTCCATCGATCCTTATCCTAACCACTACTTTTACTAATTGTTCTAAAAATAGAACCTTCTATGTGGGTTTATTTACAAACTATATAAAATATAAATTTGATGATTGGTGTTTGCCCTTTCATGCCTTTTGCACCCTAACGAACCTTCAATTGCTATATGAAAAACACTAAAACACATTAATAGATTAATAAATTAACACTCTAACGATACCTTGAAAAGAAAACCAAAAATAGATCTACGAAGAGACGAGTGAAAAAACAGGATTGGGTGCAATCTCTCTCCATGCACTTAGTTTCCAAGAGTCCATATATTTATAAGATTTTTTCCATTATGTTGAAAATAATAATTACAATGATGCAACTTTGAAAAGCACACCTAAAAGTAAAGGTTGCTCTCTTTTTTGGAGAGCCTTTTGGTTTTATTGATAGAGATTGTGGTCTATAGCAATCCTTATCTAGCTACTAATTTTACTAACTGTTTCTAAAAATAGAACCCTTACATGGGTGTCTTTACAAACTATATAAAATATAAATCTGATTACTAGTGTCCACCCTTTCATGTGCTCACACAGAGGATATGGTTACTAAAAAATAAACAAAACATAGATCTGCAAAGAGAGTAGACAAAACACAGGACTGGTTGCAATCTCCCCCTACACACTCTATTTCGACAGTCCATAGAGTGCACGTATTTATAGGATTTTATATAATATCAAAGATAATGTATACAATGAGGCGGCTTCAAAAAGCATGCGTGAAAGTAAAAGTATCTCTATTTTATGGAGAGCATTTGCTTTTATTAATAGAGATCGTGATCTCTACAATGATCCTTATCCCAACCACTACTTTTACTAAGTGTTTTTGAAAATAGAACTCTCTACATGGATTTATTTACAAACTATATAAAATAGAAATCTCATTATTGGTGTCCACCTTTTCACGCCTTTCATGCACTCATGAGCCTTGAGCTCCTATATCAAAACCACCAGAACACATTAATAAATTAATAAACTAACACTCTAATAATTCTTTGTTGAGCACATTCCATATTTCATAACATGCACCTAAGATGAAAAAGCAACTGACCTCAGTTGATAAAATAAAAATATATATATATGGCCCATCAGATGTTGCATCACTCAACAAAAATAAGCATGTCCCATGTAAACACACATGCATGGAAATGTTCATGGTGGAATACCTTGCTCATTTTTTGGTTTCCTTATTTTTACATTTTGGTTCTAAAGTAGATTTTAGCTCTAATACCTCTATAATGAGGATCTTAATTCACATTAAGACAAATGATATGGGTACTGAAAAACAAATAAAAAATAGATATACGAAGAGAGAAGACAAAACACAGGATTGGGTGCAATCTCCCCCCTCGAACTATGTTTCGATAGTCAACAAAGTGCATGTACTTATAGGAATTTCCACTATGTCAAAAATAGCGGTTACAATGAGGCGGCTTTGAAAAGCATGCATGAAAGTAATTTTTTCTTTTTGTGGAGAGAGTTTTCTTTTATTAATAGAGATCACGATCTATAACGATCCTTATCCTAACTACTACTATGTGTTTCTAAAAATGGAATCTTCTATGTGACTTTATTTACAAACTATATAAATATAAATCTAATTATTGGTGTCCACCCTTTCATGACTTTCACACCCTCATGAACCTTTAGCTGCTATATCAAAAACACCAAAACACATTAACAAATTGATAAATTAACACTCAAACAATTCCTTGTTCAACACATTCCATAATTCATAACATGCCCCTCACTTGAAAAAGCAAGTGACCTCAATTGATAAAATAAAACTAAACATGGATGGTTAGTCACATGTTCCATCATTGAACAAAATTAAGCATGTTCCATGTAAAAAAACATGCATGAAAATGTTCATGGAGGAGTTACATTAATGTGTGTGTGTGTATGATATGTAGAAGATAAATGATCATAATGGGGTGTTAATGATGGTTTATGTATCCACTGACATTCTTCAATATATTGATTTTTTTACTTCACTAAATATCAATGATATTGAGTACCTCTATGTGTAGAAGTGCCATCATGAACAATTATTTTCTTAGGACCTAATATTTTAGATTGTTCTTCAATTAAAGGAGGGTAATGAAGAAGTGGACTGAGTGTAAAAGTGCCTTTAAATGGTCTAAGTAAACTAATATGAAAAGAGTTATGTATATTCCAATGAGATGATATATCTAATGTGAATGAATTATACTTAATTTTTTGAATAATGTAAAAAAATAGCATGGTGCAAGTTTAATTTTAGGATGCTGGAAAATATTTTTGAAAAATCATTTAATAATACATAACCATACAAGAGAATTCTCCTTAAATTCCTTGGCTAATCATTTTCTCATCAAATAAATGCATGAACCATCTTACATGGGTCAATGGGGCATAAAGATCACCATTTCTACATGCAAAGATTTCTTCTTTGGGCCCCATATGGAAAACATTATTCCATAGTATGTTTCTCAGTGTGTTGAATGTGAACGTGTAAAACATCATCATGGTAAAGCAATTGGATTAGTAATGCCCCTTCTGATTCTGAGTGAACCATGGGAAGAAATTTCTATGGATTTTCTCACTGGTCTTTCTATCAATTTATCTCATAATGATATGATATGGATGATAGTTGATAGGTTTAGTGAATATACATATTTCATTCCTTGTAGAAAAACTTTGTGTGCACCTTATGCTGCAAAATTATTCATAAAATGAAATTTCCTACATCATTGATTAAAGTAATGTTATCTAATCGTGATGTTCATTTCTGTAATCATTTTTGGGTTCCCTTATTTCAATATTTCGGTTCTAAAATAGATTTTAGGTCTGCATTGTTGGAGCAAGTGTATGACAAGCCTAAGTATTGTCTTGAGTCTCACAAGGTCATAGGAGAAGCCTTAAAGTGAAGACAATGTATGAAAATTGACGAGTTCACTTGTGAACTATCTGTTGTAATTTTCGAAGCCTTTACTTGATGTATAAGTAAAAGTATCTAAAGTGGTGAGTCCACTTGATGAAAAAAGGAAAGGGAAGCCAAAAAATCGTGATTGAAGTGGTTGGAGAATCAATCAATAACAAAAAGATAGGAGATTTGTTCTGAGTGAGCAAGATTCAAATTCAAATCTTGGCTCCAAAGATCACTATATATACATAGCTCTTTAGTTGCCGTTTTAGACCTCTATGAGCAGAGCTTTATGCCACATCAAAGTGTTGTTTTAAGGCACACATATGTACCATTAAGTCCATTGTACTTTACAGTCAATATACATTCATTTTCATGATCATTTGAGTTCATATCTTTATGCTTTTGTGAGTATACTGTTCAGTACCATATTTCTTACTTTAGTGAGTTGCAGAAATGCTTTCTCTGCGCATGATCCATCATTTTCAGTGATTTAGTTGCTAAAGTTGTCTCTTGAAGTATAGTATATACTCATAAAGTTTCATTGCAATTGGGTTTCTCAATCTTGAGATATGATAATTTGAAGTCAACTCTATCTCTTCATACTTTACTTCTCTCTCAGCACTCCATCAGAATAGTCATTTTCTCAGAACTTGTTCCTAGTGTGTGCTTCATCATTTTCCATGATTCAAATCGTGATAGAATCTAAATACTATCTAGTATATGTCTACAAAATTTCATAAGCATTGCATCTTGGAATCCTGAGATATTAATATTTCAATGCTCACACGTCTGAGTACTGCTATAGCCTGTGAAAATCGGGATGGTGCTATAACTTGCTAAACACTTTTCTCGTTATGTAATCCATCATTTTTTATGAAAAAACTCATGATTGTTAGCGTACTAAGGTAAAAGGAGTTTTCCAAAAGGAATCAAGTCAATTGTTGTTGTGGCCAGAGAATTATTCAAAACACTGGATAGGTGTATGATAAAAAATAGCAAGTTCTTTGTTCTTAAATCTACTAACAGCGAGTCGTAACAAACGAGAACTATGTCGTAAAAAGAGAACACTCTCGTCAAAAATTACATGTTTTCACCTCATTTTTGGAATTCCTTTACACCAGTATACATATATTACAAAAATGAGGTGAAAACAAGTAATTTTTGACGTTTTTTGTCATTTTCTCAAAAAAAAATGAGCTCAAAATGTAGTCAAAATTTCACTATATTAGGCATTGACGTGTCCCAAAATGTATATGATAAGACATTGACATGTCCAAAATCTATATGATAAGACATTGACATGTCTAAAATATATATAAGAATGTAGAAGTCAATAGTTTTTACACAAAAATAACATTTTAGACATATCTTTAATGGGTGGATATCTGATTGTTATTCAAAATTGCTACAAAACATGGTTTCATTAACCAAACTACTTTGAGGCATTTACATAAGCACTAAAAATGTCTGAGAGCTTCAATGCAACTCACAACTTTGTCGATCTATGTCTACACCCTCATCATCTGATGCACTTGATTCAGTCTCATACTATTGAGAGCTCTCTTCTTCTTCTTCTATATCCACAAGAGCTCTATCTTCATCCACGTACATACCAAATTCTGCAAGATCATGCACAACTCTTCTTGTTTTCCTATGATTTTCTGTACCACATACATCTGGAAGCTTTTGTTTTATCATGTTGATGGTTGATTTCCTCAAGTGACCAGTTTTTGTCAAGGAAAAATCATAAACAAGAATATCTACATCATCCATTTTAAGAGTGGATGTGCTTCGAATATTCTTTTTCCTTTTTGAACCTGTTCGTTTAGTATCACACACCATTTCTAAGTTATATTTACCTGTGAATGCATTACTACTTTTAGTGTAATACCAATGCACCACCAAAGCCTCTATTCTTCTCTGATCAATATCTTTAGTTATCTCTAAAACCTTTGCAATCCAAAATGGTCTGGTAGCCTCATCACCATCAGCAAGTACTGCAATAAGCGTTCCAACATTTATCTCTATTAAATTTCCTTGCCATCTTGCTTCTGCCTGTTTTGTCATCCTTGGGCCTACATAAATATTTCTTTCTGGTGGATGTATAAAACTTTGAAGTGCATCTGCATTACATGCTTGGGCCACATTCACGGATCTTTGTGTACAAAAATCCCATGTGAATGGAACATCAACTGGCCAGTGACCTGCAATTGTATACTGTATAATCTCTTCTTGATGATTGAAAAAGTCCTCCCACCAAGATACATCTTGATCTCCAGCATATTTTTTTGCACGCTCAATATGTCTCTTCTTTTCAATGAGTGCATGCATCCAGCTTTTACTTTGATCAACCACACTTCCACATCTTTCTGTATTGTTTTTATCTTCATATGGTGATTGTTCTGCACCATACACTGTTACAGTAGACAAATTAGGCACCTGCAATAAGAAACTGCATTCCTCTTTAGGCTCCCACCCAAGAGAAGATGAATACTGCTTTGCAAATAAAAGGGTTATTTCATCAACCCTCCTCATCAAGAATACATGGTTGAAACTAATATTGTGCAATGGAGCCAAAACCTTAGCACTGTTATCAAGGCCCATTGAGCAAAAGTGCTTAAAGTCATAAATCTGTGTGAGGTGTTGAACTTCTGGTTTTGGAGTATATGCTTCTGAAATCAGCTCAGATAAAATCGGAAGAGTAAAAGCATTGTTACGTGCCAACTTCTTAGAGAAAGTACTGAACATTTCATCAATGTGATCATGAGTGTGGCCAACCAGAAGAAAATTTACCTTAACCTTCTAAAATACCTGTTTTTCAACAAGCATGCTTAAATATCCAAAGACTGTAGAATTTTTATTCTCTCTTGGAGTATTATCTAGTTGCAAATATAGAGTTGGTGGCAAAAGACCCTTCCATGATTGCAAAACACGATGAATGACAGTAACTGTAAGGTTTGGATCATTATGCACATTCGGATATGTGAAGAAAACCTTGGACATTACAGTTCCATTGTATACCAAAGCGCCAACCAAATGCATTTGCACAAGGACTTCATCTCCAATGTCCTTAGGGATGCGATAAAAATGTGGCAAACAAGTTTTTTTTTGATCCATACCATCGATCAACAAACACATATAACGCTCCGGATTTCTGAGTGCCTTACTTCGATGATGAATTGCTTTCTTTCTCTCTAATGCTTGACTGTCACGATGGTTGTTAAGAAGGTTTTTAAAATTATGCTTTTCCTGTGGTGTTGTAGCCCCTTTTGCCATGTTTTTCGAAGTGGCGCAAACTGAACATTCACCCATTCTAACTTTACGAGGAATAGAAACATTGTTAAACTCTTCCTTCCATAATCGAGTAAAGTGACGATACAACACATACTTCTCATTTCTATTTTCCATGTCTTCTCTATATATTTGAAATACCTCTCGACGAGTAAAGTTATCTGACAAGTGCAACCTTCCAGTTGTAGGCATAACTTCACAATGCAAGCTAAAATAGTTCATCATCCAATTCATTGCATGACGTCCAACAGATCCTTTGGTCCCAACATGGAACGTATCCAAAATGAGATCCCCATTCAAAAACCCTTGTTGAACCCTATGTATTCTAAAATTTCCTACACCCATTGCAATTTTAAATGCAGCCCTACAGCATGGCATCCCTTGAGTAAAGAAATATTCAAAACCAACACGCGTTACTGACATGTTATCCTCAATCATTTGCATGCAAGAAACAAGGTATATATCTTGCCTTTCACTATCTAAATGGAGGAATTTTTCTCTTATGTGCTTTAGTTTCTTCATCCCTAAATTATACAAGCATTTCAAACCACAACAATGCTTCACAATATCCAATGCAATCTGTCTATCTGAAGTAAGAAATTTAAATCTTTTTCGACTTACTTCACGAGACCTTCTTTTAAATCGTAGATTGAGCTTGCTTTGCTTTTTCGTTGCTCCACATGCACTTGAGTCAGAAGGGAGATCAATGGTTGGATCAGATGGGAGATCAAGAGGTGCATTTGGTTGAGCAGCATTGCACTGTGAATTGGATAACTTAAATGACTCAACAGAAAACATGGAATCATGAGCACGTTCTAAATCATAGGGATCATCACTTCTCTGGAAAGGTTCAACTGAGAACAATGAATCAATATGAGCAGAGGAAGCTGATGCCCAAGCATCCACTGAAAAGATTGAGCTCATCTTCACTGAGTTCACAGAAGACTGAAGATGAATGACCTTTTTAAATAAGTAGAAATCCGAGATCAAGTGAAGACATCACATCAAATGTCACATCAAGAAGATATGAAATCAAAAGCTTATTAAAGTACATTAAATAACATAAAACATCAAATTACATCAAATCACTTAATTACTCAAATATACACTAATAAGGGAACCAAAGATTTGATTCACTTTTGATTCAAATGAGAAACACAGTTGATTTCTAACTACATATGAGTCATTCAGTCTAAGCATCGTGAATGAATCAAAATATATCCAAGTTGAGTTCCAACAGGAATATATAATAAAATTGTTTGGAGAAAAATTTACAAGAAGAAATTTTACAACTGGAATATATCCAAGTTGAGTTCCAACTGGAATATGCTATGCCATTGAACACTATACAAGAAGAAATTTTACATTTGGTTAAGATTTCAAGGATTAGGTTTTATTGTGGTCTTGGCTAGATATCAAAGAGGTAGATGAAAGTATATTGAAAAAGAATTATGTGTAAAAGAGGCACACAGAAAGTATATTCATACATTGATTTTCCATTTCAACAATCTGTAACTCCAACTTATCTATTTTGATTCATCTTTTTGAGAGTCATCTTCCAAGGTACATAGTGCGTCTAGTACATCCTTTGGCAAGCTAAAAGGGCCCACTACATATCCTTGGAATTTATTTGGCTGGTGTAGTGCAAACATTTTGAAGCACCACTTCATCTTCTCCAAGTTCAAATCCATCTCTTCACAGTGGTATCATAGCAAGGTTAGACAACAGGGCAGATGGATTTCCTTCATCAATTGGCAAGTTAAGGATTTAGGAGAATTGCAAAGGGTGAAATGACAGGTACACGGTTAGCACGTATTGGTGAAAGATCATTAAAGCAAACTTGCAGGGACCAAAGTGTACTTGGACTCCCTAACTTGTCAAAACAACACATGATTTATAAGTGTAGTGCATGTCAATTTTGAAAGTCTCATAGGTTACCATTCATGAAGAAAGGATATATGCATGGAGATCTCTTGGATTTTGGTTCATACACATGTATGGGGACCTAGCAAGGATTCTTCAATATCCGGATCAAGGTATTATGTCTCCTTAATTGATGACTGCACTAGATCGACTATATTATATTTTATGAAACACAAGATGAAGTCTTTTCATGCTTCAAACAATATTTGGCTCTTGTGGAGAATCAAAAGGGTAAAACATTGAAAAGCTTAAGGTCAGATGGAGGGGGAGAGTACTTCTCCCATGAATTTGACTCCTTTCTTCAAGAAAGAGAAATCAAAAGAGAGATCACTACAAGGTACACTCCTGAGGAAGATGACGTGGCAGAAAGAAGGAAGAAGAAAATTGTTCAAGCTACAAGGTCTATGCTAAATGAGAAGCAGTTACCTAATTGATTATGGGTTGAGGTTGTAACCACAAGCATTTATTTGATTAACAAGTTACCTTCAAAATCACTTGATGGCATGACACTATATGAGGCTTGGAATGGAAGAAGACCAAGCTTGGATCATTGTAAGATTTTTTTGATGTATTGCTTATGCTCATGTTCCTTCACAGGTTAGAGGAAAGATGGATCCCAAAGTAGAAAGGTGTGTATTCATTGGATATGACAACAATCAAAAGGGCTACAAATTATAGAACCCAACAACCAAAAGAGTCTTGGTCAGCAGAGATGAAGTATTTGATAAGAATAGTTCTTGGTATGAAGATTCATGTAGAAAGGTCAACTTACCTTATGATCTTGAAAAAGATTTTCCAAAACTTGTGATCCTCCTAAAATTGAAGAGCAGGATAGGTCCAAAGATGGCGAAGCAACTCAGTATGAAAAAATCAAATTATGGAAGTCTAAAGGTAAAGCAAAAATGTAGGAACTTGGACAAGAGGCAGAATCATCACAGCATGGCCTAAGAAGGTCCATGAGGGAGAAAAGAAAACCAAAAAGGTATGGGTTTGATAATTCTCTACTCACTATACATTCAATCTATCTAGCACAGGACATAAATCAAGGGGAACCCTCAACATTTGAGGAAGCAAAGAAGAAATCAGAGTGGAGGCATGCGATGGAAAAAGAAATTGAACCTCTTGAGGAGAATAACACTTGGGAGTTGGTTCTCAAGTCTCCACCAATGAAAGTGATAGGCTCAAGGTGGATTTAAAAATTGAAGAAGAACACAAATGGCTCCATTAAGAGGTGTAATGCAAGGCTTGTGGCCAAAGGCTTTGCACAAACGCAAGGAATTGATTATGAGGAGACTTTCTCTCCTATGGCAAAGATGCCTACAATTAGTGTTTTACTTAGTATTTCCTCTTCCAAGAATTGGAAGATACTTCAATTACATGTAAAAAATGCATTTCTTAATGGATGGATAATAGAAGAGGTATATATGGCACAACCGCCTAGTTTTGAGAATCACATATATCTTGATTATGTGTGTAAACTTAATAAAGCTTTATGTGGATTCAAACAAGCCCCAAGGGCTTGGAATCATAGGCTTGTCTCATTCTTGGAGGACAAAGGATTTCAACCTAGCAAGGAAAATCCATCACTATTCATAAACATGAGTAATTCTAAAGTCATCTATTTGTGTGTATATGTAGATGATATTATACTTACAGGAAATGATACAGATGGCATGAAGAGAATCAAAGGACAAATGAGAGAAGAATTCAAGATAAGTGATTTAGGCTCAGTTACCTACTTCCTAAGATTGGAAGTTGTCTGCAAAGATCATGGTTTGTTTCTCACTCAAATAAAGTACATTAAGGACATATTGGCAAAATTCAAGATGAAAGATTGGAGGATTGTAGGTACTCCAATGGAGGTTAATCATAAATTGAGCTCACATAAAGATGAACTCATAGAAGATGTGAGAGGTTATCAATATCTTGTGAGTCTTTTTGAACTATGCCACATTGACAAGGGTAGATATATGTTATAGTGTGAGTGTGCTAACTCAATTTATGCACACATCCAAGAAACCTCACATGGAGGCTCCCAAGAGGATACTCAGATATCTCAAAGGGACCATGAATGAAGGGTTATATTACCATTATGTATCTGACTTTGAAATTGTTCTATGATGTGGATTGGGCTGGCTCCAAGGAAGACAGAAGGAGCACCTCAGGATATCTTACCTTTGTAGGATAAAAACTTGTCTCATTGTCATCCAAGAAGCAAACCATAGTTGCATTCTCTTCCACTAAAGCTGAATACAGAGGTCTTGCCATAGCTACTCAAGAAGCAATGTGGATGAAGACACTATTCAGAGATCTTGGATTGGAGATTCGAACTCCAAATAGTTTTGGTGACAAGATGAGCTCCATTCACTTGGCTGCGAATCCAATTTTTCATGCAAGGTCGACTAAACATATTGAAGTACATTATCAATATGTAAGAGAGAAGCTTGTGAGCAAGGAAATTCAGTTAACTTATGTGTGCACTCATCAACAATGTGCAGATATACTAACCAAAGCATTGGATGATACAAAGCTTTGCAAATTCAAGGCTATGATTGGATTGTAGTTCATCCTTCCTCCCTAGTTCCACTTACATGGTTCTTGGTCATGGACAACTTTTTGATGGAAAGAACGAGATACTGTGTCTATCTACACTGAATGTATTTGGCACCCACTACTTCTCATTCATTGGCTTGAAGTGGTTCTTGAAGATACCTTCCAATGGAAGTATGAAGATGGTTCCGAGATGGGAATCCAAGCTAAGCTCAACACAATACATCATATGAACCTCTATAAAGGTATCTCTTTTTCACATGATGCTAAGAAATAGTTTCACTACATCACCAAGTCTATTCACTTACAACGAACATGTCAACGAGAACAACCAATCAAGCCTAATCTTCCTTTCAAGCGTTCTTTCATTACTCTTTCTTCCCCTAATTTTCAGCACCTACCTACTTTTTAGTAGCCTCCTCAATTCAATTTCTCATGTGTACACAAGAAAACCCCCTCACAACCTACAAAACCTCCAACCCTTCAAACTACAATGATCGATGCTCCACAAAAATGGCCCCATATCACTTGATGGCATTCTGATAAGTTTGGTCATACTAAAGCTAAATGTAGGTTATGAATTGGCAATAGAAAACTTTTTGGAGCTCAAGTACACAACATGGAGGTGGACTATGAATACACTCAACCTGATTGGATCGAAGAAGCATTGGAAAAACATCTAAGTACCTTGGGTAACAAAATTTCTATTCATTCTTTATTTTTAATGCAAGGTACTATTAATGGTAAAGTTGTTCATATTTTACATGATGGTGGTAGTTCTCATGATTTTATTTCTTATACACTAGTGCAAGATCTCCATTTAAAACAATTTCCTTATATGTATAAAGTTAAGGTTGCATTTCAAGGAAATAGATATAATGTTACAAGTGAAATGCATAACATTCCGATTTGTATAGGTTCAAATGTAGATGAAGGCACATTCTTAATTGCTCCTTTGCATTCCTATGATGTGATACTTGGTATGCCTTTTCATCATCATCATTATAAACAGTGCATACACACACACATACACACACACACACACACACACACACACATATATATATATATATATATATATATATATATATATATATATATATATATATATATATATATATATATATATATATATATATATATATATATATATATATATATGTGTGTGTGTGTGTGTATATATATATATGTATATATATATGTGTGTGTATATATATATATATATATATATATATATATATATATATATATATATATATATATATATATATATATATATATATATATATATATATATATATATGTGTGTGTGTGTGTGTGTGTGTGTGTGTGTGTTTGTGTATAAAATTAGTTTTAAGTATAACAATCAAGATATTTCTTTGTCTGGAATGCATGACTTCCAGCCATTTCCATTAACTAGTCATAGTCAAGTAAAATGTGCATTTAGGAAAGGCTAAGATTCATGTATAGTTTTTGTGATCAACATAGTTGATAATAGACATACATGTGCTAATGCACATAAATGATTTATGGCTTCCTACTAGTATTGTTTTATGGCTGATTTTCCTTCTAAACTACCTCCTTCTAGGGAATCTCTTGAACATAGTCTAGAATTAATTCCTGGTAGTTATCCTCCCCATCAATCACCTTATAGGCATGGACCTTTAAATCAATAGGAAATAGCTAATCAACTTAAGGATTTACTCCACAAAGGACTTATAAGGCCTAGTTCTTCTCCCTTTGGAGCACATGTTCTTTTAGTGGAGAAGAAGAATAAGAGTTACACGATGTGCATTGACTATAAAGCACTCAATAATATCACAATAAAAATTAGATATCCTATTCCTAGCATAGTTGATTTGCTAGATAAACTTCATGAAGCACATATGTTTAGCAAAATTGATCTTAAATATGGGTATAATCAGATAGGAATGACGCAAAATGACATTTATAAGACTACATTAGAAATCAAACTATTCACTTTGGATTCATGGTAATATCTTTTGGACTAACCAATGCACCTGCTACATTTGCACATATGATAAATATCATTTCTCATGATTACCAACCTTTTGTTCTTGTTTTCTTTGATGTTGTACTTGTATATAGTGAGGATGACAATGACCATGAAAATTATTTAGCAACTATCTTTAATTTGTTACACAAAAACAAACGTTATGCCAACCCTGATTTCTTCCAAAAAGAATTAGAGTATTTAGGCCATATTTTTTCTAGTCAAGGTGTTCATGTAGATCCAAAGAAAACTAAAGCAATTGAAGAATGGCGTGTACCTCAATCTATGATTGATGTATGCTCTTTTCTAGGGTTAGTTAGTTTTAATAGAAAGTTTGTAAAATGTTTTTATTATTTAGTGCTTCCACTTACATTATTATTGAGGAAAAATATTAAATTTACACGGGGATTAGCACAAAAACAATATTTTGAAAAAAACTCAAACATGCACTTGTAAGAGAATAGTTATGCAACATAACACAGGAGCAATAGAAGAAAAGATAACAGATATAGGAGAATCTCAACAATTTTCTACCAACACGATGTACACAGATGATGGCATTCTCGAGCCGTGCGCTCTCAAGGTAGAGTGGAACTGGTGATCTAGACAACTCTAGATAAGGAGATACAAGGTAGAGGTACGTTGGATCGATTCAAGGTCTCAGGTAGTGTAGAAGTCATGTATATATAGGATAATGGGCAGCCTTCCACGGATGGCTATACATGGGTGATAAAGCATGGGTGGCCATCGCCCACATAGTTTCCATACACGTCTTATGTCGGTTAAACCAAACGAACAAATATAAATGATTTCTGACTTTGAGAGGGAATATTCGATGGAATATTTCCTTTATCATCATGTTGGGGGCACTACCCTGGACCCCCACTAGGGGGCCCGCTGGCACTTTGGGACCCCCTAGCGAGGGGGCCCGTTGGCCCCCTTGGAGCCCCCAAACAGGCCTGCTCACCATTGTCCCCGAACCCACAATTAGGAACCCTAGTAACTCCTTTTTATTACAATACCTTAGATGGTCCAATATGACCTTCATCCAACATTCAAGCTTGGATTCCCATAAATTGGGCAATGCACGTTTGGCTTCTCCTCATAAAGGGGGCCTTAGAAAATATGCATACAATCTTGAGGGGTAGACATTTATCATATACTAACAAAAATTTCTCATGCATCCATTTTGCATTTACCAAATTTTGCACAACCTTTCCATGGTCACAGTTGCTAGTGGTTTAGGTATAGGTGCTATATTAATGCAAAATGACCATCCTATTGCATTTGAGAGTAGGAAACTTAAACCTTCTAAAAAGAATTAGAGTACATATGATAAGGAACTTTTTGTTGTTATGCATGCTTTAAAAATTTGGAAACATTATCTTATGGGTTCTGAATTTATAATCAAAACAAACTAAGAGGCTTTTAAGCATCCATTAAATCAACCATTGGTTTTTGAAAAACACATTAAATGGGCTTCATTCATACAAAATTTTTAGCATTTAATTCAATATCAACCTAGCAAAGCCAATGTTGTAGCTAATGACTTTATTCGTTTCCCATCCCCACAAACAAATATTGTTTCAATCAATAATATTTTTGATTTTCATATTCATTCATCTCATGACATGATTCCTATTTATGCCTCTGATTTGTATTTTTCAGAAGCATGGACTACTTTCAATAATTCTACATCATTTAATGAGAAACACTACACTTTTCCTAATGGATTCTTGTATTTACAACACAATTTATGCATCACACAAGTTTTTAAACAATTTGTTATGAAAGAGATGCATGAACCACCGTACATCGGTCATAGGCGCATACAAAGTACTATGTCTACATGTAAAGAGTTCTTCTTTTGCCGAAATATGGAAAAGGATATTGCATAGTTTTTTTTCCATTGCATTGTGTGTCAACATGTGAAACCATGTCATGGTAAAGCATTTGGATTATTAATGCCCATCCCATACCTAATGGACCATGGGAACAAATTTCTATGTATTTTATTACTTATCTTCCTACACCTTCATCTCATAATCATATGATTTGGACAATCACTGATAGGTTTAGTAAACAAGCATATTTCATTCCTTGTAAAAAGACCATTTTTGCACCTCAATCTGCTAAGTTCTTTATTGAATATATTTTTCTTCATCATGGTTTTTCCAAAGTTACTCTTTTAGATCGAGATATTCCTTTCTGAAATCCCTTTTGGGTTGCCTTATTTTAAAATTTAGGTTCCAAACTAAACTTTAGCTATGCATTTCATTCGGAAGGTAATGTACAAAGTGAAGCTATGAATAGTAATATTTTATATTTATTACATTGTTATTGTTTAGATAATCCAAGTAATTGTATTGGCAAACTTCCTTTACTACAATTTGCATATAATAACACAACACATACCACTACTTGACGTGCACTTTATGAAATTGTTTGTGGTACAAAGCTTCCCAACCCCATGTCTATCACTCAAATTGATATACATATCGCTGATTCTTTTGCATAAGATCATATTTCTATACTTCATGAGGTTCATGAACACATTAAAAAGATTCACGAATGTTACATGCATAATGTTAGTAAGAAATGAGTACCTAAACAATCTAATGAACATGACTTTGTATGCTTACAAATAACTAAAATATGTTTGAAAAATACTTCACAACATCCTGAGGTTAAACTTGCACCATGTTATTAAGGACCTTTCCATATTATTCAAAAAACTAATGAGATTGTTTTTAGACCAGACATACCTTCTCATTGGAATATACATAATTCTTTTCATATTAGGTTATTGAAATCCTTTAAAAGAACTTTACCAATCAATACTATTTTAGATGATCCTCCATTACTTGAAGAGGGTGCATAAATTTTAAGTCCAGAGAAAATACATGATTATGATGTTACTACTACACACACTGGTAAACAATATCATAGATATTTAGTTCAATATAGAAATCACTCACTCAAACAATATCACTGGATTCATAAAGTTTCATTAACTCCACATTATGATCACTTGATTTTTTCTTATCATTGACCGTCACATTAAATTCCAATTTTTCATTTCCATGCATGTGTTTTTACATGGAACATGCTTATGATTTTTCAATGATGGGACATTTGATTGGCCATCCATGTTTATTTTATTCTTATCAATTGAGATCAGTTGCTTGTCAACTCAGAGACATGTTAAACTTATTCGAATAATGGAATGTTATATGGATTTTAAAGTCCTGAGGTTTCTAATGTGCTATGTGTTTTGATTTAGTAGGTGAAGAGTCATGAGGGTGTGAACGTGCTTGGGCTTATTATTTCGATATTTTTTAAGATAGTTAAAAGATAGTATTTTAGATATTTTTTCTACAAATAATAGATTGCTTAGAAAGTGATGATTTTGTAAATAAAGAAGATTTTTGTGAATGCATGCTTTTCGAAGTGCCACCCTCATGTATCTTATATTCAAGACATAATGAGAAATACCTATACATACACATACTTTGATAGACTCACCCATTAGAGTATGTGGGGGGAGATTAGACCTAGTCTTGTGTTCAGAATTGTATCTCTTTCTACTCTGTTTATGATTTTATGAGATTTCATTTTCGTTCTATCCTCTGCGTATGTCTAGGCAGAAGATCTGATCAACAACTTCCCACTCCCATGTCGCTCACTCAAACTAATAATCTAACGTCTTATTCTATTGCTAAATCAATATCTTAATTCATGCTCACATAGAGGATATGGGTGCTCAAAAACAAACAAAAAATTGATTTGCAAAAGAGAGTAGACAAAACACAAGATTGAGTGCAATCTCCCTCCATTCACTTTGTTTTGACAATCCATAAAGTGCATGTATTTATAGGATTTTTGAGTATGTTGAAAATAGAGGTTATAGTGAGATCGCTTTGAAAAGCATGCGTGAAAGTAAACGTTTCTCTCTTTTGTGAAGAGACTTTGCTTTTATTAATAGAGATCACGGTCTACAATGATACTTATCTTAACCACTACTTTTACTAATTATTTCCAAAAATAGAACCCTCTACATGGGTTTATTTACAAACTATAGAAAATATAAATATGATTATTGATGTCCAACCTTTGATGCCATTCACACCCTCACAAACCTTCAAGTGCTATATCAAAAACACTATAACACTAATATATTTATTAATTTACACTCCAACAATTCCTTGTTTAGCACATTCCATACTTAATGTGTTAAACAAGGATCTATTGGAGTGTTAATTTATTAATGTGTTTTCGTGTTTTTGATATAGCAGGTGAAGGTTCGTGAGGGCATGAAAGGCATGAAGACACCAATAATCGGATTTATATTTTATATAGCTTGTAAATAAACCTATGTGGAGGCTTCTATTTTTAGAAACAATTAATCAATGTAGTGGTTAGGATAAGGATCATTGTAGAACATGATCTCTATTAGTAAATGCAAAGGCTCTCCAAAAAAGAGACCAACTTTTACTTTCACAGATGCTTTTCAAAGCTACCCCATGATAGTTTCTTTTTTTGACATAATGAAAAATCCTATAAATACATGCACTCTATGGACTATCGAAATTGTTGGAGTGTTAATTTATTAATTTATTAATGCATTTTGGTAGTTTTGATATAACAGTGAAGGTTTGTGACGGCATGAAAGGTGCAAAAGGGTGGACATGAATGATTGGATTTATATTTTATATAGTTTCTAAATAAACCCACATAGAGGGTTCTATATTTAGAAACAGTTAGTAAAAGTAGTGGTTAAGATAAGGATCATTGTACATCATGATCTCTATTAATAAAAGGAATGGATCTCCACAAAGTAGAGCAACTTTTACTTTCTTCCATGGTTTTTGAAGTTGTATCACTTTAACCGCTACTTTTTGCATAATGAAAAATCCTACAAATACATGCACTCTATGGAATGTCGAAACAAAGTGTGTGGAAGCAGATCGTACCCAAGCATGTGTTGTCTACTCTCTTTGCATGTCTATTTTCTGGTTTTATAGGATTTTCGTGATGTATTTAGGTGGTGATGTCGTGAACACACTAGGACCATCAGGGCACTTTTTTCTTTCTTTAGGAGGTTTCTCCCCCTACTTGTATATATGCTTATTTCCATAACAAGTTACTTATCTTTGTACATTCTAGTCGTAATACATTCATTGTTGTGTGTTGCACTCCAAGCTTCTTCTTCTTCTTGCTTGTGCTATTTGCATGCTTTGGGAGACCTCTGTTGGAACATTAAGCTTGCACTATTCTTGAGATGGATTTGATCTACATCAAAAGCTATCGCTTGGATTAAATCGAAGGAATATCCGTTGGAGAGTTCTTTCACTTATTCTCACTTATTGTATTTTTCTAAAATAAATTATAGCATGTGAGAAGAAGCAGAAAAGTTGCTTACACAACAAGGTAATTTGTACACAATATGTACAGTATTAAATCAAATTTCATTAATTGAAGACTAATCTCAGTTCCGCACAAAAGGATTTGATCGGTTTATTTTTTCAATAATATCAAGCATATGAAACATTTTCAACAATATCAAACAAATAAATATAGGCAATGGATTAAGCAATGGAGAGAGGGAAGGAAGGACTTTTTGTTTTCTTTTGGAAATGCCTTGCTACAATGCACCTGTTCATCATATGGTCTCCAAAGATCCTAATCTCATCATGAACTTAGCCATTCGGAAATGTATAACAATGAAATAACGCAATGCATGGAAACCACAAACAAGTGGCAGGCCAAACACTTAGAGTTTCAACGGTTGGAAAGTCATAACCTTAATCATTACATCGTCTCTCACTCAATAATTTGGTTCATAAAACAAACCAGACACCTATGAATCTACATGGCATTCTAATGATTGTACTAATTTAATTTATATAGCAAATGATTAAAAGAAATATCACTTTACAGAGCGGTCACTAATCATCAGGCAAATGGTTGAAGCGAAGGAGAGTTGACGGGGAACTTTATTTATGTGTAGTAACGAGTTATATAAAAAAAACTTCAGTCTTAAACCGCGTCAAACGTTTCATTTAAATTAACATTAAATTCTAACTCCCATTTAGTTTTTAACGTTGTTACCACCAAAATGTCTGACCATAAATGATCAAGAACAGTGAACACTTCTGTTATATTATCACAAAGATTTGGGGCATCATCATCAATAGTGCATGCTATTCTCCCATTCTATCAAGCTCCCTCTCGAAGTTTCTCACCCTCCCTCTCTCTCGGCATCCTTTTCTGCTGATAAATTCCCTCCTGATTAATGCAAAAAAAAACACAACACTGCCCATGAATGCACAAAACTGAAATGCCTTAGAGTTCTCACTCTTTGGTTCAAAACAAGTGTAGTGTTAATAATATTGATTCTCTTTCAAATCAATTTCAATGCTTAAAACAGATCACCATCCTCAATTCAAAAGTCATAAAGATTTGTCAATGGAAAATACTTTGTAAACAAAATCAATCTTTTGTATAAAGATAACATCTTCCGATTATTGCACGCATCATCACTTCATTCATTTCATTGTACAAATTCTTGATCATGATAAATATTCATTCCACAAACAATCTGTATTAATTTTCATAAGATTGGGTTTAGTTCAAATTAACTTAATTAACTTTATCCAGTTCAAAATCTAATCTAAACTCCAGCTAAAAGCTCCTTATAGAGATCGCAATAATTAAACACTTTCTTCTGTACATGATACATTTCATAATCACCTAACCATGTGCATGCTTAATTGTTGACGCAATAATCATGCGGGGGGGGGGATAACATAATTAAAGCTGAATATTAAACTGAAATATCAATTATGCGACGTAGATGACTTATGAAAGTCGTGTAGCGATTGAGTTTCAACTGATCGCCGTATCTGCCAGGTATGATTGAAAACTACATTGAACAATGAATATGAGGACATCATTAAGGAAAAGCTTTAATGTTCTATACAAACTCTAGTAGCAGATTCAACCCTCTAAATAATTAATATTGTAGAGAATATTGTGTGCAGTGCTTATAAGCATTAGAAGCATAATGCCTATTCAATGGTGGACGAAAAATCGCGAATAACTTCTGAAGAAGCTTCGCAATAGCATGCAGACAGAAGCATGAGATTCAGAGTATACATCTCAAATAAAAAAAAACTTGTTCACCTTTGATCAACGTCGGATATCAAGTCATATCATCACAATGATCCTCATCTTTCTACTGTCAGACTCCATCAATGTCGCACCATTCCAATTCCCCAGCCATCCAATATTGATACTGCTTGGGGCATTACCAATCGAATTTCTTATATTCTGACTTTTGCCGTTTTCAATTGTCTCGTCTTCAATCACTATTTTCTTTAGGTGTAGTTCGGCGCTATCGAAAGTGGTAACTTCCGAGCTATAGAATTGACAGAGCATATAACAAATAATGCATGAAGCACAGCATGTCAGATGCATTAAGATGATGTCGGAAATGATCAGAGCCGAAATGGATCACCACGGTCATCAGAAATTCTAGGACCCGGCAGCGCAAGCCCCCAAAACAATGTCGTTACTCCAGTTATAATGATTTTTCCCTTCTGTTGATTGTTGTGCACTCCTCTTTTCCTTCCCAGCATGGAATTCCGTGCCCAATTACATCCTTTGCACTAAAAAAAACGAAAATATCTGACTATATTCCGCTTTTGTGCATAAACGGAGCACCGTCTTTGTACAGATTAATTGTTTTTATCTAACGAAATGACCTTCCTTCAGCGTTGTCCCAGAGCGCTGCCTTCACATGGATGACTTCCTCTTTGCACCTCCTCAGAGCAGATACGCAATGTTCTCATGGAAGACCGAAGCTCCCTCTCTCTTTGTCTCTCATGAATTGCCAGAGGAGTCCCCCCCCCCTCGGATAGAGTTCTGTACCAGATTAACACCTGTATGTTGGCCTCCCTTTTTCTTCTCAACCAAGAATCCCTCTTATTTCAGAAATCATCCGTCTCCCCTCATGGTGCGTGCAGCCTCCTATTTTCAGTTCACAAACTCTTTCCATGCAAACTCTTGAGTTAACTTAACCATCACAAATCATGAAGCGACAATTATGATGAAAATGTGTGCAAGTTTGGGGTTTCCCATAGCGAAGTATGCCTTTCATCCTCAGAATCTGCATGCATGTCTCCCTTGAAGACTTCATATTTCTTGTACGAGACATCCTCCAAAGAACCAAAACACATAGGAGTAATAAATGAGAAACACATTTTCAAGCATTCGGAGCATCCCTCATTGTCTGCTGCCTATATCTTCATATCCACTTTTAGCTTCATTGCCTGCTCCATGATAATCTTGGCTGATAATATAAACTCATCCAATCCACTTAACAATTATGTTGAGATGGATAGTGCAATAAATTCTAGGTGTCAAAGGTTTTTCCCTTTTCCTTCTCATCCAAGTACTTCTTGGAAGGTTAGAGATAACATCATAGCGTTTTCTTCAATTTGGATGATAATCGTGAAGACAAAATCTTCATGACACTCACCCCCACCAAACCTCTACGTCCTCCGGATGCGCCAAACAAGACCTGTTTTTCAGCTTTCAAAAATAGTAATCAACTTCATAACATTTTTTATATGCATGGGTTTACAAAATTAAGTGCCTGTGCAAGGCCATGTAATGGGCCCTATAAAATGCATACTCTGCAGTGCATAGAAAGAACAAATATGGTGTAAAGAAGAAGGAAATGGCATCTGACGTCGAGGCTGCTGCTCTATCTCATTCATACATATCATGTCAACATACATTAATCCTTTCAAAATCACTCATAGTGCATGGAAAAATAAACGTTGTGCCTTGATGCAAGGTCATGAAATGCAACCCTACCACGCATAGTCATCATGCATTAGGAAAACAAATGGTGCATAGATGGGTAATTGGCTTTTGATGTAGAGGCTTTCTACTCACCATATAAACTTATTTGATTGCATCATGCAATTACAATTTTGTTGTGTGTGCAAGAGAACGTGCATCTATGGGCATGAATATGTGCTCATACAATTTCAAGTATGTATACTATAGATGCAATTATAAAATCATGGTGCAAATAAAGAAATGGTTCTCATGATTTCTAATCAAAGCAATACACTCTGAGCACTTCCTAAAACATCTTTTGACTCTTTGTACTTTTCTTCATTTGCATCATCTTCTCACGATCATTTCCTGGACTTTATTAATCATACTAAAAGATGAAAAATATCAATTCTCAAAAAAGATAATAGGTATATACAATCCATAAACGAACCTTTATTTAATAAAAACCATATTCCATAGAACATAAATACGTAATGTAAAGTAGTTGTCTTCCATACAAACCATCTCAAGATCTTGAATTAGTTCTTGATTAATACCTGTTATCAAAAACTCATAAAGATGATTAGTATAAAATAATCATTAAATTCATCATTTCTATAAAAACTCATTAATTCAACCTTTTTCCTTCAATTAGTACTTACCTTTTCATGAGGGAGATGGTAAACTCCCATGCTCATAATTACCTTTTGATGAGGGAGATGGTAAACTCCCGTGCTCGAAATTACCTTTTGATGAGGGAGATGGGGGGGAATGCCCGTACTCATAATTACCTTTTGATGAGGGAGATGGTAAACTCCCATGCTCATAATTGTTTTTAACTGTGAGGGAGAAAAATACAAAACTCCAGTTCATAATTTTTTTAATTCTAAGGGAGAAAAATACAAAACTCCCGTTCATATTTTTTTTAATTGTGAGGGAGAAAACTACAAAACTCTCTTTCATATCTTTTTTTAATTGTGAGGGAGAAAACTACAGAACTCCCTTATGAACATGCTCATTTATAAACAGAAATTGAAATATACGTTAACTGAGATTGCCGAGCCGTGGTGTTTCACGTCCAGTTCACCAATTGTCGGTGGGAGAGCGATAGTCAGTGGATCAAGACAACCGCTGGAGGTACAGCGCACACCAGGTGCTTGGAGCAAGCTCAAGTACAGTGGAAACTTAAGGAAATAATTAATTGTTCATTTGAAACCATAACCTACTATCAAGAACTTTAGAATCAAAATCATCAAACTATTTCAATCATCATGTTCATCCTAGGAAAACATATGCTCTTAATGCTTGAAAGTGTTATTAAGGACTGAGTAGCTCAAAACAAAAAAACTCATTTACTTGAACGAGTATCTAACCTTTACAACCTGTTTCATATTATGTATTAGCTAGCCTTCTTTTCTTTATGAATAAACACATTAAATCTAAGATTAACGTTTAAATTATACGAAAGTTCATTCAAACATATAGATCAAAATGGATAGCGATTATTAAATTTAACTCTTCTACTTCAATGTACATATTTGTATTCATGTGAAGAAAATGCAAAGCATACTTTCATCAATTGACTTTCATAAATATTGGAAATCAATTTTCACTTTGATTTTTGTCATCTATAATTCAAGACTTATTGTCTCGGGGTTCAATAAATCCCGGTTATAATTAGTACGCACATGACTTTCTTCTATATCATCAAATCATTTTTTAATACCTTCAAAATCTGCTGGATCAATTAATATTTACTATTGTGCATGGTTAGTAGAGTATCAAATAACAACGGAAGCTTTTCTCAGAGACTTAGTGTGATCAACCAATTAATCAAGTTTTTCCCAATCATGCATTGAGGTCCAAAACATTGAAAACGTATGTTGCGATTAGTAGTGCATTTGATCTTGATTAGAACAATATGGTCAGAATGCTCAGAGACAATCAGTGAACTCGTTTCATGCACTCATAGATAAGAGACAAAAAGAAAAGTTAATATTTTCAGCAGCAAAACATACAGAGAAATGCAAAGCAATCTAAAGGAACTTGTACTCAAAATTTACCTGACACAAAGCAGTTGCTGAAAGACTAGAACTTCAAACAGATTAAGACATATATGATTGTTCTTTTGATGGAATAATTCAACTGCTAAGATTGCACAATATTTCCGTAGTTCAATTTTTATGGAAGATTCGTACTACAGTCATTGATAAACAAGAAATATAGTACTGCGCGTATAAAGCATTCAATGACTCTGCGATAAATTGCAATGTGAAACTTCCTATTTTACAATGCAGAAGACTCTATATGCTGGCATGCATGACGCCCAACCTGCGAACAAAACTGTGAATATCTTCATATTCCAAGACATCAAAGTTATCTCTGTTTTGAGTTCATAATGATCAAACTAAGATTTCATGATGAATTTCATTCTCGTATGCTTAACACTATTTCCACACATTTTCTATCAAATTTTTGAACGAAAACTATCCCATACGTACGATGAGCATGAAAATTCAAATTAAAAAAGACAAAACAGTAACTTCTACTGAACCTTGAAAGATCTGTATGTCGATTGGAAGCTCTATCTCCTGAGAAGATATCCACTCAAAGCTTTTGCGACAGCAGGCAACATTCGCACGAAGATTGTAGAAAGGTCAGATCCATTTAAGACCAAATCTAATACACTAGATGAGGCTCGCCTCTCAGCACTCTCACTGTTTATCATATTCCTTTTCTCAGATCTACTAATGCTACTAACTCGATTGATAGCTTGACCAACAACTAGAAATCTTGTGAAATTCAAAATTCAAGCACTTGAAAAAGATGAAAATCTCACACCCCTCCCCTGCAGATGATGACCGACAATAGACATATATCCCTGAGAGTGAGTTAACATGCCCTTCCTCTATACTTTCGAAACTCTTTTATCCTTGGCTTTTCCTCATAATAATCATTTCTAACAGTTCGGGTTTTCCCTCCCACGGAGTCAGAAGAGCATGTCTCTTTTCTTCTGACATTTCTCCATTCAAATCTTCCAGTGTAGCTTAAGACTGATCTCTGAACTTGTTTCCTCATATGACTTCATTAGATTATGGCGCACCTCTCTAATTCTCCACCTAAAAACATCTCTCAATTTCCTCCAAGGCTTTTTCTGGCATATGATCACAGCAGGAAAAGACCTTCTTTCTCAAAAATCAGACTTTTCTTTCTTGACAGTAGCCATCACCATGTCAGCAACCCCAACAACGGCCTCCCTAATCAGTGTGCACCTATCATGAGCATGGCATTTTCCCCTCAAATGATTAGTCCTCGGCACCCTTTCTTCTTCTCTACTAATTTGCCTGAAAAGAACATTGAATTGGCCTCCCTCCTGATCATGTCGTCCTCCCTCCTTATTGTATTCTCTACGCGATCTTGTAGAAACTCCCCCTTTTCCTCAGCGGGTTATGATGCATCGAGCATGCAGCACCCCATGCGCTTCCTCCTCTGATCTTCAGTCCATTGCTTGATGCCATGCAAAGCTCACTTTTTTCAGCGGTCGCATGCTCCGCGCACAAAGAACATCTACTTTTGATAAAAAATAAATGTTAAACTCTATAATTAGAGTCTCTGTAAAGCATTGTTTGATTAAAAAAAACTCGACATCATCTTTATCTAAAATTGAATTAGAAGTTCTGCCAAGATTTTCTCTTTGTGAGTTGAGAGTCGTTGTCACATCTTCACATTATTGGCTCATTATGTGCGAGTGAAGAACTCAAGGATGATCCTCCCATTCTTGATAAGCATGTCCAAGATGAGCCACTAATGGACTCTATAGATCTCAAGAATTCTTTTGCGAGGCTTTAATTCCATACAAAGCCCTATCACCATCATTGTTGTTTTGCTTATTTTGTATATAAAATAGTCTCTCATTTTGAAGTAAATAGAAGTGAGCGTAGAGATGAAAATCTCCAACCGCCGGAAATACGGCGCATGCCGGGTGTTTGTTGACAAGCTCAGGTTGATCTTAATTGATTTAAAAAGCCTTAAAGACACATACACACTGAAGAAAATTGATAAGATATTTCCATAAAGACACCTACTTAAGCCGAACTATCCATCATGTTTGGGCAATTGTTTCTTTATCCTAGATCGGGCTATGAAACAAAATTTGAAATATGTATTGTGCCCTTGTCTTAACTTTGTAAAATAAATCATAGCATGTGAGAAGAAGCAAAAAAGTTGCTTACACAGCAAGGTAATTTGTACACAATATAAACAGTCTTAAATCAAATTTCATTAATTGAAGACTAATCTCAGTTCCAGACAAAAGGATTTGACCGGTTTTTTTTTTCAATTATATCAAGCATATGAAACATTTTCAATAATATCAAACAAATAAATATAGGCAATGGATTAAGCAATGGAGAGAGGGAAGGAAGGACTTCTTGATTTCTTTTGAAAGGCTTTGCTACAGTGCACGTGTTCATGAATGGCATATGGTCTCCAAAGATCCTAATCTCATCATGAACTTAGCGATTCGGAAATGTATAACAATGAAATAATGCAATGCATGGACACCACAAACAAGTGGCAGGCCAAACACTTAGAGTTTCAATGGTTGGAAAGTCATAACCTTAATCATTACATCGTCTCTCACTCAATAATTTGGTTCATAAAAAAAACCAAACACCTATGCAACTACATGGAATTCTAATGATTGTACTAATTTAATTTATATAGCAATTGATTAAAAGCAATACCACTTTACAGAGCCGTCACTAATCATCATGCAAATGGTTGAAGTGAAGGAGAGTTGACGGGGAACTTTATTTATGTGTAGTAATGAGTTATATTAACAAAACTTCAGTCTTAAAACTTTATTTATGTGTAGTAATGAGTTATATTAACAAAACTTCAGTCTTAAACCGCGTCAAACGTTTTCATAAATTAACATTAAACTCTAACTCCCATTTAGTTTTTAACGTTGTTAGCATCAAAATGTCTGACCATAAATGTTCAAGAACAGCGCACACTTCTCTTAAATTATCACAAAGATTTGGGGCATAACCATCAACAGCGCATGCTATTCTCCCATTCTCTCAAGCTCCCTCTCGTAGTTTCTCACTCTCTCTCTCTCGCCATCCTTTTTTGCTGATAAATTCCCTCCTGATCAATGCAAAAAAGACACAACACTACCCATGAATGCGCAAAACTGAAGTGCCTTAGAGTTCTTACTCTTTGGTTCAAAACAAGTGCGGTGTTAATAATATTGATTGTCTGTCAAATCAATTTCAATGCTTAAAACAGATCACCATCCTCAATTCAAAAATCTTAAAGATTTGTCAATGGAAAATACTTCGTAAACAAACTCAATCTTCTATATAAAGATAACATCTTCCGTTTATTGCGCGCATCATCACTTCATTTATTTCATTGTACGAATTCTTGATCATGATAAATATTCATTCCAGAAACAATCTGTATTAATTTTCATAAGATTGGGTTTAATTCAAATTAACTTAATTAACTTTATCCAATTCAAAATCTAATCTGAGCTCCAGCTAAAAGCTCCTTATAGAGATCGCAATAATTAAACACTTTCTTCTGTACATGATACATTTCATAATCATCTAACCCTGCACATGCTTAATTGTTGACACAATAATCATTCGGGGGGGGGGGGGGGGGGGGGGGTAACATAATTAAAGTTGAATATTAAACTGAAATATCAAGTATGCGACGTAGATGACTTATGAAAGTCGTGTAGCGATGCAGTTTCAACGGATCGCCATATCTGCCAGGTATGATTAAAAACAATATTGAACAATGAATATCAGGACATCATTGAGGGAAAGCTTTAATGTTCTATACAAAATCTAGTAGCAGATTTAACCCTCTAAATAATTATTATTGTAGAAAATATTGTGCGTAGTGCTTATAAGCATTAGAAGCATTATGCCCGTTCAATGGTCGACGGAAAATCGTGAATAACTTCTGAAGAAGCTTGGCAGCAGCACGCAGATAGAAGCATGAGATTCAAAGTATACATCTCAAATTAAAAAAACTTGTTCACCTTTGATCAACGTCGAATATCAAGTCATCTCATCACAATGATCCTCCTTCTTTCTATTGTCAGACTCCATCAATGTCGCATGCTTCCAATTCCCCAGCCAACCGATATTGATATTGCTTGGGGCGTTACCAATCAAATTTCTTATAATCTGACTTTTGCCATTTTCAACTATCTCGTCTTCAATCAGTGTTTTCTTCAGGTGTAGTTGGGCGTTATCGGAAGTGGTAACTTCCGATCCGGAGAATTGACAGAGCATCTAATAGATAATGCATGAAGCGCAGCATGTCAGATGCATTAAAATGATGTCAAAAATGATCAAAGCCAAAATGGATCACCACGGTCATCAGAAATTCTAGGACCCGACAGTGCAAGCTCCCAAAACAATGTTGTTACTCCAGTTATAATAATTTTTCCCTTCTGTTGATTGTTGTGCACTCCTCTTTTCCTTCCAAGCAATGGAATTCCGTGCCCAGTTATATCCTTTGCGCTCAAAAAAATGAAATTCTCTGACTATATTCCCCTTCTATGCATAAACAGAGCGCCGTCTTTGTACAGATTAAGTGTTTTTATCTAACAGAATGACCTTCCTTTGGCATTGTCCTAGAATGCTGCCTTCACATGGATGACTTCCTCTCTGCACCTCCTCAGAGCAGATACACAGTGTTCTCATCAAAGACGGAAGCTCCCTCTCTCTTCGTCTCTCATGAATTGCCAGAGGAGTCCCCCCCTCCGATAGAGTTATGTACCAGATTAACACCTCAACGTTGGCCTCCCTTTTTCAACTGAACCAAGAACCCCTCTTATTTCAGAAATCACCCGTCTCCCCTCATCGTGCATTTAGCCTCCTATTTTCAGTTAACAAACTCTTTCCATGCAAACTCTTGAGTTCACTTAACCATCACCAATCATGAAGTGACAATTATGATGAAAATGCGTGAAAGTTTCGGGTTTCCCATAACGATGTATGCCTTTCATCCTCAAAATTTGCAGGCATGTCTCCCTTGATTCGTATTTCCTGTACGAGACATCCTCCAAAGAACCAAAACACATAGGAGTAATAAATGAGAAACTCATTTGCAAGCATTCCGAGCATCCGTCATTGTCTATTGCCTATATCTTCATATCCACTTATAGCTTCATTGTCTGCTCCATGAGTATCTTGGATGATCATAAAAACTCATCTAATCCACCTATCAATTATGTCGAGATGGATAGTGCAATAAATTCTAGGTGCGAAAGGTTTTTCCCTTTTTCTTCACATCCAAGTACTTCTTGGAAGGTTCGAGACAACATCACAGCATTTTCTTCAATTTGGCTGATAATCGTGAAGACAAAATCTTCACGACAACATCCCCTTTCCACTTTTGGGTCACGACTTGTGCAAAAGCTACCAATGTGCTCTTTGAATTGAATCTGCAATTATCCAAACTAATATTATGCATGTTGTAGATTGGATAGTACACGTGATTTAGGGCACAATCTGATGTGATATAACTTGGATTTTGATAGTGCAAGCAATACAGCTCTTGAATCGAGTTTAGGGGTTGTTTCCCTTCAATTTCCCTTCTGACCATCCCCATATTTGCCAATCGCATTTTTCTGTCCATACGAGGGGCTAATTCAATAACTTGGTCTAGCATACGGCTCTAATCGAGTGTAAGACATAGATCTTTTCCTTTATCAGTGGTTGTAAACAATCCATAAAAAACTCGAGAAATAATTCTTCTGAGGGAAAGCTGTGATCCGAAAACTCCCACATAATAGATCTAAATTCTTTTGCATAAAGGTCTACTGAACTCTTCTGCACCATATTATTGTAGAGTAGTGTATAATTTTGAAATACTTTTGGCCATCCAAAATCATGCTAGGAATGCTTCTTTCAATGCATCCTATGTACTAAAATGATCAGAAAGGAACTCAATGAGCCATTTCACTACATTTCCAGCCAAGGTGGCCTGAAATACCTATAATTTATGATCATCATCCTCCATATGCGTGTGATTGCAATTGTACTAGTTTTGAAACATTTGTATATGCACATCAGGATCTTCCCCTACTTTATCGTAAAAATGTGTGTAATTCAATCATGGCAGTTGATATCGCTGAGCCATCGGATCCCACAATTCGAATTGTGGCACCGGAATAAGATCTAGATCCAAGCGTGGGGATGGGAATGACTTCCACCACTAGAACCTTCTTCCTCAGGGTATTTTCCTCCTATGGGAGGTGTTGCTTGTCGGGTTGTTCAACTTCCCTGTGCCCCACTGTTTTTGCTAGCTTCTCCTCCTTCCACTCACCTACCCAATCCTGTAGTAATCAAGGGGGGATGACTCCTAATTCTATCCAGTATGTCAATTCCACTGGGATATTCACTGCCTCTGAAAGAGGAATATCCTTTAAACCTTCTACAATCTGTTGAACAAATTCTTCGAAAGGTTCATGATGATAATTTCTTGCGTAATACTCCCTTCCACTTTGCAACGGCATGAAACTTGTGATAGCACTTCCTTAACTAGAACCCCATCCCATTGTGGTCGCCAAATGTTTTTCCACTATTTTCCATAAGACTAATAGTACACAAAGAATAGGTTTGGGAACGGGGATTCAAGAATATTTCTATCCGTAAACATGCGTTTCTATTCCATCGCTTCAATATGACTAAGCGCAGACAGACAATTCATAGAGAACAATAGTTATAGGATTCAAAAATAGATATGGTATTTCATTATGACATTGTAGTTACAATTGTTCTCTGCACTGTAGATTCCACTTCATGCACTACACTACGTATCTTTGTTTCCATAAGCGTCGAGTCTGAAATCCGGATGAACCCGTCGAAGACCCATCTCTGCATATCCTAAAGAAAGTAGGGATGAACTTCACACTGTTCCAAACCTCCATATTTCAGAAACTCTTGACATCTCCATTATTACAAAGTAGAAATTACAAAGTATAGTCCGTCCACACCGGCTGCTAACAATGATCCTTAGAATCTAGACAATGGTGACAAGGAGGTTCATCTTCTGGTAAGGAGCACCTATTTTGCATATCTCCACACTCACCACATCGATAACACATCAATGTCGTATCGTATCTAGGATGCATTGGAGGATTCTCTTCTTTGTTAGGTGCATCTAAAGTACTAGCATAATAGGAATCAAGAATTGGAGGGTTACCTCGTTGGTGTGCTCCCATGAGGTACAAGCACTCTCTTGCTTCATGAACATCCTTGCAACAAAGTTGAAGCTGACCTTGTTAGAATAAGTAACATTGGAATATCCATTGTTGCTACATACTATACACCAAAGCTGCCTTCGTATGTCCTGTGTGGTCCACAAATCTTCTAACTCATGAGGAAGTTGAGCTACTTCATCAACATTGTGGCATGGTGGTGGTGGAATGACCTTCTATTCTTGTTGACTTTGTTGCATTCTTGAAGCTTCCAACTCTTTCCTGAGTTTCCCGATAGCATCTAAGTCTGATGCATAATTTGGTTGGGCCTACGCTTCATAATGTAGCCTAGCATCCTCTTTCATGGACAAAGGAAACCATCTTGAACCTTAGATTCCAGAGCTCATGTTTTGAATTGATGACATCATCGATGACATCATCAATTCGTAACCACCTTTCATGAACCACCCTTGAAAACCTATATAAGAAGGGGTTGGCCACATTCATAATTCGTCTTGTCAATACCAGTCTTGGGAGCTCAAGGAGTCGTGACTGCCAAGTAAGTACTCTTCAAGTTCCAGTTCTAGTTCTTGTCTTGTTCCTTGTTCTAGTCTAGTTCTTGGACATCCTATCTTGTCCTCTTGTAATCTCGTAGTACGAGATCCTGTCAAGTTCTTTCTTGTATCTAGTTCATGTGCGAGAAGGGAGTTCTTGTAATCCAGACATCTTGCCTCATACTTACGATCCCGGGTTGTAGGAACTTCTGTATCATCTCTAGTCAAGTTATTCATACCTATCAGTCCCGCGTTGTGGGACATCTTGTATCCATCACGTATTCTTGTATTATTTTCCCTTTGTGGGTGTTCTTGTTACTAGAAGTGTATTTCCAAAACCTTGTCTACTATAGTCAGAGAGCACAATCTAGTGCTCCTCTAACATTTTGGCAAGAGTAGCTTCCATCCAAGACCAGTCATCATGGAGAATGCTTATGAACGGATTGGAGCATCAGTTCTGAGTCTCCAACAACAAGTCGAAGACCTAACTCATCGACAGACACAAATCGAGATGGGACATCTAGGGCATGTAGGTGCACTCCTCCAAGAATTACAAGAACAAATGGAGAGTCTTCAAACAAATCAAGGGAGTATGCAAGTAAATCAACAACCTAGTACATCCTTCATGAGGGAACCTAAGATCTGCATGCCAGAAAAGTTCGATGGTGATCGCACAAAGTTCCGGGGATTCTTGCAAAAAGTCAAATTGTACATCCGTATGCAGCCTAATAGATACCGTGATGATGCATCCAAGGTCTGTTTTATTCGAACCTTGCTCTACGGTCAAGCATTATCATGGTTCACCCTAATCTTGGAGAAGGATATGGCCGTACTTCATGACTATGAGGGGTTTCTTAGAGAGCTCATCGCCACATTTGGAGATGCAGACACGAGTCGAGTGGCAGAAACAAAACTTCGGAATCTACGACAAGGTAACCGCCCTGCCTCTACCTATGCAGCAGAATTTAGGCAGTTGATATGTGACCTCACTTGGCACAAAGATTATTTCATAAGCCAATTTAGATGGGGCTTAAGGGATGATGTGAAGGACCTTGTACTCACGATGCCAGAGGTGAAGACACTGAATAAATACATCAACCAAGCTATTCAATGTGATAACCGCCTTTTTGAAAGGAAACAAGAAAACCAAGTAGAAGGAAGACCTTGCCAATGGAAACCTTTCCAACCTACTCCTAGAGATGAGTCTATGCCCGAACCTATGCAGAAAGATGTAGCTTGGTTCCGGCCCCTAACACCATAAGAGAAACAAAGAAGGAGGGATAACAAGTTATGTCTGTATTGTGGAAACCTTGGCCACATTGTCGTTAATTGTCCCAACAAGAGAACGAACTCCAAAGTCGCAGCCACCCTTGTAGAGCAGGGAAACGAGGAAGTCCAGTTGTAAAAGAGACCATACAGCCGGAGCACAACAAAATGGTGTGTCAAAAAAAATGAATAGTTATAGTACAAAATCTGCTAGTGCTATGATGTGTTGGGGCTATGATGAAGGAGATGGGTATGTCTAGTTGCTATTTATGCCATGTAGCAACCACTACAATATACACCACAAACATAGCTCCCATATCAATTATCCATGCTACAACACTCTGTGAAGCTTGGTTCAATAGGAATCGAGTAGAATAAAAAGAGGCACATATCCATGTGGATAAGATGAATACCATCAAGACAATCATTTCTATTTTAGTAAGCAAGCATTGAATATGTTTCAACTTGATGTGAAGAATGTAATTCCAAATGGAAATATAGAAGGTAGTATACATAGATCAACCATTAGGATTTGAAGATCAGATCAAAGATGGTCATGTTTGCATGTGAAAGAAATCATTATTTGGTGTCAAGCAAGCCCCAAGGGCATTTTATAATAGGCTTGTAGAATATTTTACGATTTTCTTATGCTTGCAAGTGACATAAAGCATTATATGGTCTCAAACAAACCCCAAGGGCATGTATTGAAAGGCTCATAGAATATTCGACCAGTTGTGGATACAACCAAAGCAATGAGGATCCACCATTGTTCTACAAGAGAGAAGACGAAACATTTATCTACCTATGTCTGTATGTAGATGACTTTATTATTACAAGTGATCATGAAGAGAACATCAAGAATATCAAAGAGAAGCTTGGGAAGGCATTGAAGATCTTAAAACTTGGAGATCTCATATACTTCTAAGGTATTGAATTCATAGAAAAGGATAATGGTCTTTTTCTTACACATAGAAAGTATATCTTGGATGTATTGAAGTCGTATGGAATCACATGGTACAAACCATTGAGCAACCTAATGGATGTAAAGATACGATTGACACCAATGGAAGGTAATGAAGTTAAGAATCCACCTTTGTAGAGGTTTATAGTGAGCTATTTCATATCACAAGGCATCATTTAGCCTATAAAGTTGGTGGGATATCTAAATTCATTCACACACCTAGGGTCCCACATCTAATTGCAACTAAAAGAGTTCTCAGATATCTCAAATTTGCTTTCAAAGAAAGTCTTTTGTATCATTTCAAAGATGGATTGTAGGTGAAATCATATATAGATGCTGATTGAGATGAATTCCAAGAAGATAGGAGAATTAAAAGTGGATATGCATTGATGCTTGGTAAGAATGTCATCTCTTGGATGATAAAGAAGCAATCTAAAATTGCTCTATTTTCCACAAACATTGAACACAGCCTTAGGAGAAGTAACATGTGAGCTTATGTCGCTCAAGAAGCTGATGATTGAACTCAATTTGCAAATTAGTTAGTTTCCAATGGCGTGTGATAAAATGAGTAATGTGCACCTATCTAGCATCCCTATGTTCCATGCTAAGGAGCAAACACATATGTTTGTACGATCACTACATTAGGGAGAACCTTTTGGAAAGGAGGGTCAATTGCAACACATTAGTACCAAGCATCAATGTGGTGACATGCTCACCAAAGAACCAGATTCAATAAAGCTTACAGATTTCAAAAGGGGCATGTGATTGTTGGATCTAGGATGATCCGTTGGAGGCTGACACTTGAGGGAGAATGTTAAATTGTAAGCTCCAACCTTAGTATCTTCAGACACCTTGGATGGATGCAAGATGGAGGAATAAGAAGCAAGGAATCAACCATGTAAGTGTGTGTTAAAATTGGAACTGGAATACCTATTCATAACTCTCAATTATCACCTATCAGACTTAGGTTTGATCAAGCCTATACCTTAGGAGAATGGATCCCTATCATCTAGGGCATTTATTCAAGACTATATTTACACACAATGTAGTTCACATGGATGATCCTACATTTGTGGAAGCTCTCATAGGATTTGGATAAGCTAGTAGAGCCCTTGCTTAGCAAGCTTCCTCTTGCTTGAGTAATTTTTTTAGACTTTCGAGAGCCATATCTAGCTCACAAATTTTTGTGTGAAGGAATTCAAAAGCTCTAAGTATTAAGAAGATATTATTTACAATTTTTTATTCCTTATTTGTCATATTTGCCTTGTTAGAAATCTATCATTATATCCTAACCATGGTTTGGAGCTCATCCCGAAAATCTTTATATTCTAAGAGAAATCGATCAAGCAGCGAACGATGATCATAGTGTACACACCTAGTGAAGGCAGGTGATAGTCACCCTTGGATGCATTGGTTCTCTAAGTAGGAGAATCCACTTCGAGTTAGAGAACTTTCATAAGAAAGGTCTTATAGGAAAATTTGCATGTGCAGAAGAACTTGGGTTCAATCCTCAAGGGATCATATTATCATACATTTGAGTAGATATAGTTATCTCTAAGTGTACTTGTGAGGCCATCTATGCTTCTAGGTTGTATAGGGAAGGTTTACATTATTCCATCATAATCTAAACATTTTTTAAGAAATGTATGTGTTGTAGGCTCATCCTCTCAGCTACTAATGTTGGTTAAGATGCAACCAAAACTCTTTTAAGTAGAATAAAGTAATACAATAAAGATCTAATCAATATTAATACAAGAAATAAATCTCTTACAATCATTTGCCTCGTGAAATAATTCTAAAAAGTGAATGCAAAAGTACATTCAAGAAAAGAAATGAGAAAATTATATGACGTATACACCAATCACTTTGTAGGAAGACACTTTAATTGGAGGAGAAACCACGAACATAAGGGAATCAAGGATGGCAACAAGGAAGAGTGATGGATGCATGAATCTATGCACTGCTACTTTGAGGGAAAAAATTAGGCTAAGCCGGATGCAACTATAGCTGACCCATCAACTTAAGTTTTAAAAATCAATGATGATTATCCATTATTTTAACATAATTAACGCTTTGGTTGGTCTTTGAAGGAAGAATGCTTTCATGTAGCTGAAGTAGTAGGAGGAGATAGGAAAGAAATGTGTTCTTTGAACTTTAGAAGATAGCCTATGCAATCTTGTTTCGTCCTCTTCTAATGTAATTAGGACACTTTTTATTGGGAAGCCTTCATCTTAGTTTAGTTCTTAATTCAATATCTTAGCTTTCATCAACATTTTTCATTGTGTGTTAAATTTACAACAACAGTGTACACTTGTGTCCAACCTTATTTAAGTATATTGGAAATCCTTTTCGTCCTTATTTAAGTATATTTTAAATCCTCTTTGTTTCTCTTTGTTTTGTGCTTTATTTTTTCCTGATTCTCTTCACCCATGAAGTTTTCATTATTCGTAATCTTAATGTGTGCATTCATATTAATATCATTGATATCTCATGAAAAATATTTCTGTATATCGTTGAACACATGTCTACGGATATGATAATTTGAAGGAAGAATCTCGCATGCACTCTTTGGCTATGAGTGCTTTTATATTTCATGCAACCATATATAAAATCAAGTTCGTGTATTTCCACCTTTCTATCTGAATAGTTATGAAGCGGTTGCAAAAATCTTTTTCCTGTTTCACTTGGAACACACACTAAAAAATGGTGAAAGTTCCATGGGGTCTGTCTGGACCCAGCCTTACAATTTTGTACAACTCCTTTGACTTTAACGTCCATGAAAATTTTATTCTATTAGACAATTGAAAAGCAGATATTACATATGTGTTTTATTTATGAAATGTTTGCACACCAAAGGTACAATTTATGAAGATAGAAGAGAATGGGTTCCAACTTAAAAACAAAAAATTGTGGGTAGATCGGACCGAAACTAATGGCAAAGTGAGCTCGATTTATCAAGAGTTGATGCATGGTTGTAGTTTCTAACACATGCTGCTATCGAATTGGAGATTACTTTCTTTCGTATTCTAATGTACAGGCTGTAAATATTATCTTAAAGGCTACGAGGAAAAACTAAAAGTTGAAAATCTGTATCATAACCACATGACTTTTTTATGCTACAATGAACTATAATTTCTTAAAGAAGATTGATTTACTATGGTCCACTTACTACATCGTGAGTCCTCAGGGTTCCCTCATGCCTTATTCACTCGCTGTTGGATAACTTCATGTGTGAAAGAGAATTCTTCATTAACAATCTCCATGCTGTCTCTGCACATTAGGATGTGTGGTTGGGCCTTTTGCCTCTTGAAGTGGGGGCAAGGGTCCAACCCTTCTTTATGGCAAGGCATATGTGAGTGTAAGGGCATTGTAATGCCTTTGCGTAGTATTAAAAATAATTTCTTGGGGCAATCCCTCCTAGCGTAACCTTGGGGCAGTCTTATCCTTGATTTGTGGGATAGAGAGGTTCCCACTCAAGCAAAGGAGATTAAACTTTGATCTAACTTCCTCTTCAAAAGAAAAGAACAATTTCCATAGTGAACTTCCTCTTGAAAAGACAAAAACAATCTCCATGGTGCCTTATGTTGATCAAGGTAATAATTCGAAAATGTCACGGAAACATTCGATTGTGTCCTCTGCCTAAAGTACAAAAATTATTGGAATATTCATGATTAGAATATTACCCACAATAAGGGAAACAATACAAGAATATATGATTGATACAGAAATTCCCACAAAGCGAGGCTAAAAATATGCAACTAATTGAGTACAGAAGACAAAAAAAGATCCCACAAGAAGAGACTATTGGTATGAAAGAAGATATGTGGAATCCAAGTTCTCCCTTCACGATTGACAATTAACAATTAACTATCGACTAACCATAGTAGTTGAATTGACATGAGTCAAGACTTCATTTTCTTTTACAATCCGTTAAAGAGAGGCAAAAGAGGAGACGGACCGACCAAAAAGCAATATCAAAAGCTTGATTCTAGCAGAGTCAATCGTCGTTGCTACCAAGATACTCAGACTTCCCGTCCGAAGCCTCCCTCCCTTCCCCCACAACACACATACGCAAGCAGGTGTAGCAGAACGAATCCTAGCCGCGGAGCCCGAAGCGACCTCGCAATGAAGGAGGATGAGACGATAGCCGAAAACGTTGGGAGGTTCAATGTAGGTGGCCACGTTTACGGCATTCCAATCAGAAAGTTATGTATGTACGGAGAAGCCGACATTGCTAACAGACTTAAAGGTCTGCTTGGACAATAAAACAGAAGAGTCTTTTAGAAAACAGTATCGTTATCCCTCGCTTCTCTCGTTACCAGCGATTCTGTCATTGTCGCTCCGACAAGAGATCGTTAGAAGTCCCGAGTCATATGTTATTTCCAGGGAGAAAGCAAAGACCATTAGCATCCCCTTCGTTGAGGAATCATGTTCTACAAATACAGTGTGCTTTAGTTACAGTACGTCACTGAAAAAAGGCTATGCGACTTTGGTTTAGCGAGAAGCTTAGGCGTTGAAGGTTGATATCAGCGCAACATAAGCTGTTCTGTTGGAGAAAGCAAAGACTACTGAGGATACTACAGCTCCACTCTCATGTGTCCTTTCTGTATGCATGCGTATCTCATTGAAATTTCTCGCATGTATCTCTTTTATGGAAAGTGTTGGAAAATCTATTCCGACAATATTTTGTTTCTTCTCTGACTGCGAAAGAAACACTCATCTCTGATGTCATGGAGGACAAAAAGCTTAGTAGGGCAACGAGAAGTCTGTATTACAGCTCTACATCTTTCTTCTAGCGGAAGCAGCAGGAATAAAACGTTTTTATGCGCATGAACAAGAGAATGTGACGCATTTTTCAACGGTGTAACAGACTTTTCGATGTTTCATTATTTTTCTTTACAGCCGAAGTCCAGTTGGCAATCTTTTTTTTTGTTTTTTTAGAGTAGAATGAATTGAAAACACACTCACACACTCAACCTCTTAACGTTCAGAGGCATTTAACGTTCAGAGGCATCCATCTGTGAAAAACTCATACATACATGTACACTCAAGACTTCAACTCAAAATTTCGTTCGAGAGAGTAGAATGAATTGAAAACACACTCACACACTCAACCTTTTTAACGTATAGAGGCATCCATCTCTGAAAAACTCATAGATACATGTAGAGTCAAAGATACATGTAGAGTCAAGACTTCAACTCAAAATTTCATTCGAGAGACTTTAGGCGTCAAACCACTTGGCTACGCACGCTTGAACTGATTGGCGATCTTTTCTTCTTCCATTATGCTTGCATTGCATTTGTTTTCTGTTGGGGGGTCTCCATTGTGATCCCTCTTTTGATGAAGCAGCAATAAGTATACTCAGGAAAGAAACAAAAGTAAGAGGCCACTCAATAATGACATACTAGACATAAAGTGGATCCTTGGCTTTAAGACAATAACAGTCATGCGGAAACTGGCCGCATGCTACGCATATTACGAGCACATGTTTTATGCTGTCCGTTTATGTGCATTATTGTCTATTACATTGTCTTGCTTGGATGCACTTTGTTGCTGTATGTACGTGCGCTTGTATTACAAGACGTTTCTTCATTCTGCATGAAACTTCTTCCTATAAGAAACGTCGAACTTATAAAAACAACAGCAAACATCATTCGTCGAAATTAAGAAACGTGAGTCGTAGGTTGGATAATTTGAATATTGAAAATACGTTATTATCAGAAATTAACTGAAAACAATGACAAAAATATCATTATCTTATATATTAGCAGAAAGTATAAGCAATTATATATGAAACCACCTCTATAACCATCTCGTCTTTTTTTTTTGTTTTCTATAAACGGAGACATTGAATAATTCCATAGAAGAATGGAATAAAATTGAAGTTTTTTGTTGAGTGTTTCGGTGTATGAATTGAGAAAACATGAACTAATTATCATATCTGGCCCGATTTGAGAAGATATATATAGAAGGATCAAACATCTCATGTAATTCTTTCTTTATTTCCGGCAGCGAGGTCAGGATAACCTTGAGGGGATTCGTTTAAGATAACAGATGAGAGACACTTTTGATAACGAGGAGCATTAAAACAGAAGCATAAAGTTTTTTCTTTTGAAAGGTTTTTTAGCTGAGGCATAATCTCCAATGGTTTAATCAATAAATAAAGTTAATAATATAGTTAAGGGGTTAAGTGCCCATGAGATCCCTCGTATACCACAAAGCAGGGGCAGCATTGAACACGAATAGTAGTGAAAAAGTCTAAGAGCGAGCCGTGCGGGAAAAGGCACGAGTTTAATTCAAGTTTAGAGAATTTGAGTGATGTCTTCATCTCCCTTATGGGAAATCCATTAACTTTTTAGCTTGTTATTTTTCAAGATGAAGATCCTATGGTTTCCAAAAGAAGGGAATTTCTTACAACTATGTATTCTTCTAGCAAGCATGGCAACAAACTGAACAATTGGTCAGTCTTTCAGAACATCATAGAAATCGGCTGCACATGGTTATTTCCATATCTTACACAGATATTCCTCTCTAATACTCTTGCACAAGGAAACAAAGAAACCAATTTCTTCTCCCAAGATCCCTTGTTTCCAATTGACATGGTTCTTGAGCTTCAAAACCCCGCCAAGATCTTGCCAAATTGAGAGGGTCTTGGGGCAAGAGAAAAAGAGGTGGCTAACGTATCCTTTAGCACTATAGCAATGCTTACACCAATCGGAGGCCATCAAAATATTTTTAGCTTTGGCATTGATCCTGATTCGTCGCATAATAACTGATATTTTGTTGTCAATGAGGGGGTGCCATAGGTCCAAGAACTTGAATTCCAATCTCATACTAGACCAACCGAGATACCATCTCTTGTTGAGATTGCTATGTGAGTCCACCTACTTCTTAAGATTTTTTGCTTTTTCCAATTTGTGATCATTCATCCATTATAGCCCCTCAATGCAAGCGACACCATGACCAAGCAATAGGCATGACTTCGAGATCTCCAAGGATCAACCCCATGCCTTAAAAGGCACCACTCCTCATGGTCAATTCTTGTTGTTGGGTCAAAATCCTTGAACTTAATCCAATGTTTTGTTTATTGATTGCAGAGATGTTTCCACACATAAAATATTCCATAGCTTTTTTGACCCTTTCGTGGTCTATGAACTCAATTTCTTTGACTTCCCGTATGGGCAATCCAATAGAGTCATTCTCTTTGATCCCGGCTGCCCAATTCAAATCCGCATTCATTTTAATGTACTCTATCATTTTGATCCAAGTCTTCCACAAAGAGCAAACCAAGTCTAAGGAGTAACAGGAATACGAGAAAAGATTAGAGTAAGAAGGCTCACATCCTTCCATCGAGGGAGGCTTCTTAACGTAAGACATGATTTTTTTCTAAAAATCAGTTTAACCGATGATGCTTCGAATTTGCCCCACGCTTTGATCATCCATTTGGCGGCGCGTTTATGAGCCATACCAACAGCTTCCAAACTTCCCAAATCATTGTTTTCTTTTTGGTTTGAACATATATACCATTTGACCTTGGGCATAGCTTTTCTATTGGGATCCACTGCCCAAAGAAAGTTCCAACAAGTGCTTTCCAATTTTTTGACTCTTTGCCTTTCGGCCTCTAGCAAGTAAGAAAGTAAATCATAGATGAAAACAAAAAGTTGTTAATCACCATAGCGCATCTATTAGGTTGAGCTGCATCTCTTTCCAATAGAAAAAAGTTGCTCCAGTTTGGAAGGAACCCGATTCCATCTTCGCCCTAGAGAAACATCAAAACTCATCGATATTTCCAACAATTTAAAGATTTACCCGCAATGAGGCACCAAATATGATCAACATTTGGAGGGTGGGCCGTGTGATGACTATGAAGGTGATCTAAGAGTGGTTAATTCTAGAACCAGAAGTAATGCAGAAGATGTTAAGGCACTACCTCAAGGTCGGAATGCTAGTGTTATAACTACAAAGAAAAGCATTTGTGTCATTCACGAAGAGCCTCAATAACGTCGGTTTCTGGCAGCCATGTTTTCATGAGGACATTGGGGTGGACGTTCCCAGAAGCTTTCAAATAACAGTACAAAGTTTCCATTGCCATCTTTGAGGATCAGTATCAAAATAATATATCACATAATATCACAATATTGAAGACCAATAGAAAGTTTTCATTGCCATTGTTGAGGACCAGTATTACAATAATATCTATCTCTTTCTTCATAACACATGCATGTCAAGGAGAAATATTCATATCTAAGACTCTCTTGTGTCCTTATAAGAGATTATGTTTGATATATACTCGTGCAAATCACGCCTACTGTTTTTGTTTTTATCGAGGATGTTTTAATGAAGTCCGTATGAAGCTTTCTTTTGTGTTCTAGGGTCACGAAAATCAGATCTCTATGATTTCATGAGTGCATATGCGCATGATACGTTCGTTCCATGTGATGAGATCGTGCTCATTTCTAAGAGTCCTTTAGCCTTGCATCTACCATAACAAATTCCTTTTGAGTCGTGCACATGAACAATCCAGCATTATTAGCGTCTACGCTGATGTGAGTGAGCACATTGGATAAAGTTAGTAACATTTGTCAATAAGATTACTCAAATTGTGATAACATCATGTATTCATAAAAATTTGTTTTCAAGAGCCTTATTAAATCTTCTTGCTTAGTAGTCCCTTCTGTCTTAGTGATCGCACAAGAAATTTGTATTTTGCTCAGATGACATCTTTTAGAAACACAACACAACACTTTATAATTTGGCATCCTTCACTCGATGGAGGATTTTCTAGAGCTAAAGTTTTTTTGCATACCACTAGAGGTAAAATTTTCTTGCATACCACGATTAATTTATGCATCAATTACGATTGAAAATATCATGAAATTAGAGAACTTTCTTCGCTCTCATAATGTCTTCCATTTTCATACCATTTCTTTAGTTCATAGATTTTGGATGCGGGTCTTCCTAGACAAGAAGGAGGAAAATGTCAAGCGTTTTTCATGCATTGACTTTATGCATAAAAAGATACAAGTCATCATACTCCACACTAAGGCTCTGATCACTGTCTTTAAAAATTATCGACTTCATACTTCACACTAAGGCTCTGTTCAGTGTCTTTAAAAATTTTCCAAATTCTTTAAGACTGAGACCAAAGAGTCTTCTTAAGATGATAGATTGTGGACCAAAATTTTGGCTCTTCGAATATTTTCTTTCTTGGCTTCCTTGATGCTAGATACATCGAACAAGATGAGTTCATTTTATCTCACTCTTATTGTTCATTTCTAATGCGGCTTCATCTTGGTCCAAGCTTACATGAGGGAAAGAATCAAGTTAAGACCTTTGGGGATCAAAAAGATGAGGGAAAAGAGACGAGACCGTAAAACCCTTTCAGGCACAATCTCAAAATGAAAAGAAAATGGTTAAATTTTCCCGGTGAGATTCTAAAAAAATAGGTAATTTTGTCCCTTTGTATCAAACATATATATAGGTTTTGGTATTTGAACTCAAATTATTGAAATATAGTAAATCCTTTGCATTTGGGTATTTGGTTACTAGACATGGTTGAAAGCAATGACGTATTTTGTATGACAATCTAGATCATAGTAATTACCTATTGTGGGCATATATGATGCAAATTGTAGTGATATCAAAGGTCATGTGGAATATTGTGCAAGGTGTTGAAAAAGGTCCTCTTAGACCTATAAATACGTTGATTGAAGCTGATGTAGATGCTTTGAGGATGGTGATCTTCAATTTCTTAGTTGTGTTGCACTTCTTGTTAAACTTACTATAAAGCAACTTTGTTGGGATGATAGAGATGCGCACATGCATTGATAGTTTGATGTATTAAACATGACATCATTCCGCATATATATTCCTACAAGATAGGAGAAGATTCTTATGATACTCTTATAAATGAGTCCCATGTTTCTTGCCTCTGAAAGAGTTGGAGAGTGAGTATATGAATAAACACAGTTTAATGGATAATTTTTCTACTCGGATCAAAGATTTGAGACATTATTTCAATTGCGTTGATCAATTCTTATCAGAGAGTTCACTTGTGCATAATGTTTTTAATCAAATTTTAGATTCATATAAGAGATTTTCTTCCACTCTTTTGTTGATCAGCTATACTTTGCCTATGCACCTTCAAGTAGGAATCCCCCAATAGGTATGTTTATAAGTACCTTTGTTCACTCAGACTTATCATTCTTGGATTTTCAATGGAATGGATCCAAGAAATTTTGGTCACGCAAACTAGAAAATGAGCCTAGGATCACTCCATATCCACTTGTACTCCTATCTTATTCGGATCTGATCCAATCAACATTTGTATATGTTTTTACTTGATAAAGCTATAATATGACTTCATTCAAACTACCCTTGGGATATATGAATACTCTTTTAGCTCCAAGTAAATGAAAAACCCTAGATGTGTGCATAAATTGAGATAGCTTACAAACTGCATATGATACGTCAATTCTTATGATAGTGGCATAGTTCAAAGAGCCCACTATTGACATGTATAAAATTGCATCATAAAATTCATTACCTTCTATTCATTTGAATTTAATATTGACATATGTTGGGTTGCTCAATGGTTTGCAACCTTTAAGTCCATACTCTATTCAACACATATAAGATGTATTTCTTGTGCATGAGTCAAATACCATTATCTCTATATATGACTTCAATACCTAAGATATATCTTAGATCTCCAAGGTCGCAAATCTTGAACTTCTTCTTAAGACTTCGCTTAATGTCCTTGATACCTTCTTCATGATCACCCATAATAATCAAGTCATCTACATCCACACACAAATAGAGAGATGCTTTGCCTTCTCTTTTGTGAAATATTCCTGGATTAGCTTTGCTTTGTTTGTATCCTCAACTCATCAAGTAGTTTACAAACCTTTGATTCCATTCCATGGGTGCTTGCTTAGGCCCATATAGTTCCTTCTTTAACTTGAAAACATAACCTCATTTGATTTTATTTGCAATCCCCAATGTTTGGTCCATGTTAACTACCTCTTGATGTGACATTCTCACATGAACTTTTACTTCTAATCATTTAAAAAGGTTATTCATCTTCAGTCTTCTTTGAAGTGAGTGAAGACGAGCTCAATCTTTTCACCGGATGCTTGGGCATCAGCTTCCTCTGCTCATATTGATACAGTTTGGAATTCATTGTTCTCAATTGACCCTTTCCTCATAAGTGATGATCTCCATGGTCTAGAATGTGGTGATGATTCTATGTTTTCTCTTGAGTCATTTAAGTTATCCAATTCAGAGTGCAATGCTGCTCAACCAAATGCACCTCTTGATCTCCCATCTGATCCAGCCATTGATCTCCCTTTTGACTCAAGTGCATGTGGAGCAAAGGAAAGGCAAAGCAGGCTCAATCTACATTTTAAAAGAAGGCCTCGTGAAGTAAGTAAAAAAATATTTGAATTTCTTACTTTAGATAGATAGATTGCATTGGATATTGTGAAGCATTGTTTTGGTTTAAAATGTTTGTACAATTTAGGAATGAAGAAACTAAAGCACCTAAGAGAGAAATTCCTCCATTTAGATAGTGAAAGGCAGGATATATACCTTGTTTCTCACATGCAAATGGTTGAGGATTACATGTCAGTAACATGTGTTCCCTTTGAATATTTCTTTACTCAAGGGATGCGATGTTGTAGGGTTGCATTTAGAATTGCAATGGGTGTGGGAAATTTTAGAATACATAGGGTTCAACAGGGTCTTATGAATGGGGATCTCATTTTGGATACGTTCCATGTTGGGACCAAAGGATCTTGGACGTCATGCAATGAATTGGATGATGAACTATTTTAGCTTGCATTGTGAGGTTATGCCTACAAGTGGAAGGTTGCACTTGTCAGATAACTTTACTCGTCGAGAGGTATTTCAAATATATAGAGAAGACATGGAAAATAGAAATGAGAAGTATGTGTTGTATCGTCACTTTACTCGATTATGGAACCAAGAGTTTAACAATGTGTCTATTCCTTGTAAAGTTAGAATGGGTGAATATTCAGTTTGCACCACTTTGAAAAACATGGCAAAGGGGGCTACAACACCACAAGAAAAAGATAATTTTAAAAACCTTCTAAACAACCATCGTGAGAATCAAGCTTTAGAGGGAAAGAAAGCAATTCATCATCAAAGTAAAGCACTCAGAAATCCGGAGCGTTATATGTGTTTGTTGATTGATGGTATTGATAAAAAACAAACTTGTTTGCCACATTTTTATCGCATCCATAAGGACATTGGAGATGAAGTCCTTGTGCAAATGCATTTGGTTGGTGCTTTGGTATACCATGGAACTCTAATGTCCAAGGTCTTCTTCACATATCCGAATGTGCATAATGATCCAAACCTTATAGTTACTGTCATTCATCGGGTTTTGCAATCATGGAAGGGTCTTTTGCCACCAACTCTATATTTGCAACTTGATAATCTTGCAAGAGAGAATAAAAACTCTACAGTCTTTGGATATTTATGCATGCTTGTTGATAAACAGGTATTTCAGAAGTTCAACGTAATTTTCCTTCTGGTTGGGCACACTCATGATCACATGCATTGATCAAATATTCAGTACGTTCTCTAAGAAGTTGGCACATAAGAATGCTTTTACTCTTCCGATTTTATCTGAGCTGATTTCAGAAGCATATACTCCAAAACTAGAAGTTCAACACCTCACACAAATTTATAACTTTAAGCACTTTTGCTCAATTGGCCTTGATAACAGTGCTAAGGTTTTGGCTCCATTGCACAATATTAGTTTCAACCATGTATTCTTGATGAGGAGGGTTGATGAAATAACCCTTTTATTTGCAAAGCAATATTCATCTTCTCATGGGTGAGAGCCTAAAGAGGGATGTAGATTCTTATTGTCGGTGCCTAATTTGTCTGTGTATGGTGCAGAACAATCACCATATGAAGATAAAACCATTACAAAAAGATGTGGAAATGTGGTTGATCAAACTAAAAGCTAGGCTCAAAAAAGAAAAAGAATATTCAAATCACATCCACTCTTAAAATGGATGATGTAGATATTCTTGTTTATGATTTTTCCTTGACAAAAATAGGTCATTTGAGGAAAGCAACCATCAATATGATAAAGCAAAAGCTTCCAGATGTATGTGGTACAACAAATCATAGGCAAACAAGAAGATTTCTACATGATCCTGCAGAATTTGGTATGTACGTGGATAAAGATAGAGCTCTTGTGGATATAGAAGAAGAAGAAGACAGCTCTCAACAGTGTGAGGCTGAATCAAGTGCATCAGATGATGATGGTGTAGACATAGATTGACATAGTTGTGAGTCTCATTAAATCTATGTAACATTTTTAGTGCTTATGTAAATGCCTCGAAGTAGTTTGCTTATCGAAACCATGTTTCATAGCAGTTTTGAATAACAATCGGATATCCACCCATTGAAAATATATCTTAAATGTTATTTTTGTATAAGAATTATTTAGTTTTACATTCTTTACATAGATTTTAGACATGTCAATGTCTTATCATATAGATTTTGGAACATGTCAATCACTTATCATATAGATTTTGGACATGTCAATGTCTTATCTAGTGAAATTTTGACTACATTTTGAGCTCTTTTTTAATGAAAAAATTTCAAAAAAAGTCAAGAAATCACATGTTTTCACTTCATTTTTAAAATATATGTATACTGGTATAAAGGGATCCCAAACACAAGATGCAATTTGCTTGATTTTTGAAGAGGGTGTTCTCTTTTTATGACATAGTTCTCGTTTGTTACGACTCGCTCTTAAAAGCATCTTATATAAAGTTGATACATCTTCCAATGCTTGCTAGTTGCAATTTTAATGATTTTTTTGATTGTGGTTATTTTAGCCACATGGTCATAGTCCACTCAATATGTTTGAGCAAAGCCTCTACCTACAAGCATTGCTTTGTACCTAAAAGTTGCTACCTTCTTTAACCCGCAAAACATATTCTCCTCTAATTTTATCTACAACCCCTAATCGATGGTCCATGTATACCACCCCCTTTAGCTTTCCAAATAGAAAGGAATTCCTCATATCACGTTGATACATCTTCAAATGCATTCTAGCTACAATTGTAACGATTTTTTTTATTGTAGTCATGTCATCTTGGCAACAAGGCTAAAGTTCACTTGATAGTCGACTCAACATGTTTGGGCAAAGCCTCTACATAGAAGAATTGCTTTATAACTTAGAATGATACCATCTAAGTACTTCTTTACATTATATACCTACTTGTTCCTAATGACCTTCATGTCTCTTCCTTTCTAGGTCTTTCCATTGAACCAACAATTTTGAGTGGTGTGGTTGGTCTTATCATAGATGGCACAAGGTTGAACATTCAGAACTTTGGCTTTGTCATGCTTTGGTCCCTTCTTCTCGCTTTCCAGTTGCTCTTGCCTATGAAGTTGGCTTGGGAAGTATCCTCTTCATCTTCTTCCTTTTGTTTGCCTTTCAAATCCTTATCCTTCTTATTTTCATATAGATCACTAGTTGAATTGCCATGATAGGAGTCCCCTTCATTTGTGCTATTGTTGGCCTCTTGATTGAAGAGTTTTCCAAGCAAGATATTGAATTCTAGAGTTTGAAAGAAAGAGAGAGAGAGAGAGAGAGAGAGATTTTGTATGACTAACTATAGTTTGGCTTCTCTGAGTAAGAAAGCACCTATAAATTTTTGAGTTTTTCATAGCTATGAGAACAACTAATTAAAGTTATGTGTATGAGACTCTCTCTTCCATCTCCAGACTATGCCTACTTTGTAATGATCTTAAAAGTTCAGTTTTCCCAAGCAAGTCGATGTGGCATTGAGATTGAGATGATATGTCATTGTTTTATGTATATGCTTCAACTACTTCTATAAAGTTTTTCAAAATAGGAGGTTGTTGGATCAATTTGATGCTTGGCATTGAGTTGTAGTTGATAGCTCCTTATTTTCTATGCATATGATTCACCTGTTAATTTCATGCTTGAAAATATGAGGTTTTATGTGGGAATTCGATGCCTGGCACTGAATTCGTGCTGAAAAGTCCACTTTTATGCAGCAACTCAATGCTACACATCAAATGTGCAATATAGGGACAAAATTTGTGGTTAAACAAGAAAGGTGTTCTATTTGATAGCTCAGATAGGGTCAACTTGTGAATGTCATAACGTGGTATGTAGTGCAAAGTTTTTGGCAAGCAATAGATTGTTGGAAAGCTCTTCTCTTCTACCGTCATTCACAAACAAATCTCGGCAAAATAAAATTCACAATAATTCATTTCTCATGATGTTTCATACATGAACATCTTCTTCATTTGGTTGAACGTGTTCCAAAGATGATTCTTTCTTGCTTTTGTACTAGTAGAAAAGAAAGTATCTAGGGCATCCCAAGTCTCTTGAGATCTCTTGCATCCTCTAATATGTGGTAATACAAATTCAAAGATAGAGATTAGTATGTATGACCTTGCTTGAGTATCCATTGCACACCAAAGTAGGAGCTTATCTATGTCCTCTTGTGTAGGTCCTCATTTGGATCTTGGAATAGGCAAAACTTCATCACCTATTACAGAACCATAAAGATTTCTACCTTGCAAATAGGCCTGCATTCGGATTTGCCAAGCTATATACTTGTGTCCATCCAGCTTCTGAATCATTAAAGGAAAGTTGTTACCCATCTTGATCTAGCTCTGATACCACGAAAAGAACTTGGAGAAGCTTGTAGGAGGTAGGAAAGTGAGTTGCAAAGTCACAAAGTTTGGTCCAACCAACCAGCACAAGACCAGCATTTGAGCTTATGGAAACTCAAATATACCCTATAGGCATGAGATACATGCAATAAAATGCACTATGTAATTGCGAGCATCAAGGAGAAAGAGTTGCTATAAAACAAATAGGTTTGTACATAGGAAAAAATCCTTTTGAAGGGGTGATACACATATGCTTGAGTGAATAGATGCACAATAGTACAAGAAATAAGAAAAATATGCTTCTGAAATGAACTTGACACTCAACAATGGTACCTCCTATTTTTCAAGCATGTGTAGAGATAGACCATAAGAAAGAAAAATTAAGATTTCTCCCATTAAACAACAGAAAATGCATTGGAAATTTATGGACATAGACTAAAAACTATTAAATTTCTAATGGGTGCTTAGTCATCCAATGTGGAGATATGTAGAGAGAGCAGCAGCCTTTAAAAGCTTACTATTGCTTAAGAAGATGATGCAAAAAAATGAAGGAGCAAGATAATGATGGCCAGAATTGTATGTATATTGCTTCCATGTAATGTACAAGTGATTTGAAGTTTTTATATAGGCTCTCGAAGTGCTCTACAACTTCTAGAAGCAGATTTTGAAATCAAATGAAGGCGGGATCATTTGTTGGGGGGAAACAATTCACTTTCCTACAATCTTGGAAAAATGTAGATCTAGTTTGATCTACTTTTGGGTGATTGAATGATTCATTGATTAGAACTCCAGTAGCTCCACTTCTTAAAAGTTTAGTTCTCTTTTTCTACTTTTACATGTGCAAAGATCTAGGGGTTTGCAATTGTAAATGATCCATAAAAAACTTTTAAAAAATACAATAAATTAGCATAAGTAAAAGAAATTTTCAACTTAATATTCTTTTGATGTAATCCGAATGATAGATTTTTGATGTAGATCGAGTCCACCTCAAGCATAGTGTAAGCTTGATGTTCCAACATGTTTAACCACATGAAACTAGCCTCCTCTTTGATCTCTACCAACTTTAGGTGAAGCTTGGCTTAGTCCCAAATCTCCTTCTCATGAGCATTGATGAACCCCCATTATTCCCCTATCTATAAGAAAGGGCCTCAAACATATTAAAGTCCCAACAAAAAATAACCTTGAGGGGCAAAGAGTCCAATGATTGCCAAGTGATGTTTCTTTCGTAATGATATTGGCAGCATACACAACGCCAATGGTAAATGGAAAAGGGCCCCCAATGATATGATTTGATTTATGTTCATTTGTAGTCATATGTGTAGACATATAACACTGAGTCACAACAAAGGAGAACAAAGACATATTCTCTATTCATTTTTACCTAAAGACCATGATATCAAGCAATAAAGTGGGCATTTTACAATATCTAGAAAGCATCACTTGTTCTTGCTTGTAAATATTGTCACTAGAAGCTTGATCTCATATCCCAAGTAGTCAAGATAGATATAATAAAATACTTGGTGCCATGAAAACTAGTTGTTCAGCATGATCAAGAATCCCACATCATGATCTTTGACAAGAGATTAGAGTTGAAGGTACAAGTAAGAGTTCAGGAAGCTCCTTCATTACATCTATAACCTCAACAAGCACAAATTATAGCTGATTAAAAGCTACTCAAAAATCAGAGTACATGTGTTGCAAAAATCGGAACATTTTAACAAGGCAATTAAGACCATCCCCTTTGTATAGTTAAGATCGTCATTGAATGATGGGCCATATTCACAGAATATGAAATAAATTTCACAAAAGCATTCCCAAGAGAAGATTATAATCAACAAAATTATACTAAGAAACATTCACACATTCATCAGAGAAATGCTCAAGATAAGTCAAGCTCAACACAAAGTGGAAGCAGAACTCGACATTATATTTCTATTAAAATGATGGTTTACATTTCATGTGTTTTACAAGAGTAATATAAATCTACAATAGAAGCTGATCATAGCTTTCCTCGGGCTCAAGCATAATGGGATCCTCTGGAACATTAGAACACATCTCCTGCCTCTCTTGCTCCAAGATTGGCTCTTCAAGGTCAGCCATGTCCCCCAGTTCATCTGCAAGTGGGGGAACAGGCTCCCTTGAAGCCGGTTGGAATCTCTCCGTGTCTACAATGTGCTTCCTTCCAACCTCTTGGTCTTCATCTGGGCATTCATTCAGCCCATTGATTCTCATTCTAATGAAGCTCACTTGAGCATCATCCTTCTCCAGAGCTACGCAGTGCCTGAACATCTCTAAGGAGCAAGCCAGAGTCGTTCCTAAAACAACAGAAAACCACTTAGAGGCCAATCAACATGATGACTAATGAAAATTGTTAAAATTGAAATTACCTGTGCCCAAAAAAAGGTCTAGGACCCAGTCATCATCATTGGAGAATAGTTGAAGCAATCTCATTATGAGCATTTGTGGCTTCTAATAGGGGTTAACCAATGTCTTGTCCCCAGCTACATGACGAAGTTTCTTGGTAACGGCTGGGAACATGAGAACATTTGAGATCCCATTCTCATTGCAATGCTCCCTGACTCTCTTTTTGCTTACTTCATCATAATAGCCAATTGTAATGCATTCAGTGGAGCTCACAAACCTATGCAAAGGAGTGTGATTGACGTTTTTTTTTCACCCTGCCAAAATGTAACACAGAGCATCATTAAAGCCATGGAGATAGAAAGAAGATTACTTACCACATGAGGCACTCCACAGCATGACATCTTGCCTTCAGAGCAGTTGAAACAGAGAAAGACTGGTCTTTGCTATGGAAAATTACTATCCTCCGAAGAGGAGACATAGTCAACTCTGCAAAATTAGTGACCATCTTCCGAATCTGAGGGTGTTTGAAGGGTTCATCGTCATTAACTGATCCCAACATCCTAAATCCATAGGGTATGTCTACTATGAGAAGGGAGAAATGCTTTCTAGGCACAACAGAACAAATGTTATTTACATCACTATAGAATACATGGTAATATACAGGCCTAAGGGGGTCTAGGGGATTGGAGAAACATTTCAGATCAATTTCATCATCCACATCAATCTCCTTGGCTTTCAGTCTAGATTTCTCATGACTTGCTCTTTGAATGTGAGCCAGGAATGCAGGGGGGCAATCATCTAGTAGCTCTGCAGACTTACGTTTCTTTGGTTTCTGCAATATAAAGTGGAAAGACAATTAAATGAGCTCTTCAATACAGCAAACAAAACATAAGGAATCGATGCATGGCATCGATTTCATGTGTGGGTAGATGCTGGGCATCAACTTTCTACTGAAAGTTGATGCCTGGCATCGACTTTGGGACATAAGTCGATGCCTATCATCGACTTTGGGACATAAGTCGATGCCTATCATCGACTTTGGGACATAAGTCGATGCCTGGCATCGACTTATGCCACGAGGTCGATGCCAGACATTGACTTATGCCCCCAAGTCAATGCCAGGAATCGACTTATGCCAGGAGGTCAATGCCAGGCATCAACTTTTGTCAGCAGGTCGATGCCAGGCATCGAATTTAGCAGTAAGTCGATTCCAGGCATCGAATTCCTACTAAAAGCCTGGCATCAAATTGGTTAGGTGAATTAAGGCATCTAGACTAATAGCAAACCATGCATGAACTCTGGAAGAGAACCTACCAAATCACGAAACAGGATAAAATATTCTGATAAAGCTTTGTAGGATGATGTGGTTGGATAGTCTGCTTGGACCTCTGTCCAAGAAAAGCAACCCAGCCTCTTCATCATCACCTCCTGAATCTTCATGTATACTTTATGACTACAGTCACAGAAATGAAAAAGAGACTAGGTTAGACTAGAAACACGGGAGGAGGGAAAAAGGATCTGAGAATAACATGCATACTTATTGAGCTCAGTCACCATCTCCTCCAGGCTTAACTCCTTGGAGATTACCCTTGTCAAAAATGATATAATCAATGTATCATCCTTGATTCCTTGAAGAGCCCTCCATGGTGTCAACTTCATGTCCTCAGGAGCCTCTTCAATTGAGAGGTCAAGTTTCCTTCCCTTTCCCTTCAGATCAACCTGTGGGTCTGGCCTCAACTTTCCTTGCTTCTGGACCTTGACCTCCTTGTTCTCCCACATTGTGAAAATTTTATCCTGCAGATCCCAGATCTCACCTATTCTGAATGCCAGTTGAAACCATGGATCATATTTCCTCAAAGCATCAGACTTTCTATTCTCATCCAGTGCAATTCCAACCTCAATAATGCATTGCTTTCGTAGATTGGGATGTATTCTTCCAGCTTCCTTCACGAGACAATCTTCATATTCATGGTGGAAGAACCGAATTTTCTCTATGGAGGACATTTTTTGCCTGTAGTCATTGTCATTGTTGTGATCCCAAGCAAGAAGCTTGGATTCCTCAGTTGTAAGACCAACATATATCTTGCACTCTGCATACCTAAAGAAGAATGTGGTAGGGTGCTTCCACTAGCTGTCTGCGGGCCTCTGCAGAGTGTGAACCTCCAATCACATAATCTGTATAATCCTCAACCAAACCCTCATTGAGCTCCTCCACAGAGCTGCACTCATTCGGATCCACCATGACAAGGAATGGCACAATAATAGCATGAGGATTTATTTTCATTTTCTTCTTAAGATTTTGCACGTGCAAATTGTGTGGCTCCCTGATCTCAAGGGGCCTCCTCCTTGTGACTGGATCTATTGGTGGCCTATGGATGATATGATTGGCAGGTGGAACAACTGCCCCTTCTTCACAACTTTTCTTCTAGCTATGTCCTCCGTCATCTTGTTCTGCTCAGTACCAAGAACACCCGAGGCAAGCTCTCCACCAGGTGCAGCTATTATATCCTCAGAGCTAGAGCTTGAGTCAGAAGACTCCTCATCTGCAATTCTCTTCTTTTTCTTCTGGAACTTTTTCTGCACGCTCTGCTTACCCCTTGCCTTTACAGGGGTTGTCATCTTCTGTTGTGTTGGCATGATGTTGCCCTGGATCCATGGCATCAAGTCCTTGATAAGATTCACTGAGTCCCTACACATCTCTGCAATCCCATCTGGAGCACAGCACTCTAGGCACAAGAAATCCATCTTGCATATAACATTTCTTAAACCTTTCAATGTCTCTACTAGGACAAGGAGGTTGTCAGAATCCTCATCTTCATAATCCAATTTGTACACAAGGCCATACTGAAAACCCTGTGCAGTCGTGATCTTTCCTCTCCCATATGCCCCTGCGAACACAAGAAGGATTCCATTCTTTTCTTCAACATACTGAAGGCACCACTCCAGGTTTGTCATGTCTCGCAATGGACGATCTGTCCTTAAGACCTTTGCGTCCCTTGACCTTTCCTTCCTAGTTGTATCATCCTCAGGAATTTTGATGCTACTCTGTCCACCAGAGGATATTCCAACCGGATTGCTGGCCTTCTCAGAGGATAAGGATGCAATAATTTTGTTTGGTTTTGCTTGGTGACCAATGCCTTTGTCACGTTGCTGATCAGCAGAGCTCATGGTCACTCTCAGCTTCTTGAAGGGCCTCTCACTCTTTGACTCAGCATCCCTGAAGGGGCTTGGAAATATCAGCTCATGCGTTATTGTGTTTTTCAAGGGTCCAAGTCTATGCTAGGCATCCACGTTTAGGTGCAAGTCGATGCCAAGCATCGACTTTGTGTGCAATTCGATGCCAGGCATCGACTTGAGGGTGTCGACTTGCACACAAAGTCGATGCCTGGCATCGACTTGCACCTAAAAGTCGATGTGTGGCATCGACTTGCACCTAAAAGTCGATGCCTGGCATCGACTTTGCACCCTAAAGGCGATGCCTGGCATCGACTTTCAGGCCACATTCGATGCCTGGCATCGACTTTCAGGCCACATTCGATGCCAGGCATCGACTTGAGGGTGCAAGTCGATGCTAGGCATCGACTTGAGGGTACAACGCGATGCCAGGCATCGACTTGAGGGTACAACTCGATGCCAGGCATCGACTTGCACACAAAGTTGATGCCTGGCATCGACTTGCACCTAAAAGTCGATGCCTGGCATCGACTTACACCATTAGGTCGATGCCTGGCAGCGAGTTGTACCCTCATTGGATCTATATTTTAGGAGCTAAGAAAAATAAAAACCTAGAAAGCATACTATTTACTCAAACATGCAAAAGGAATCTTTTAGGAATCTTTTTTTGTGGTATGATTTTGTCTACCTCTTGGTACTCTTGCCAACATTCTTCTTCTCCATGAGAGTTGCCTTGCAGGTATGCTAAGCTCTGTGCTCCATGGCTGTCTGTGCTCTGTTGCTCTCTCTTGCTCGTGGATTTTGAAAATGAGAATGATCTCCTCCTCTGCTATTTATAGGCAATTGGGTAACTTGAACCAGAGACTAACTGGATCTAACTGAATGAATCCAGTTGCTAACTATATCTGTCAACTTATCTAACCAGGAAATACCACTCACACAAATAGGCTGTTTCACCTCGACTTTAATGAAATATTCATAGAACCTTGCAACTATTTACATACATTTGCATGGAATTTACACTTCAATGGCAAGAGTATGGTATGTACATGAGGAAGTCCAATCTCATGTATAAATTGTTTCTTAGAATCTCTTGCTTGGGAAAAAAATCAAGTCTAAGTTGTGTTGAATATGGGAGATTACTGACATCTTTATAGTTTTATCCTTCTCACTTCAGTTCATATTCACATTTATCTTGTAACACATTGTTGAAAAGCAAAACCAATGTATGAATATACGTTCAACAAAGAACTTTGGGGTAATTTCGACAAAATAGGTTGGTAATTTCAACAAAATAGCTTGGTAATTTCAAACGTCACTCATTTTCTTTGCATCCAACGTTCAGGAAAATCGTAGATTCAAAATTCATTTGAAAATCTTTTGTAACAAGCATATACTTAATTCTTACATATAATTCTTACATACACTTTTCCATATACTTCTTACATATACTTTTCCATGTACCTCTTTTACACATAATTCCTTTTTAATATACTTTCATCTACCTCTTTGAGATCTAGCCAAGACCACAATAAAACCTAATCCTTGAAATCTTAACCAAAGGTAAAATTTCTTCTTGTAAAGTCTTCAATGGCACTACTCCAAACAATTTTAATATCTAATCGAGTTGGAACTCAACTTGGATATATTTTGATTCACTCATAATGCTAAGACTCAATGACTCATATCTAGTTAGAAATCAACTGTGTATCTCATCTTTCAAAAGTGAATCAAATATTTGGTTCCCTTATTAGTGTATATTTGAGTAATTAAGTAATTTTATGTAATTTGATGTTTAATGTAATTTAATGTACTTTAATGAACTTTTGATTTCATATCTACTTGATGTGACATTTGATGTGACATCTTCACTTGATCTCGGATTTCTACTTATTTAAAAAGGTCATTCATCTTCAGTCTTCTGTGAACTGAGTGAAGATGAGCTCAATCTTTTCAGTGGATGCTTGGGCATCAGCTTCCTCTGCTCATATTGATACAGTTTCGGATTCATTGTTCTCAGTTGACCCTTTCCACATAAGTGATGATCCCTATGGTTTAGAACGTGCTGATGATTCTATGTTTTCTGTTGAGTCATTTAAGTTATCCAATTCATAGTGCAATGCTGCTCAACCAAATGCACCTCTTGATCTCCCATCTGATCCAACCATTGATCTCCCTTCTGCCTTAAGTGCATGTGGAGCAACGGAAAAGCAAAGCAAGCTCAATCTATGATTTAAAAGAAGGCCTCGTGAAGTAAGTCAAAAAAGATTTAAATTTCTTACTTCAGATAGACAGATTGCATTGGATATTGTGAAGCATTGTTGTGGTTTGAAATTTTTGTACAATTAAGGAATGAAGAAACTGAAGCACCTAAGAGAAAAATTCCTCCATTTAGATAGTGAAAGGCAGGATATATACCTTGTTTCTTGCATGCAAATGATTGAGGATAACATGTCACTAACACGTGTTGCTTTTGAATATTTCTTTAGTCAAGGGATGCGATGTTGTAGGGCTGCATTTAAAATTGCAATGGGTGTGGGAAATTTTAGAATACATAGGGTTCAACAGGGGCTTTTGAATGGAAAGAATAATTTTAAAAACCTTCTTAACAACCATCGTGAGAGTCAAGCTTTAGAGAGAAAGAAAGCAATTCATCATTGAAGTAAAGAACTCAGAAATCCAGAGCGTTATATGTATTTGTTGATCGATGGTATGGATAAAAAAAAAACCTTGTTTGCCACATTTTTATCGCATCCCTAAGGACATTGGAGATGAAGTCCTTGTGCAAATGCATTTGGTTGGTGCTTTGGTATACAATGGAACTGTAATGTCCAAGGTTTTCTTCACATATCCAAATGTGCATAATGATCCAAACCTTACAGTTACTGTCATTCATTGTGTTTTTCAATCATGGAAGCGTCTTTTGCCACCAACTCTATATTTGCCACTTGATAATACTGCAAGAGAGAATAAAAATTCTACAGTCTTTGGATATTTAAGCATGCTTGTTGAAAAACAGGTATTTCAGAAGGTTAAGGTAAATTTCCTTCAGGTTGGCCACGCTCATGATCACATTGATCAAATGTTCAGTACTTTCTCTAAGAAGTTGGCACGTAACAATGCTTTTACTCTTCGGATTTTATCTGAGCTGATTTCAGAAGCTTATACTCCAAAACCAGAAGTTCAATACCTCACACAGATTTATAACTTTAAGCACTTTTGCTCAATGGGCATTGATAATAGTGCTAAGGTTTTGGCTCCATTGCACAATATTAGTTTCAACCATGTATTCTTGATGAGGAGGGTTGATGAAATAACCCTTTTATTTGCAAAGCAGTATTCATCTTCTCCTGGGTGGGAGCCTAAAGAGGGATGCAGATTCTTATTGCAGGTGCCTAATTTGTCTAGAGTGTATGGTGCAGAACAATCACCATATGAAGATAAAAACAATATAGAAAGATGTGGAAATGTGGTTGATCAAAGTAAAAGCTGGATGCATGCACTCATTGAAAAGAAGAGACATATTGAGCGTGCAAAAAAATATGCTGGAGATCAAGATGTATCTTGGTGGGAGGACTTTTTCAATCATCAAGAAGATATTATACAGTATACAATTGCAGGTCATTGGCCAGTTGATGTTCCATTCACATGGGATTTTTGTACACAAAGATCCGTGAATGTGGCCCAAACATGTAATGCAGATGCACTTCAAAGTTTTATACATCCACCAGAAAGAAATATTTATGTAGGCCCAAGGATGAAAAAACAGGCAGAAGCAAGATGGCAAGGAAATTTAATAGAGATTAATGTTGGAACACTTATTGCAGTACTTACTGATGGTGATGAGGCTACCAGAACATTTTGGATTGCAAAGGTTTTAGAGATAACTAAAGATAATGATTAGAGAAGAATAGAGGCTTTGATGGTGCATTGGTATTACACTAAAAGTAGTAATGCATTCACAGGTAATTATAACTTAGAAATGGTGTGTGATACTAAACGAATAGGTTCAAAAAAGAAAAAGAATATTTGAAGCACATCCACTCTTAAAATGGATGATGTAGATATTCTTGTTTATGATTTTTCCTTGACAAAGAGAGGTCACTTGAGGAAAGCAACCATCAATATGATGAAACAAAAGCTTCCAGATGTATGTGGTACAGGAAATCATAGGCAAACAAGAAGATTTGTGCATGATCCTACAGAATTTAGTATGTACGTGGATGAAGATAGAGCTCTTGTGGATATAGAAGAAGTAGAAGAAGAGAGCTCCCAACAGTATGAGACTGAATCAAGTGCATGAGATGATGAGGGTGTAGACATAGATCTACATAGTTGTGAGTTGCATTGAAGCTCTCTAACATTTTTAGTGCTTATGTAAATGCCTCGAAGTAGTTTGGTTAATGAAACCATGTTTTGTAGCAATTTTGAATAACAATCAGATATCCACCCATTAAAAATATGTCTAAAATGTTATTTTTGTATAAGAATTATTCAGTTTTACATTCTTTATATAGATTTTAGACATGCCAATGTCTTATCATATAGATTTTGGACATGTCAATGTCTTATCATATAGATTTTGGACATGTCAATGCCTTATATAGTGAAATTTTGACTACATTTTGAGCTCTTTTTTTATGAGAAAATGAAAAAAAATGTCAAAAAATCACATGTTTTCACTTCACTTTTGTAATATATTTATACTGGTATAAAGGAACCTCAAACATAAGCTGCCATTTGCTTGATTTTTGAAGAGAGTGTTCTCTTTTTATGACATAGTTCTCGTTTGTTACGACTCGCTGTTATATGAACACCTCGTGTAAAAGAGTATATTTTATCTCTTATCATCGTGAAAGAAAGAATGGCTTAAGTTATCCATGATGTAAAAGGGAAATCTGTGGCTCTAACTACCTAAAACCATGAATGCATCAGCTGCAAGAATATCTCCTAATTCTTACCATCACTTTTGGGTGAAGTTATTTGAATTCGAATTCAAAACTACCTTCAAAAGTAGCTATAAAAAGAGCAAGAAGGAAGTCGCCATTAGAGAGCTTGATTTGTGCCCACTTCATGTTCATTTGTAGAGATTCAAGAGCTTAATCCATAGCTCTATCATTCTACTCCCATTGTGGAAGTATTCATTGCCAATGTGGTTGTAATTATATGTGAATTATACATTCATCATTCACTTCTTCTCTGTTTTATTCTCTACTATAGTCACTCAAAACAGCAACTTCATAAGCACATAATTCAGGCTATAAGTAACGTTTTTTAGAGTTTTAAAGTGCATCGAATTTCTCTGTAAGTTTAATGTATGGTCAAAAAAGTGTGTTTTTCTGCTCACTAGTCGAATCTCTGCAAAGCCCCAGAAATGGTGGAAGTGTTCTAGATTTTGCTAAATTTGGTTCTCCGTATTCAGTTGACCAATTGATGTGTTTTAACTTGGATGAGAAAGCTCTCATCGTCTCTTTAGTATTTCCAAAAGAAATTTTTCTAATTCATTCCTGGTTGAGAGCACTGTTCCTTTTTTCTAGCAAGTGTATATATCGAAATAGCATGTTTTGGGAGCAAGTCATTTTGCAACTAGTTTGTCTTGACTCAAACTTTTGAGATACTTCTTCCAAAACACTTGAGTGATTTTTCTATGGATTTAGGAAGCTCATAGGGTCTACTAACCAACTCTAAAGTCTCAATTGGCTGGTGTCAAGCTGGTTGTAGCAGCACCAACTCATCTTCGGATTACATCCACCATCTCTCTTTACAGTGGTATGAAAGCATAGTCAATCAACATGGGAGATGGATTCTCATCAACAAATGACAAATTTGATACAAACAACTACCGAGCATGGTCTCTAATGATGGAGGCTTATCTTCAAGGGAGGAATCTATTTGGATACACATCTGGAGATGACGTTATGCCAACCATGAGGAACAAAGGGCAACCATCACATGAAGAAGAGGTATGACTTTCAAATTTTTGTTCAAAGGATGCACTTGCAAGGTCCTATATTCTAAACTCAATATCTAATTTTCTTTTACCTCATGTCAAGGGATGCAAGACTTCAAGAGAGACTTTGAATGCACTTGCTTCCTTCTTCTCCTCCAACACTCGAGCAAAGAAGAACCAATTGTGGATGGAGTTCACAACAATGAAGAAAATCCCAAGCAAAGTTTGTTTGATTATTTCACAAAGAGGAAAGAGATTTCATATCAACTTGGAAGCATTGGAGAGGTAATTGAAGAGGAATAAATCATTAGACAAATCATAAATGGAATCAAAGTAGATGACAAGTGGGATTCCTTCACAACAACCATGGACTTGTACATGGATATGCATGTACCGGACCTCAACACACTCATGGGCCAACTCTTCGCTCATGAAGCAAAGATTAGCAAAGATGGTGAGTCCTCAAGAGGTTATAAAACGTCTGCCTTATATTCTGATAAAGCTAAGGTCAAGGAAAAGTCAAAGAATAAGAAGAATGAAGATGAAGGTAGCTCTTTCCAAGCAAACGTTGCAGGTAGCGAAAGACCTAGAGGAAGAGGTAGAGGTGGAAAGCAAGGCAAGGGGAGATTCCAATCATCTAAACCTTGGAATATATGTGGCTTATCTAATCATACTACTGGAGCATGTTTCAGGAACTTGAGGAACTCAATAGGAAGAGGATTCAATAGAAGTGGCTATGGATCAAATAAAGGTAGATACAATGGAAGCTACAACAACAACTACAACAATAATTAAAACAACAACAGGTATCAAAGTGGCCATAGAGGAAGACGAGATTACAATAACTATGTAGAGGACCAAAGTCAAAGAGGATTCATTATTGATCATGAATCTATCAATGAATAAGGGTAAGGATGATGATCACATCTTTTACATTGATTTGGGATGCTCAAATCATATAGCACGAAATGTGGCTTTACTTTCTGATTTGGAAGATCCTCACAACAAACATGAAGTGCAAATAGGAATTGATACAAAGCACTAGGTGGAGAAGATAGGTAATGTGAAGACATGAGATGGGAATATGACCCTCTTAAGCAAAGTCTTGTATGTCCCTACAATTACCAAAAATTTAATGTGTTGGGCAGATTGTTGAGAAAGGAATGCAGGTTCGACTCAACCAATTTGGAGCATATGTCGAAGACCCAAGCCAAGGCTTTAGAAGGATTGTCAATAGAGAGAAGACAAGAAGGCTTTTCACTCTTGAAGTGGAAGATACAAAGAACATAGGTTTATTTAGCTATGAATCTCAAACTCTCACACAGTTGTAGATATGGCACACAAGGCTTGCTCACATTGGTGAGAGGACAATCAAAAAAATTTCCAAGGACCAAAGTGTGCTCGGTTTGCTTAATATCACAAGGCAACACATGATTTATAAGTATGAAGCTTGTCAATTTGTAAGGCGCATAGACAACATTTCAATAGGAAGGGCTATGTGTATCAAAATCTTTTGGATCTAGTGCATGCGGATGTGTGGGGTCCTAGTAAGAGGCCATCTATAATAGGCTCAAGATATTATGTCTCTTTCATAGATGATTGTAGTAGGTGGACCATTTTTCTTTTCATGAAGCGCAAGGATGAATTTTTTAATTTCTTTAAGAAGTATGTTGCTCGTTTTGAAAACCAAGCAGGTGGGACTTTGAAAAGACTCAGATAACATGGTGGAGGAGAATACTTCTCTTATGAATTTGATGCCTACTTGCATGAAAGAGGCATTAAAAGGGAAGTCACTACAAGGTATACACCTGAACTTGATGGTGTAGCAAAGAGGAGAGACAGTGCTATTGTTGAAGCCGCAAGGTCCATGCTCAATGAAAAGCGTATGCCAAACTACCTATGGGCAGAGGTTGTGTCTACAACCACATATCTCATAAATAGAATTCCATCTAAGTCACTAGATGGAACCACTCCATATGAAGTGTGGAGTGGAAGAATACCTAGTCTAGAGCATTGTAAAATCTTTGGATTCTTAGCCGATGCTCACATTCCTTCTCAAGTAAGAGGGAAATTGGATCCCAAGGTAGAGAAGTGCATATTTATTGGTTATGACCAAAACCAAAAAGGATATAGATTGTACAATCCAACCAGCAAAGGATTTTGTGTGAGTAGAGATGTAATTTTTTATGAGAACAAATCATGGTTTAATGATGATAGGAAAGTGAAGCTGCCTTAAGACTTGGATGAAGATTTTCCATCACTTCAACAAAAGGAGCCAAATCAAATTGAAGAAAGTGATTCGGAGATTGACCTTGAAGACTTGGAAAAACTAAAGCTATGGAAGAGCAAAGGTAAAACAAAGATGCAAGATGCTACATATGGACCTGAGAGCTCATATCAACCACTTAGAAAGTCTTCAAGGGAGAAGAAGAAACCAGAGAGCTATGATTATGATACTTCTTTGGTCACCAAGCACTCAATCTAAATTGCAAAGGATTCAACCAATGAGGAGCCTACCACATTTGAAGAAGTACAAAGAAGGAAAGCTTGGAGAGATGCAATGGATGAAGAAATGGAATCCTTGAAGGAGAATGTCACTTCGGAGCTTGTATCTAACAAGCCATGTATGAAGGTAATTAGATGTCGATGGATATACAAAATCAAGAGGAATTGAGATGGAAATATAAAGACATAAAGCAAGGTTAGTTGTCAAAGGGTTTGCTCAAACGCATGGTATTGATTATGAGGAGACTTTCTCTCCTGTTGCAAAAATGCGTGCAATTAGGGTTCTCATTAGTCTTGTTGCATCTAGATATTGGAAGCTCTATCAACTTGATGTAAAGAATTCTTTCTTAAATGGATGGATTTCTGAGGAAGTGTATATGGAACAACCTTCTAGATATGAGGATGCACATCATCCTAACTATGTATGCAAATTAAAGAAAGCCTTGTATGGATTGAAGCAAGGTCAAAGAGCTTGGAATTTCAGATTGATGAATTATTTGCAGGACCAAGGATTCAAAGCTCACAAGGTGGATACCTCTTTGTTCATAATGAGGAATGGATTTGGAGTGATTTATCTATGTGTGCATGTTCATAATATTATTATCACAGGGAATGAGCTTGAAGGAATTGAATAGGTAAAGAGTTAGATGAAGGAGGAGTTCAAACTAAGTGATCTTGGACCACTTACTTATTTTCTTGGATTGGAGTCAATCTACATAGGTTCAAGTATATACATCACACATAGGAAGTATGTGCATGACATGCTCATCAAGTTCAAGATGGAGAACAAAAAGTGTGCAAGTAGACTTATGGAGCAAAATCGTTAGCTTAGTGCTTATAAAGGAGATCCAATTGAAGACATCACAAGCTATCAAAGCTTGATTGGATGTTTGAACTATGCAACATGTTGATGTGTTAAACATCACAAGAAATAACTTAATGTGACACTAGACAACCTCTATGGTCACCATTAACTCATTGCCACTCAAAACCTTGAGAAATGATAGCCAAAACCAAGAACTTTACTTCTTGAGATTTTTCTAATTATTGAAATGACATACCTTCAGTATTTAGCTAATTTCCATTAGCAAAAATATATTTCTCCAAGATCTCTTTGTCGACGAAAGTAGAAGAGTAGATCTTTCCAACAAGCTATTACTTGAAAGAAACGGATCTCTAGAACTCAAGATATAGCCTTCACAAGATGACCCTGTATGACTTCCAAAAGTGTAAATTTTCCCTGTTTTCGTAAATCTAAGTGTCTAAAAATGAAAATTCGATGCCTAGCATCGACTTCCAACCAAAAGTCGATGCCAGGCATCAATTTTGAGCCTTTTTAGCCACTTTTTTAGTGCGTGAAATGGCCGCTTAAACAAAAGAGCTGAGTAAAGCACTTTTATGCTAGAAGTCGATCCCAGGCATCGACTTTATGCTGAAACTCGATGCCAGGCATCGACTTGGTCCACAAACCTCATGGTTTCAACAAGATTCAACAACAGGTAACACTCAGAAAAATGAAAACACTGAATTATCAGCACAAACTCGATGCCACGCACTGAGTTGCTTGGAAAACTTGAACTTTTGAATTCACACAGTAGACAAGCATGGAGATGATGTAGAGAGTCTCATACACAAAACTTCACTTAATTCCTCTCATAGCTATGAAAAACCCAGAAACTTTACAGATCCTTTCTCACTCACAGAAGCCCGACTATACTTAGACATACAAAAATCACACTCTTCCACTTCACGTTAGTTGATACAAACTAACTTATATAGTTTTTCTCAATCTCGTGATTTTTAAAAATTTCTAGAACTAAAGTGAACTAACTTTACAAAAATAATACACTTTTGAATTTGTCCCTTCACATAGGCATTTAGTTTTCTTCTAAAGCTTTGACCTTCAAATATATGTCCAATTAGTGATTGTTTCTCCAACAGCTCCCTCTCAATCACTAATTTACATTCTCTTTTTCTTCATATCATCTTCTTTTATTTTACTCCTGCCATGCTTTTGAATCTGCTGGTCTTCACACCATCCAAGCTCTTTGTCATTATATTTTCTATCTGATCTTTTGTAGAAATGTACTCCACTTCAATTTCTTTCTCCATTACCTTTTCTCTCAAGAAATGATAATGTATCTCTATATGTTTTGTTCTTGCATGAAATACTGGATTTGCTGCAAGATAAAGTGAACTCATATTATCTCCATGTATTGTAGGTATACCTTGATCAATGCCGAAGCTTTTGAACAATGTCTACATCCATATGACCTCCTTAGCTGCTTCCACAAGTCCTTTGTACTTAGCTTGAGTTGATGATAATGCTATTGTATGTTTTTTCTTTGAACCCCAACTTACAAGCTTATCACCAATATATATCATGTAACCATGAGCTGATCTTCTGTCATCTTGGTTACCTGCCCAGTCTGAGTCACTATAGGCTCTCAACTTCAAATATGATGTAAAAGGATAATATAATCCTTCCTTTATAGTTCCTTTGATATATCTGAGAACTCTTTGACCTGCAATCCAATCTCGGTCCTTTGGACAATGCATGAATTGTGACAAACCTCACATTGGATAACTAAGATCAGGTCTTGTTAATGTAGCATAAATCAGACTACCCACAAGAGATTGATACTTCCTCATATCTTTGTATTCTGCACCATCATATTTACTAAGCTTGTGATTAACTTCAAGTGGAGTTGAAGCTTCTCTCCAATTTTCCATTCCAAACTTCTTCAACAAGTTCAGAAGACCACTTTCTTGTGACACATATATGCCATGATCTGTATAAGTAACTTCCATTCCAAGAAAGTATGATAACTTTCCTAGGTCACTGATCTTGAATTCTTTTTCAAGTAATCTCTTTACCTCCTTGATTCCTTCATTTGAAGTACCTGTGATTATAATGTCATCTACATAAATACAAATGTAGATTGTACCTTCCTCTACTCTTTTGATGAGTAGACTTGGATCTGCTTTTGAACTTTGATATCCAAGTTCAATCAGATACTTCACCAGTCTATAGTTCCATGCTCTTGGAGCTTGCTTCAATCCATAGAGTGCTCTTCGCAACCTGCAAACAAAATTTGGATACCTGGAATCTATAAACCCTTGAGGTTGTTCCATGTATACCTCATCTGATATGTATCCTTTCAAGAATGCATTCTTTATATCCAATTGACTTAGAGTCCATCCTTTTGAAGCTGCAATAGCAATGATTGTCCTTATAGTTGACATCTTAGATACAGGACTGAATGTCTCATCATAATCTATGCCATAGGTTTGGGCATAGCCTTTCACAACCAGTCTAGCTTTGTATCTGGCTATACTTCCATCTGCAAGCTTCTTCACTTTATAAACCCATTTATTTCCAATTACTTTCTTACCATTTGGTCTAGGAACAAGTTCCCATGTCTTGTTCTCCTCTAGTGCATTGAATTCTTCCTTCATGGCTTCTTCCCATTGCTTCTTGCCTTTAGCCTCATCATAGTTCTGAGGTTCTTCATCATCTTTGATCATATATGCATAGTTCTTCTGAGTTATGTAAGAAGTATCATAAGAATACCTTTCTAGTTGCGTTCTAGTCCTGCTTGAGCTTCTTGGTTCACATTCTTCATAAGTTTTTGGATACACCTCTTCATCAAATATAGGAGCTTCTTCATTCCTTCTTGTTAATGCACTTCTAGATGTACTTGCTTGCATATAGTCTTCATCTCTATGCACCTGCACAATTGATTTTCCTTTCTCACATCTTCTTACCTCTTCTTCAAATTTTTCAACTGTATTACTTTGATCTACATACAAAATTGTTTGTTCATCAAATGTAACATCTCTAGAAACAAGAAATTGTTTGGTTAGAGGATTCCACAACCTATAACCCATCTGCTTTTCATCATAACCAATGAGCACATATTTTTCTGCCTTTGGTTCAAGTTTATATCTAAGTTGTGATGGCAGATAAGCATATGCAATTGATCCAAACACTTTACAATGATCTAGTATTGGTTTCTTACCCCACCAAGCTTCATATGGAGTCATTCCATTGAGAGCTGCACATGGTAATCTATTCACAAGATATGTGGCTATATTTATAGCCTCAGCCCAAAGATAATTTGGACAATTCTTTCCCTTCAGCATAGCTCTAGCAAACTCAACCAAAGTCTTGTTCCTTCTTTCTGCTACACCATTTTTTTGTGGTGTATACCTATATGTTATTTGTCTCTTAATACATGCATTCCAAAGATAATCATTGAACTCTTGGGAGAAGTATTCTCCCCCTCCATCAAACCTCAGTCCTTTAAGCTTTTGACCTGTGACTCTCTCTACATATGCATGGAAATGCTTGAAAGCTCCAAACACTTTTGATCTTTCCTTCAAAACATATAAAGTTATCCATCTTGTAGCATCATCAATGAAAAGAAGATAGTACCTTGAGCCACTGATAGATCCTTCTTTTGTTGGTCCCCATACATCTGTATGAATGAGCTCTAGTAACCCATCATGTTTGAATCCTTTCTTCTGAAATGGTAACCTATGTGCTTTACCCATTTGACATGCTTCACATTTATTAACCATATGTTGATTCTGCACATTTGATAATCCTAGAACACACTCATTTGCAACCATAGCTTTAATTCCTCTTTCATTGAAATGACCTAATCTCTTATGCCATAGATCAAGTTCTGTAATCACTCCTTCACCATGTGTGAGCAAAGCTTGAACAATGTTCCCTTGCACTCTTAAAGTAAAGAGTCTACCTTCTTTCTTACTAGAGACAATCTGATTATATCCATTCTTTGGATCTTCAACAAATACTCCTTCATTTGTAAACTTGAATTCAAAACCTTTTTCAACTATTTGTCCCACACTAATCAAGTTTTTAGGTATTGTAGGAACATACAAAACATTAGTTAGCAAATTTGCTTCACTCTTGCATTTCACTTTACCAACCGAATATACACTATGTCTTCTATTATCACCTGTTTGAACTGTGTGACTAGAAATACCTTTTTCCAATTCTGACATCAATTCTAAGTTTCGTGACAAATGATTAGAACAACCAGAGTCAATGTAAAATACCTTTAGATCTTCTTTATTTGATGTGCTGATTGAATTCATCATCAATGATGTATGACTTTCATTCTGTTTGTCATTTGTATAGTTGTAGTAGGTGGTTTTGTAGGATTGATTATGTCCCCAACTTCTTCCTCCACCTCTACCATAGCCTCCTCTTGGATTTTGTCTACCTCTTTGAAAATTACTTTGATATCTTCCACCTCAGCCTTTGCTATTGTTGTTTTGATTCTGGTTTGATCCTTGTTGATTATGCCAATAGTCATGAGCCAAATGATTGCTCAATCCACATATCCAACAAGCCTTCTTTTTGTTATTTTGATTACCTCTTCCTCTTCCAAAGCCTCTTACTCTTCCTCTACCTGTGCCTCTACCTCTTGCATAATAAACTTGAGAACTTGAATCTTCTTCATCCTTTGCTTTACCTTTATCTCCTTTCTTCTTGTTCTTCATGTACATTGCAGAACTTTGTCCTTTATCTCCATCTCCCTTCAAGTCTTGCTCAAATGTGAGCATCAAACGAAGCAACCGGTTCAAATCTGGAACATAATGATTTAATGAAAGTTGTGTTGATAAGACAAAAGGTTTCCAACTTTTATCCCCTCTCAAACCTGTAAGTAATTGAGCAATCAACCTGTGATCCTCAATATCTTCATCTATGGATCCAAGACTATCTCCAAGATCCTTCATCTTAGTGACATAATCACTAATACTTTGACTTGGCTTCTTCTTGAATGTTGTAAACTCTGACCATAGACTTGCTTTCCGTGCTTTAGTAGTGCTTTGGAAAAGATACTCCAATGCATTCCATATATCTTCATATGATTCCAATCCTCTGATCTGTGGTGGAAAATGATCAGAGATTGTATTGTAAATGTAGGCTTTTGCACTTGCATCCTTCTTCTACCAATGCTTTAAAGCATCAAGTTCCTCTTTCTTTGGTCGGCTTTCATCTTCAAATATTGGCTTCTCTTCTTCACCTGTTACATATATCATGAGATCCTTACTCATAAGTAAGGCATCCACTCTCATTACCCTTGCAGGGTAATTATCTCTATCCAATATGTCAATGGAGATATGATCTTCCATACTTCTTTCCTTCTGCTTCAACCTTTGAGCTTAAAGCATAAAAGATAATACCTTTTGGAGTTCTTTGTGTATGAAGATACTTTTCAAGTAACCTTTTGATGCCTTGTGTCTTCAAATGCTTCACCTTTCAAACTTTAATGGAAAAGTTTCCAAAACTTCTCGTACCTTTGCCGCCTTCTGCTCTTTAGGACCTTTCTGCTCTGATACCACTTGTTGATGTGTGAAATGTTAAACGTCGCTTGCCATCAGAAGCATGTTTAAACACCTAATCGGGTTCTTGGGAGTGGAAGGGGTCTATTAAACAGAGGCCCTATGCTTGATTTTCCCAAATAATCACTTCACACAGCAATATACTAATGTTCAAGAACTCTATCAAGAATCTGTTTACGCTTCACAATCTTACTATTTGTAATCAAACTCGTCCAAAGCTTACCGAACACACTTCAGTTAAGGCTCTTCAGCGTACAGCGCAAGCCATATTCAGTACCGTGATACGGGATCACTTTGTCTAGCTTAAAGAACAGACCCAACACAAACTACCGTACACAACAGAGTCAATAACAGTAACTCAATTTGTACCGTGCAGGTGCAGATAATCAACGAGAACAAGAGATGCAGAATGATTCAGAATTCTCAACCACACAGTATTGAACTGTCATTACTAGAGCATGGACTTCATCAAACAATTTACAGAACATCAATAAAACAAAGAAACACAATAGTACGCAGCATTATCAGAACAATCACAACGGAAACTACACAGAACGATTCGCTCAAACAGACAGTCTAGCGATCTTCTGGTCGTCTATGTAAATCACAACCGAACAGGTATCGATAAACAAACAAGACAGCGATGAGAACACAATACTCAGAATTACTCAACCCACACCACAGCAACGTTACATATCAATCACCCAGACAGACAGTCTGGTGATCCAACTGATCGTCACCGCAACGTCTCTTTTTCATTGATTTATATAAAGATTACAAACATCTTTGTAACAACCTTTCGTTCGTGCGGAATCTGAAAAGATTCAGTCTTTATAATTGCCAATCCGACGGCCGACTAACACTGGCACGCACGGTGGACTCAAACCAGTAGGTATACAAAAAGCTTAGGGCTCATCTACTATCCCTTCTAAATACATTGTTCTGGATAATCTAAATGTGCAGGAAATTTTCTTCTTACTTGATTCTAACATCTGCTTCAAAATGTCTGGTTCTACCAGCTGGGCATCTGTACGTACTTAACTTAAGGAAATGACCTGGTTCATCAAAACTTCTACTTGTGTCTCCAGAAAAGCTTCTTGTAAATAAAACTCATTTGACAGAGCTGCATCTCGAGTTACCTTCATATCTGCAATCTGCTTTTCAATTTTGGAGAGTCTTTCTTTCTGTACATCCAGTTGATACTCCCTTCTTTCTATCTCCTGATTTTGAAACTGGATTGTCCTGTAATAGGCGTCGCACTCTCGGTGGGTACTTGCGATGTCTTTCTGTAATTGAGCTTCCCCGATCAAATTACCTTTAAGAATACTGTTGACGTTGGATAAATCAATCTTGGTTCTCTGGGGTTCATAATCAGTCTTCTTAAGCCAATCTGCCATCTCTTGTCCTTTTTGTACTGCTTCATTTAGTTGTTGTCTGGTTTCTTCTAACAGATTGCCTAAAGCTATACGTGCATCCTCCTTGTCTTGGGCTAACTGTTTCAAATGCCTATTTTTAGCCTCTACAGCGCACAATAAGTCTTCCTTTGTTCTGACTTCGGCCAAGATAGCATCTCTTCGATTTATAATTGTCTCCTGGTTGGCAAGTCGGGCGTGTAGCTCCTTGATCTATTCTCTTAAATTATGATTTTCTGCTTTGACTTCGACGAGTTCTTCCTGGAGTGGGCTAATATCAGCTTCCAGAACATCCACCTTATGTTGTAATTCATCCCGGATGTTATCTGCCACTTCCTTCATTTGTATAGGTAGTTGTTGCGATAGTTGGATTAGCATTTGTCCCATGGATGCTAGCTCAGAAAATACAGGAATTGACGGAACCGGAATATGAGGACGGGGCTGAGATGAAGAGGCTCTGAGGAGCTGATGGGAATTTGGTGGTGAGTAATTTGGTGATGAGGATGAAGAAGCGGTAGGTTCCTTAGTGACAATGGGTGGAACAGGGATGGTGGGTTGAATTGGAGGTTTGGGTGGATGAGTAAGAAGGATAGTAGTTGTGTCGATTACCTTTTCGGTGGTTTGTTGTGTAGTATCCTCATGGTCGGCAACTATAGACTCCACTGCTCTAATCAGTTCTTCGAAAACTTCTTTAATGATAGGTTCTCTATCATCTTGCTTTTCCTGCTTAGATTGCTGTTTAGATTCTTCTTTTGACGAGCTCATTTCAGAATTAGTGGTAGCATCCTGTTCTTGTTCCTTTTCTGAAGAGGACTGTGCTGATGAGGCATGATGCATTGATGTTGCGGTGTCATGGAAGGTTTCTTCCTGTCCTTCTTCTTCTTTTTCATCTGCTTTCTCATTTGCGGCAGATTCTTGTACCTGACTATCCGATGAACTAATTCTGATTCTTTTCCAACGGAGGAGGTGGAAAATCTCTTTGTCATCCTCTTCATCATCTTCTAAGATCTGTGCAGATTCTTCATGGTGCAAAACGGGTCCTCGGTGTGGTGGTTGTGCTGCTTGGATGACCGGAAATAGGAAACTGAGAATGTGTGGTAACCTTGATCGTGGCATCTCTCTTGTTGGCCTATTTGATGATTGAAACACATTCCTTGTGGATGCGGCGGAAAAAGTATGAGGCAAAATTTACAGGTTCCCTGGCAACTAGATCGATGGCGGAGTAAAAGGGGCGAGATATTCCATATGTGCGCTTTTGCAGGTTCAGGATGGCTACTAAGAATTGCAGGGCTCATCTTTCAGGTTCGGGGCGATAGAGGATTGCATATTCATTGGATGAATGCCTAGCGAATAATTGGTTCATTGTGGCTAATGGCAGATTAGGGCCATTCTCCCGACCTTGCAGAGAGATCCGAAATGCATCAGCAAAGGTTTGGACGGTAATTACGGTACGAGAGGGCAGGGCAGTGATAGGCCAATTCTGCTCCGTAGCAGGTGTGGTAGTGATGGCGGCAATGATCTGGGCATAGAAAGGGTGACAATCCATTGAATGCCAAGGCAATTCAATGAAATTGACCAACCCACGGATGCGCAGGAACTCACCTACATCAGCAGGGAGTCCTTCACAGAAGGCGGTAAAATTTGCCAGAGCTTCCATGATGCACAGACAATAGCAAGCATGAGAACACAAGCGCACAGGTTATATAGATAGCACAGACACAGAGAGCACGCAATCACAATAGCGATTGACAGTGAATTGAACAAAAGGTTAAGTAGATACTTGGCAACGAGAAGCAATTGAAATTTGTTAATCATCGCGCGATGTTGAAATGATGATCTCATAACTTCGGTGTGCATGCATGAGCAGAATGATAATGGTGGGCGGCTGTTGAGTATAATTAGGTATCAAAACGAGGATATTTACATACTTATTTTATTAAGCACGCAAAAACAAAAAGAAAAGAAAAGGAAAAGAGAAAACAAAAAATACGCGGTCAACCGTAGACCGTTTTAGTGCGGATCAGATGCTTGATGATACGGTCACAACTTTGAACCATTTATCACCTTTGGAAGAGGAATGCCGGTCAAAGTAGCCAACCAAAACGTAGGTGGGCCCACTTGTTCAGTAATCCAGTAGGGACCAAACCATCGTAACTTGAATTTTCCAGCAGAACGATTTGATTTTGCATTGTAAAAGAGCACAAGTTGTCCCACCGTGAAAACTGGAGTTTTCAGATATCGATCATGTGAACGAGCTTGCCTCAACTACACTTCTTGAAGAGTCAAAAAACTTTCCCAGCGATGCTCATCTAGTTCTCTAAGTGTAACCAACCGAAATGGCAAGGACTCTTCCGGTAACAACTTTTGAGTGATGGCCACACGTAAACTTGGCACAACAATTTCCATTGGTGCTATGGCTTCCAGCCCATAAGCGAGTTTGAAAGGGGTTAGTCCTATTGCTACCTTGTATGAAGTCCGGTATGCCCATAATACTACAGGTAACAGTTGATCCCACCTTTCCGGTGATTCCAAAATTAATTTTTTAAGCATATTCAACAAAGTTTTGTTTGTACTCTCAGCTAAGCCATTAGCTCGAGGATAGTAAGGAGAACTGAATTTATGCATAATCTCAAAGGAATGTGTGAGCCACTTTCATTAAATTGTTAACAAAATGCGTGCCTTGATCTTTAACAAGCTCTAGAGGTAAGCCAAAACGCGGGAAAACATCCTTCATTAGACACTTTGCCACCGAAACAGTTGTGGTGGACCTTAAAGCCCATGCTTCTGCCCATCTCGTAGCATAATCTGTACATGTCAGAATATAACGATTATTACTGAGCATGGCTGGAGGTGTAATTGGCCCAATAAAGTCAAGGCCCCACTTTTGGAAAGGTTCTAAAGGTAAGACAGGTTGTAGAGGGAAAAAATGGTGTTGTAACGGCTGTCCAGACCTCTGAAAATTATCACATTATTTGAAAAACTGAGATACATCCTTGTACATAGTAGGCCACCATAGTCCGCTTTGCAGAATTTTTCGGTACATTAAATCTGCTGCAAAATGCCCATCGAAGGTATTGAATGCGCCAAAGCTATGATTGAGTTTACTTCATGTGGAGGAATACAACGAAGTAAAACTCCAGTGTTATCCATATAATACAACTCTCCAGCAGTCAGCCGAAATTTGCAACTATATACTGCAATCTCCCTACGCATTGTAGGAGAGGTCTGAGTAGGAATACATCCATCAGTAAGGAAAGTTAATATCTGATCATAATATGTAGATGGCATAGGTGGTTCTGTAGATTCATGATTAGTTGGTTTAGTAACATAAATCGTGGGTGTGGTGTCATCTACACGGACTGGAGCTTCACCGGAATCTAAGCGAGAAAGGAAATCTGCTAATGCATGTGAACTACCGGGCCGATGAATTACTTCGTAATCAAACTCTTGTAAAAGTAGAACCTAACGCCCTAATCGACCACCTAAATGCTGCTACCATACCAGATAAACAAGTGCAGCATGATCTACATAAAAAGTAAATTTGCGGCCAAGTAAATAGTGTATGAATTTCTTTACAGAATACACTAAACCCAGACATTCTATTTCAGTTACAAAGTAATTCTTTTCTGCGGGAGCAAGTCTTCTACTGGCATAGTAAATAGGCTGGAACCACTTATCAGTTTGTTGCATTAAAACACTACCGATGGCAATATCTGATGCATCTACAAAAACATGAAATGGACGTTCCCAATTAGGTGGTTGTAAAATTGGGACCTGCGTTAATAAAAATTTTAGATGATCAAATTGACATTCTTGAGTCCAATCGAACTGTTTAGGAGTACTCCTGATTAAACGACTGAGTGGAATGGCTAAATGAGCGAGCCATCGTAAATGACGACCATGCCATCTCACTTGACCCATGAAACCCATTACTTCCTTTGGTGTAGTAAGTACAGGTGCTTCTAGCACAGCTACAATTTTATCTGGGTCGACTTGTATGCCCTGTGTAGATACAATATGGCCAAGTAAATTACCACATGAAACCGCAAACACAGATTTGTTTGGGCTCATCAGAGTCTGTATTCTCTGCATTTCTCAAAGCAACACCATAAATGGAACAAGTGTGCTTCCATCCTACCGAATAAAGAGAAATCATCAAGATATACTTGTATAAAAGAGATAATATAAGGGGAGAATATTTCTTGCATACACCTCTGGAAAGTACTGGGGGCATTTCTCAATCCAAACCACATAACAGTACAAGCAAAAACACCCCAATTGGTAATGAACACTATTTTTGGTATATCTTCCTCAGCCATTCTGACCTGGTTGTAACCACTGTATCCATCTAAGAATGAGTACCTTTCATGTCCTGCTACTCTTTCAAGCATGGTGTCAAGAAATGGAAGAGGAAACGGATCTGGCACTGTAGCTGCATTCAGTTTCCGGTAATCCATACATATTCGCAGTTGCTTATTCTTTTTAGGAACAATAAAAATTGGTGAGATCCATTCAGTGTGTTGTACTCGTACAATGAATCCGACTTTTAATAACCTATCAAGCTGTGCCTTTACCTGTGCTACATAGTTTGGATTTATCCGGTAGCTGGGTTGTTTAAGTGGTTTTGCTTCTGGTTTAAGTACAACTCGATGCTGATATATGCGAGGATCCAGACCCTTCATGTCACGGTAATCCCATGCAAAAACATCAGCGAACTCACGAAGTAACTGGATCAGGTCTACTTGAAATACTTCAGATAATCCTTCCTTTATTTTGATAGGTCATGGATTAACTTCATCCCCTAAATTATATGTGATCAACTGATCTTCTAGAACATAGAATTGACGAGGTTTTTCTGAATCCTCGACTGATTGTAAAAGTTGTTGTATAGCAGTTTCATCCTTAGCAGCAGTATTTTCTGTTTCTACTTCTTCGGTCACAGGCATCACCGTACAAACTGCCGGATTCCAGTGATCTACAACAGATTGTAAATCAACAGTCCCTAAGGAAATAAAATCTATATTATTCTTCAAAAATTCTTCTTCCTCATCATCGGAGAAACCATCTAACATGTGAACTGGTTCTGCTACATAAGGTCTAGCATGTAGTTCACAGGGCTGAATAGCATCTAATTTTACAACATATTTTCGGTTATTGTCTTTGAAAGTGAGTTCCTGTGCGGACCAATCCTGTATAACCTTAGCTTGTTTCAGCCAAGGACGGCCGAACAGAAGGTTATAAACAAGACTAGACTCCGGTCGTTCTAGAACTACGAAAGTCATCTTAAAGGTGGTTCCCTACAAAGTGATTGGCACATTCCGTACGAGTCCTACTGGATGGACTCTGGATTGATCGGCCATTCTAACAAAAAATTGCACAGGTTCAATTTCGGTCCATCCTAACTTTTTACAAAGTGTTGTAGTAGCTATGTTTACACCGGACCCACCATCAATTAATACTTGAGTAATTTCATGATTTTTGTACCATATCGTAATTAAAGGAACCGAGTGATCCACCATAGAGTCAATTTCTGGTTGTATTGTTGCCGTTGATGGAATGTAGGCAGACTCAGGACTGAATTGTTGTTGAAACTGTTGCGGAACTCCTGGTACTAGTGCAAGTAACTGTCCAAGAGGGAGAGCAATGGACGCTTTAGATAAATTTCCCATGCTTGATTTACTTGACTTATACTTTTCATCGATTCTGAAGATGATGCCTCTGTTACTGGAGTGGACTCTGGTTCCTGCGATCCTTCATTTGGTAGTGGAACTTGGGTCACGGGAGCTGGATCTGGGAAGACTGGAAGTTCTGTGGTGGTCCACTGACTAGCTTTGTCATACATTCTATGTTGTTCACGTATACCTGGTTCAAACACTTCAGCTGCTAGTTGTAGTGGCTTACGGAATCTGGTCTGAACTATTGCAGCTTGTGTTTCTATGGGTGTGATCTGAACCATATTTGTCATTGGGTTCTGGCGCTCCTTCTTCCTTTGATCATATTGGGCCGCATCTTTACAAAATCTTCGAATGTGTCCTAATTCACCACAGAAATGAAAACGAGGAGGTGGCAAAGCATTACCTTCTTGTGGTGGACCTGTCTGCCAGCGGTTTGCATTGTAGTTATTATTTGTCTGTCCTCGATAATTTCAGTAGCCTTGCTGCAGGTTGTTTCTCATTTGAGGAGGTACATAGTGATTGGCAGGCTGCCGTGGTTCTTGTATAATTGCATTTACTGTTGTTGTTCCCTGCACTTTGGCATTGTATGCACAGTTGTCGGTGGAATGTCCGATCATATTGCAGATAGTGCAAAACAACTGATTGAGAGCACAAGTGGCACTAGTATGCCCTGAATTCTTGCACGTGGTGCAGTACATCTGTTTGGTCGGATCTTCGGCAACATTCTTACTCGCTTTTAACCATTCCAGGTCTTCTGTAAATCCTCCTACCTTATTCTCGAGCTGCAAAGCCATTGAAATAACCGCATCTAATGTCATAGCTCCCACATAGCGGATGATCATAATCTCTCTGAGCTGCGGCGTTAACCCATTAATAAACCATTGAGTGATGACATCATTCGGCAGGTTTGCATGGGCCGGTGGTAGTTGCCTCAAATGCGTTCGGAACAGGGTGGCATATTCCTGCACAGTCTGGTGCAGTTTCTGTTTGTTGTTCTGTAAATAATCAAAAATTTCTGCCAGATTTTTCTATAACCAGAATCTGTGCAAAAATGCATCCCTTACTGCTTCAATAGTCACAAAATCATTAAAATCATATGTTGTAAGCCATCTGGCTGCCTCATTAACCAATGTAGACTGGAATACAATAGCTTTGTATGCCGGATCAGGGGGATGATTTAATACTGCATAACTAATTTCAAAAGTACGTACGTGGGCAACAGGATCATCACCTTGAAACCCACCGAATTTGGTGTATGTCACTCCTGTTGGAGCCGGTCGGGTTGGAAATGGATGTTGTTGTTGCTGCTGCTGTTGTTGTTGTTGTTGTTGTGGTTGCCCACTCATCGTGCTGGCGGTTGTATTGTTACTATCTTCTGAGTCCCGAGGCTGAATATCTGAACCGTCAAAATCTGTATCGTCAGCCTATGCACTTTTCGGCTTCATAATATCGTTCAGTATCTTTCGGATTTCAGTTTCGAATAAGCTACCTTCCTCCTTGATATCCAATGTAGGGAAACTTACTCCGAATAGTGGTGACTAGAATGAAGATTCAACAGGAAATGGTAAACCGTCACCGAAAAATTGTGAACTCTCGACAACGGGTACCGAGTATCACCAAAATTTGTCGTATTTTCACCAGAACAAGGTATTGTTTCACCTTCACTAATTTCGTTGGCCAACACGCTTCTATCCTTAGACAGATTCGAATCTTGACCAGATGGTGTTAAGTTAACTCCATATTGCGTCCTGGTAGATTCTGGAGTGACTATATCTTCGATAGACTGTGCCAAAATCGCACCGGAATCTGTCGAAATTGCAGTACGTTCCACCGAATTTCTACCGGAATCGTTACTAGCATTCTTCACTTTCTTGATAACTGGGTTAAACTTATCTGCGCTTCTTCCTCCTGGAGGGGTCCTTAGCAAATTAGGTATCGCCCAGGTCTGTTGGTTTCTTCTATATTGGGTATGATTCATCGGAACGAGTAACCGGCATATACTACGTTTGCAATACTTTGCGTACTATTCTTCTTTATGGTCGATTAACAATCTATGACAAGTTTCACAATCAATCAACGAACAATCTAGTGCCATTTCCCACAATTAGCTGGCAACAATCTGGTGCAACTTTCCCATAGACGGCGCCAATGTTAAACGTCGCTTGCCGTCAGAAGCACGTTTAAACACCTAATCGGGTTCTTGGGAGTGGAAGGGGTCTGTTAAACAGAGGCCCTATGCTTGATTTTCCCAAAGAATCACTTCACACACCAATATACTAATGTTCAAGAACTCTATCAAGAATCTGTTTACGCTTCACAATCTTACTATCTGTAATCGGACTCGTCCAAAGCTTACCGAACACACTTCAGTTAAGGCTCTTCAGCATACAACGCAAGCCATATTCAGTACCGTGATACAGGATCACTTTGTCTAGCTTAAAGAACTGACCCAACACAAACTACCGTACACAACAGAGTCAATAACAGTAACTCAATCTGTACCGTGCAGGTGCAGATAATCAACCAGAATAGGAGACGCAGGATGATTCAGAATTCTCAACCACACAGTACTGAATTGTCATTACTAGAGCATGGACTTCATCAAACAATTTACAGAACATCAACAAAACAAAGAGACACAACAGTACATAGCATTATCATAACAATCACAACCAAAACTACACAAAAGGATTCGCTCAGACAGACAGTGTGGCGATCTTCTGGTCGTCTATGTAAATCACAACCGAACATGTATCGATAAACAAACAAGACAGCGACGAGAACAGAATACTCAGAATTACTCAACGCACACCACAGCAACGTTACAGATCAATCACCCAGACAGACAGTCTGGTGATCCAACTGATCGTCACTGCAGCGTCTCTTTTTCATTGATTTATATAAAGATTACAAACATCTTTGTAACAACCTTTCGTTCGTGCGGAATCTGAAAAGATTGAGTCTTTACAATTGCCAATCCGGTGGCCGACTAATAGAAACATCACAAGAAATGAATTAATGTGACACTAGACAACCTCTATGGTCACCATTAACTCATTGCCACTCAAAACTTTGAGAAATGATAGCCAAAACCAAGAACTTTATTTCTTCAGATTTTTCTAGTTTTTGAAATGGCATACCTTACTTATTTTGCTAATTTATCTTAGCACAAATATTAGTTCTCCAAGATCTTTTGGTGAATAAAAGTAGAAGAGTAGAGCTTTCCAGAAGCTACTATTTGCAAGAAACGGATCTCTAGAACCCAAGATATTGCCTTCACAAGATGACCCTATACGACTTCCAAAAGTTTTTGCCTGTTTTAGTAAATCTGAGTGTCTAAAAGTGAAAATTTGATGCCTAGCATCGACTTGCAACCAAAAGTTCATGCCAGGCATCGACTTTGAGCATTGTTTGCCACTTTTTCAGTGCCTGAAATGGCCGCTTAAACACAAGAACTGAGTAAAGCACTTTTATGCTAGAAGTTGATGCTAGGCATCGACTTTATGCTGAAACTCGATGCCAGACATCGACTTGCTCCACAAACCTCATGTTTTCAACAAGATTCAATAACAAGTAACACTCAAAAAATGAGAACAATTAATTATCAGCAGTTTCAGACTCAAAGAAGGAAGACAAAGATGAAAAAATAAGATAAATTAAGAAATAGTTTTGCAAATACTCTAAAGGACATTATCATATCATAAAGAGTTTCCCAAAACACACTACAAGAGAGGCAAAGAAGAAATATTCTTGAATGGTTGTAGAATCTACACCAAAAACATAGTCTACTAATCTTGTGCAAAAAAAGAGAATGAGCCTTTACTACTACTCCCAACTATGAACCATCTTCTAATGAGTAGTGTCTATCTATAGTAGAACCAGATGTTTGCTAATTTATAGTGAGACAACCGAATATATTACATCGGAGCATGATTTCTTCAGTTCACTTGAGCCTACTGCTATTGGAAATATTTTCACATGTGCAAACAACTCCTTATATCCTCTAATGGGAGTTGGTAAGCTCATTTTGACTTCTACTAATGGTAGTTCTTTCACAATGTTAGATGCTTTGTATGTGCTAGGGATCAGTAAAATGTTGTTATCATTTTCAGCATTGGCCAAAATTGTCTTGGTTTAAAATTTATTGATGATAGGTGTACACTTCATGATCTCTCAAATGGCGATGACATTATTGCTTCTAGAAATTTATGTCATCGGCTGTATAAGATCATAGACTATGCAAATGTTACTATGCTTGTAAAAATCTAAAATGATTTCTTCTTAGCCAATGTTCTACATCAAGACAAGCATGGGACACTCTTGCTTCTTTGTATGTCATGCATATGAAACATGTGTTGCATACATGAGGAAGCAATGGCTGAAATTGATTTTGTGGATGTGTATGTGACATAGATCTGGGACTTGAAAGAGAAATTGGAAAATATAGGTGAGATTATTATGAATGCATCACTCATCTTTGCATTGTTGAAAGGATTGTCACAATCTTTTCAAAGCTTTTCCACTACACTCCATTTGGTTGCAAAACGGAATCCCAATATGTATGCATTTGATGAGTTTTTGTATCTTCTTTTGCAAGAAGAGCAATCTAGAGTGAAAAGGAGTGGTTTCAATGAGGGAACACAAGCACTTGCTTTCCCATAAAAAGGGAAAAGCCAATATTCTTCAGCTTTGGGTTCATCAAAACCACAGCTTCAACCTTCCTCTTCAACTCATTCCTCTAATGATGTTGATTTGCAAATAAAGAAGAGATGCAAATATTGTCAAAAGGTTGGTTATACTATCGATGAGTGTAGAAAGCTTGCTAAGCACAATGAAAAAACAAGGAATCTCGCATGTCTATTGGTAAAACTTCAGCATATGCAAAGATTAATGAAGCTAACATGGATCAATATTTTTGGGCATGTGTTGTTACCTATGATTATGATGCATCTTTGCATTCTAGATATATGGTTGGAAGTGAGGCTGATTCAGATTGGTTCCTTCAAAGTGGTGCTTCAAAGAATATAACATCATGCAAAACATCTTCTACATCTTTCAAAGATGAACCTAAAGGAGTACATGTAGTGTGTGCAAACAATGCCTCTTATCCTATCATTGGAGTGGGAGAAATTGAGCTTCTCGTTGCAAATGGACGTGTGATTCTCTTGAAAAATGCATTGTATGTACCTAATACCAAGAAGAACTTAATTTCAGTTCCATTGATTGCCAAAGCTAAACTTCATATACACTTTTTTCATGGTAAGTGTATGGTTCATGGTTTTAGCAATGGTGATATAATCATGATGTCCGGTACATTATGTACTAGTTTGTATCGCTCGGATATGTACAAGAGGACTACCTCAAATCCCTTGGTTTCTCATACTTCTTCCATGGCTGAAATGGAGCTTTTGCATGCCCATTTTGGTCATTTGAACTTCAATAGTTTGCTTTACTTGCAAAACAAGGACATGATTATTGGTTTCCAAACACTTGAGTCCATTCAAAAGCATGCTTGTGAAGGTTGAATTCTTAAAAAAAAGCATTATGCTTCTTTTCCAAAAGATATTCATACACACACTACAAGAAAATTGTAGCTTTTTCATAGTGATGTATGTGGTCCTATCAAGACTCCATGTTATGGGAGGCATGTATATTTTTTACCTTCATTAATGATGCCACTCCCCATACATGGGTGTATCCTATGAAAGCAAAGAATGAGGTATTTTCTTGTCATAAATCATTCTCAGCTATGGATGAAAACTTTCTTTAAACAAGCTTTTGATTCTATGCACGGATCGTGTGGTGAATACATGTAACATGACTTTGAAGTTTTTTCATGAAAGAGGTATTTCACACCAATGTATGATCCCATATAGACCTCAACAAAGTAGTGTTGCTGAGCATAAAAATAGAAAACTCCTTGAAATGGCACCATGTATGGTGCAAGGATAGCACCTTCTTAATAACGTTTGGATGGAAGCGATCATGTGTGCAAACTATCTGTGCAAACTATGGTGAAAGGATAGCACCTTCTCGATAATTTTTGGATGGAAGGGATCATGTGTTCAAACTATATGTTGAATCGTTGCCCTACTAAAGCATTGAGACTCATCAATTCTTATGAGTCTTGGAATGGACATACGCCAATGGTTAGGCATATGCACATGATTTGGTTGTTTGGCATATGCTCTTGTGCCATGAGAACAATGTCACAACCTTGATAAAAAGGCAAAGAATTGTATATTTTTGGTTATAGTACTGAAAGTTAAGCATATTGTTTGTACCATCCATTGATGGACACAATTATTGTGAGTCAAAATGTGATATTTGCTAAAGATTCTATTTTCCCTATACTGAATGCAAAAAACAGCCAACAGTTGGCTCACAAGATGTGTTCGATACGCTCATGCCTTTGTTGCAAGGTGGTGTGCTTGACTATGGCCATCTAGACCAACCAAATAAGGCTCAAAGGGCTTAACAATTCTAGCCAAATAGAGATGAGAATGCAGAAAATTTCCAGCTAAAGATAGCTAAAAATGTTTAGCCAAAAAGTATCAAAACTAATGGAAACTTCTAGCCACATATGGCTCAACATTAGCATCAAAGTACGACATAAAATGAGCTTGAAATTCATGATATGCATGTAATACATGTCAATGATGTATTACATAATAAATGCATGTCTATCGTGAGTGCAAAAACTATGCCAAAGTGCCTGAAACAAACTTGGCAAGATAGCAAACTAAGTACACCTTTTAGTTGGTAGAACAAGATCAAGCTCTTGCCATGCATCAAGTAATTTTGTGGATTATTATTTTATTGGAATAGCATGTAATGAAGAGCCAATTATATTTGAAGATGCATGTGATGATCCACAATGGATAATTTCTATGCAATAAAAAAATGGATACCATACACATGAATGATACTTGGGAGTTATATGAATTACCAAGAGGAAAAAATACCATTGGTAAAAAGTGAATTTACAAGATTTAGAGAAATTCTGATGGTACCATTGATCGTTACAAAGCTAGTGTGGTTGCCAAAGGATATGCACAAGCTACACTAGTGTGTATATGGATGAGATGCCTATTTGTGGATCGTTGCATGGAGCTTGATGTTTCTATCCATACTCTCACTGATAGTCATAGTGCATGTGCTCTTGCATGAAACCCAGTGTTTCTAGCACGAACCGAACATATTGAGTTGCATTATCACTATGTGAGAGAGTTACTTTATGGAGGAGATATTGATTTGGTATATGTGCCTACACAAGATAATGTGGTAGACATATTCACAAAAGCTCTTCCACGAGAAAAATTTGAAGATTTTGTAAAGCTTTAGGCTTATTATCTTGTGGGGCCTGATTTGTCATTCCTTGTGTGTGTTCACATCGTTTGATCTAGAGGGTGTTCTTACACTTTTGTGTTCCTCGAGTAGCTTTGTTGTGAGGCTTTTCCCTATTTATGGGCAGTTTTTACTCTAGTACTGGCTAGAGTTTTTCCCCATGTGACCATGTATTTGATACACGCATATGTGTTGGTACTCTGTACATAGGGAAATTATTCATCTTTTACTTTAGTTCAATTCATTGTCAATAGACAAAGCTACTACAACCATCCATCTTCTCCATGTGTCGTTTTGCATTTGTGCTCCTTGTGTGTGTGTGTGCGGTTCTTTTGTGTCTCTCATACTTCTACACACACCCAAAAGATAGATAGATCATTATATAGATAAATAGATGATAGATAGTGACAAGTGAATGGATAGATAATTGAATAGATAGATAAATATAGAAAGATATATCTATATATAAATAAATCAATGATAGATAAGATAGATGAATAATTTCAATGATAGATAAAAGATTAGATTATGAAAAGCATAGAAAAAAATAGACAAGTAGATGGATTCATACATAAAGAGATAAATAACTAAATGAATAAATGAATGAATAACCAAAAAATATATGAAACATTTTGGAATAGTATGATAAATAGATAAATAGATCTATATATAAATAAAAAGTTTAGTTATAATCTTGAAGTGAATATATGTAACTATTAGGAATTTAAGATTCAAAGAATCAAATATTCATGTTAGTTCATATACACTTCCTATACTATGTATGATTCTTGTTGGATGAATATATATAACTATTATGATATTAAGATGCAAAGGATAAGTAGCCACAATAGATTTTATACATCTGTGACCCTATACTATGTGTAATTATGCTCACACGAATCTAATGAACTATTTTGAGAGTGAGCTTCAAAGAAGTCTACAATTAAAATAGTCTCTATACAATTTCTATACTATGGCGAGAGTCCGGTGGCAACTCAAACAATGTCAATAGATCTATTGAGTTATGTCCTATAGTACTATAAGAGTAAGAATCAATGTAGAAAGTCAGATAATCACAATAGTAGTTTATTTTAAATTTGATTCATCAAAGTATAGAAGTAAGAAAGCTTCTCATGAGTGGAGCATGTATACTTCTGATGATTGAAAAGCATAAAAACCAATCACATGAATATAAATCATAGATATGTAAGAAATCATATGCGAATCATAACATATGCATCACATGCAATAAGCATTATAATAAAATAGAAAATAATTATTATAAAATAAATCAATATCTCAATGATATGGTGAGAAATGAGTTCTCTGAATCCTATGGTAGTAGTAAAGCTCTATCAACTTGATACAATGCATGTGTGCAATGAGCTTTTCAAAGCAATGAAAACAAATGTACATATATTTTTAGAAAAGACATTTTGATCGAAAGCACTTTTGATTGAAGCACTTTTGATGCAAAAGTTATTTGGTCAAAAAAAAAATTTCACTCGATCTTTAATTCAGAATTATTTGGAAATCCTTGAATAAACTCAACATATTTTGTTTTTTTCAATTATTCGATCGCTTAAATTCAACATTGCCTCTAGCGCATTCAAAACTATGTTATGTACCCATACTACCACCTATAAACACAAGGATTCTTCATATCAAAATAACGAGATACAAAATAACGTGGACGAGCTAGTCTAGAAGAAGAACACGGTAAGTTTACCCCGCATATTAAAGAAAACAAATGAATGTATGAAGAGCTACTAGATTTATTTTTTGTATTTCTTTTATTTAATTATTTGCATGTCAAAGTCTAGTATTTGAAATCTCTCAATGTTAGCTATGAAATCATATGAAGCTAGTTTGGCGGAGGTAGACCTCTTGAGTGAGCTACATAAATAGAGCATGAAGTATTAGACGAGTGCACGATATTGCAGATTTGTGTTAGTACACTAACCTACTCTATGAAAATAGCACATGCGGTTGATACACATTTTTGATGTTCAATCCTTAATACAACCTAAGGACTAGTAGTCAGGTCATCCATCCTAGAATCCGCAAACCTCATAAGATAAGGTAAATGTATTGTGTATGAGGCCCATAAAAGCTTCCTATAGTCCCTGAACAATACATACATATAAACATGGGGCACCTATCCATAGAACAGTTATACACATTATTTTTATTTAAATCAATTGATAGTTAGTCTCTCGCAAGCAAGGAAATAGAGTATGAAGGAATAAAGAAAGTTTTTGACTACCATGACACACGCTGAGACATTGAATTGCATACCTTTCTAGTAAAGTTTTGATTATAATTTACTTAGAAATCAATCCCATTACTAGCTCTTGGAGACCTAGAAGCCCAACAAAATATGAAGAAACAAAACAATATGGCTTGTAGCGACCTCATCACAACCTCTATCAAAGAGGAATTGGGGAGGTAGATGAGAAGAAGTTTTGAAGGTAGTCTATGTGCTTAGTTTTTAGAGCATGATGTTGCGCAAAGGATATCAAGGCATAACCAAATTTATCCTATGTCATTTGGAATGAACAAATTATCTTCATCCAAAAAAAGTCTAAGTCATTTGATCTTGTCAACGAGGGAAGAGAAGGCCTCAAATACTCCCAAACTTAACCTAAATTTCAAACAAGGCAGCTAATGCGATCCAAAACAATGTCTTATTAAAGCAAAGTCAAAGGGTATCCCTAATTGATGGACCAAGCAAAGTCAAAGGGTATCCCTAATTTTTGGTGGATTCAAATGTGGAAGGAATTCAAAGAATATATCCAAACTTGTGTTACTTGTAATTCCTCATATACATATTTCAGATTCATGGATTGTCTGATGATAATGTTAGTGATTGCGGTCAACAATTCATATACATGTTTTGAAATACTCTTTGCAAGCTCCTTGATAGTCAAATTAAACTTTCTACAACAAATCATCCACAAAATCATGCACAAACAGAACGCGTGAGTCAAGTACTAAAACAATATCTATATTGCACCATAAACTATCACCAAATTGATTGGTTTGAGATTTTACCCTTTTTAGAGTTTGCATATAACAATAGTGTTCATACATCTACCAAGCACAATCCCTTCTTTGTAAATTATGGGCAACATCCAAGGATGGATATACAAATCATGTCAAGAACCCAACAGCAAGAGATAAGGCCCAAAAGCTCATGGATATTCACAAAGAACTCAAGCAAGAGATCCATAGAGCACAAGAACAATATAAGTACTATGCAGATGAGCATTGTGTTTGAATCTATCCTATCAAATTGGGGCTAAAGTGTGTTTACTCAGAAATAATTTGTAGAATTCAAGGCCTTGTGCAAAGCTAGGCCATTAGATATTTGGTTAGTTCACTATCTTGGTCAAGATTAAACAAGTCACTTTTGAGCTCTAGTTACCAAGTACCATGAGAATACATCTAATTTTCTATGTGTCCATGTTGAAACCACATCATATTTCATCATTGAGGGGGGGAAAGACCTAGTGCTTGGCCACCTATCGAGATTCATGAACATGAAGAGTTTGAATTCGACCATGTCCTAGATTCAAGAATATCCCGAGGAATATTGGAGTACCTTGCTCATTGGAAAGGCTATTAGGAATCACACTTGGGAACCTAAAAAAACCTTCAAAGAGCACCAATCAAGGTTCAAGAATTTCATAAGAAAAATCCATTGAATCTAAGATTCGAGAATATGGCTGATCCTTGTCAAAATCGCTGCTTGAGGGGGAGGTGATGTCATGGACAAAGAAAGCCATCTTGACCCTCCAACTTGATATGACTTCTATATCTCATGCTTGGTTTAGAATTTGGAGAAAGATATGCTTCCATTGCATCTAGAACATGCCAAAACCTTAAGATCGACTACCTAGTTCTTGGATTTTGACACCTGGAGGTCTTGTTTAAAATTGATGACATCATCATGAACAAGACTATAAAACCTATATAAGGAGGGGTTGGCCACATATATACTCAGTCTTGCCAATGGCATGCCTGGGAGCTCCAAGAGTTAGGATCTCCAATTAACTACTTTCTAAGTTCCACTTCAAGTTCTAGGCTTGTGCTTTGTTCTAGTCTTGTCTAGTCTAGTATATTGGACATCCTATTCTGTCTTGTTGCAATCTCATACTATGAGATCCTTTCCAATTACTCCTTATATCTATTTCATTTCTTTGAAGGGAGTTCCTATGATCCAGATATCTTGATTCAACCTACATTCGCGCATTGTGGGATGTCTTGTATCGTCTCTAGTGTAGTTATCCATACCCATTAGAGTTGGGTTGTGGGACATCTTGTATGAGTTATATATTATTGTATTTTTTCCCTACGTGAGTGATCCTGTAATCAAAGGTGTAACTCCTAAATATTTTAAAGTCTAGTGAGAGGGCACAATGTAGTGCTCCCATAACAAACCCTATCAAACTACTTCTTGGAAAAGGTAGTATCTACTCTCACATGTTTGATAAATATAGTACAATCAAAAGCTCTAGATGGCATGACTCAGTATGAAGCATGGAGAGGAAGAAGAACAAGCTTGAAGCATTGCAAGATCTATGGGTGCATTGCTTATGCACATATACCGTCACAAATAAGAGATAAACTTTACTCTAAGGTAGAGAAATGTGTGTTTATAGGCTATGAACTTAATAAGAAAGTTTATGGAATTTATAATCCTAGCAATAAAAGATTCCTATTAAATGGAGATGTTGTAATTGATTATAAAAGATCATGGTTTGAAGATGATTGCAAAAAGGTCAAGCTACCATATGATATAAAGAAAGACTCTCCAAATCTCTCAAGAAATAATACACACGCACACACACACACACACTTGAAGCATCAAGTTATTCCAAAGTGATCAGAAAACTCCAAGAAGAAAAATCAAATCATGGAACTTGAAAGGCAAAGCTAGGGTGTAGGAGCTGAGGGATGTAGCAGAATCGTCTCAACAAACCATCAAAATGTGAACAAGAGAGAATAAGAAGAAGCGACAAAGATATGGCTACGGCACATGAGTAGTTACTAAAAACTCTATCTATTTTTCACAAGACTAAATCTCCGATAAGCCCTCATCTTATGAGCAAGAGAAGAAGAAAGTAGATTGGATCAATGCCATGGAAGAAGAAATTGAAGCCTTGAAGGATAATCATACTTTGGAGTTTGTTCTAAAGACTCCAACCATGAAAATCATTGGATGTAGCTAGATAAAGAAAGTGGAGAAAAACTCTGATGAAACCATCAACATGTATAAAGCTAGACTTTTGGCTAAAATGGTTAGACATAAGAAGTTGACTATCAAGAGACTTTTTCACCTTTGGAAAAGATGCCAATAATTAAAGTGCTTATGAGCATTGCAGCTTCGTAGAATTGGAAGATCTACGGAATGGATGTGAAAAATGCATTTCTAAATAAATGGACATCTAAAGCAGTATATATCATTCAACCTCTAGGGTTTTAAGACTCACTCTTCCTAAACACATAGGCAGGTTAAGGAAAGTCCTATATGGTCTAAGTCAAACCCCAAGGGCTTGGAATAATAGGATTTTCACCTATTTACCGAACAGGTTTCAAGGTTATTAAAGAAGATCCTTCACTCTTTATCAAGAGGAATCAAGGAGAAGACATATACCTTTGGATATATGTAGATGATATAATACTTAGAGGTAATGACGTTTAAGGCACAAGTAGGATAAAGCTAAAAATGAAGGAGAAAATCAAGATTAGGTACTTAGGCAATTAACATACTTCCTAGAGTTGGAAGTTTTATACATAGAAAAGGGGATGTAAAACTACATTAGTGTCATCTACAAAGTGTTGCATAGTTATCGGGTCCTAGCTATGGGTCATAGAGAGCCCATGAATATGTTCATGAAGAACATGATTATTAACCACTTATCTAAGACCATAAAAAATAATATAAAAAATACGCAAAAGCAATTTGCTTACATGTCATGATAAACATTTTAAGGAGATATGCTCACATAGCTAGTCATTAGAATTAATACAAGGAGAGGCAATACCTAGAAGAAGAACTATCTATAAATCTTGATTGAGATGCAATATTTTGAAGGCATTGAAGAATGAAATCGAACTCCAGTCTATCATAATCTTTATAAAAGTCTATTTTTCAGAAAGAAGGCATTTAAAGAGCATTCCATCACATCGTCAATGCCTTCAAACACATCCATGATAACTTGGATGATGGATCTAACCTTTATCAACCCTTTTGCTTACTTGTTAATTCAAAATCAGTGGCCATCAGCCAATCGATTTTCAAGGACCTAGCTAAAACTTCATTTCTTGTTTGAAGCATTGTTATCGGATGACAATCCTCAATCTTGCTTTTACAATCTTTCTTGTGAATGCATTTGATCACATCCTCATTAAGGAAGTTCAATAATGCACCAAAGATGAAAGCCTCCTACCACACCAAGCATAGAGGGGTCACTAGAATATGTTTGAAAATCTTGAAGAATTCATTAGTGATCCCGTCAAGACTAGTGGTTTTACCAATGGGTAGAGAATCAATAGCATCTAAAGTTTTCTCTTTTGTTATAGGAGTGTAAACAAATGCATGCTCTTATGGAGAATATTCTTCGACATGGATCGAGAGATTCTGGCCAAACACTCATGTCTTCTAGAGGAAACGGATTGATAATTAGTGCACAGTTTTTGTCATTTTTTGAAATCAAGATTCAACCTTAGGCACATGTCAACTACTTAACTTGTTCAAACCTAGAGAATAATGAAGCAAAGATCCAAGCATAAGAACTTGTGCATTCAAATTTGAGTAACCGCTTATGTATCAATCAATCACATATCACATTTAGGTATAATGAATCCTATCTTCTTGGAAAAGAGCGTCCTATCATTTAGGGAATCTTTTCCAACAACATTTAAACACACCATGTATTTCCAATCTATGGAAATCCATGCTTATTATGAATTTAAGAGTTAGAATAAGCTATTAAGACCCTTACTAAGCAAGCACCCTACTTGCTTGAGTGTTTTCATCTTATTTTAGGTAGTCCTACATCACACTCTATTTTGATAGTGAAGGAGCTTAATAGCTCTAAATGTAGAGTAGAGATTCCTCTTCATAAGTTATCCATTTATTTTAGTCTTTTGCTTGTTATATATATAGTATAGTTTTTGAATAACGTTTCAAAGGCCTGACCTCAAATTTGCATATTCTAAGAGAAATCATGTTAAGAGTGAATAGTGGTCTCTCTATGTATGCCTAGTTAAGGAAGTGAGTAGCCTCGCTTGGAGGCATTATTTCTCAGAGTAGAAGCAAGTATTTTTTATGGGATAACTGGAATATGTAAGCTCTCATGGTCTAGTTTAGGTGGTCTAAATATCATAGGTTCATTTTGTAGGAATGCACATAACCATTCAATTGAGTGATCAAAGTTATCTATGAGTATACCTAGGAGGTATCTTCCATCACTGGTATAAGAGAAACTTTGATGTGAAAATTCACTCAATAGGCTCATAAAAAACTATTGAAGTCTTTGGAAAATGTTCAGCTTTTGATTTTGAGTTCAAAGGCATACATACAACCAAATGGAATTCTCTCAGTGAAGAAGTAAGGTATCTATCACATCTCTTTTGATACTTTTGGATTATTGAGGTAAAATCTTCATATAAAGACTCTTCTTGTACCACAGATCCTTTAAAGATACATTAAATTATAGCATTTCAAAGTACACAACGAGGATTGAAACGTTACATAGGAACATCTATTATCCATTAATGTCTATGAAATCTAGCTTGTCAAGGGAAAGGATTTATGGGGACTTCTTAGTAGAATAGATGCATAGCCTAGTTTTGGGAATAATCCAAATCTTGATTAGTTCAAGATCTTTACACAATGGAATGGGAGAGCTAAGAGGCTTATCTTCATCCTATTATGACATATTAGTAGTAGTACACCTATAGGGCATATTTAGGATCTAGATACGTCAATGAAAGTGTGGGAAGCCCTAGTGAAGTATATTGAACTCCAACCAAGTTTAGGAGGAGACAATAAAAAATGAACTCAAAAATCTAAGGAAGAAACTCGGTAGTAGCATCAATGATTACATTATGGAGATCAAGGATGTGAGTGATTTATTGAGACCCATAGGTTATCACATAGATGATCATGAACTAGTTGCATATAGATTGAATGGACTACGTGATGATGAGAAGTGTAAGGATTTCACCACTTCTATGTATGCTATAGATAATCATCCCGACTTCGAGAAATAAATGTCCTTAATGGTCATTAAAGAGATGAACATTTGAGGATATAAGACAAGTGGTAATGATTCCCAAACCTTTTATGTAGGTAAAAGAAGACATAGAGCAATAAATGAAGGAAGTGGCAGAGGAAGTAAACGGAGAGGATCAAATGGAGACTCTTGTTAAGGGAAACGGAGTGAGTCTTAAGGAGGCAACCAAATAGGAACGGTGGATAGGATCTGAAGCTAGAAAAATTGGAAACTTCAAGCTTCTCATCTTCAGTATTAAAAACAGAAGTCTTTAGATAAAAAAAAAGATGAATCATTGTCTTTCATAACAGAAATTCAAATGCAGCAACATAGGTACTTTGGATCAACTTAATACGTATTTGGATTCAAGTGTGTAGTATTTCGACCCTTTATATTGAATGTTCATTTAGCTCTGCTAAAATAAACTAGAGACTTGACAATCGAGTAAGAGGAACCATTCGAGTTCCGCTCTCATCTCCAATTATTATTATTCTTTTTAACAAAACAGGTTTTAAATCATAAGCAACGAGAATATACAAGAAGATTAGCCTGTACAACAAAAAACGTTATTACCTTCTCGTCCCTTTGTGGGGGATCCATTTGTCTTTTAGCTTGTTCTTTTCCGAAATAAACATCCTGTGGTGTATAAAACTGGGAGACTTCTTGTAATCACGGATCCTTCTATCTAAACATGCAAGTCAATTATCGATAGACCACTCTTTTGGTTAATTGCTAAAGTTGAGTGCACATCTTTCCTTTTAGATTTTTGAAAGTACTGCCTACAACAACATACCAAAGAGAAGAATTTGCTTGCATTTAAATCTGAGGGTTTCATTTCTTACAGAGAGATGCAACGATAGCTAGTAAAAGGTTCATCCGCTTCATGCACTAAACATTTGCCTTTAACATTCTTATTCTCAAGAACAAACAGCGTCCAATGTTGATCCGCTTCATGCACTACAAATTCGCCTTTAACATTTTTTTCTATGGATTGTTCTTTTGCGAACTGACCAAAATTGATTACACATCTTTCCTACCAGATTTCCATAATGCGTTACCCCTAGTTATGTTCCACGGAGCTGCGGAGTAGCCAACAACTTCTCCCTGTGGTAGCTTTTTATTGCTTTGTTTTTTCTTTCCTGAGGGTCCCTTGAATATCATTCCAACTGTCTGTACTTTCGTGATAGAGAATATAAGGTGTTGAATCTTATCCCTTGCACTACATCTTCTCAAAGATGAATGTGCTTCATAGATTTTATTTATGCCAATTTACTAGTTCAAATCCAATGTTAAAAATCCACAAGAGCACTACCTTGTTTTGTTCTGCCAACACGTGCTTGATGTCTCTAACTTTAAATTCTTCCCTAATCCGTTACCAAGATGTGCACCACTTTCTACTAAGATAGTGCTAAAATTCTAGTTTCTTATTGATGATAGGAACTTCTTATAAGTTATTGCTAATACTTCATTTTAGTCGATTTATGTGCATCTCACCTCTACATGTAAAACTACAAGTTTCAAATGAATCTCAACACTTGATTTGGTTTCCTAACAAACTACAATAATTGTATCGGATTTTGAGGTGAGATTCTAACTCATCAGTGTCAAAGCTCTACATTTGTGTGGGCACATGAACATCACAATGCAAGAAAGAAAAAGAAGCGTGGAGCAGAACAAAACATTGAATGAATTACCAAGTGAATATCTATAAATAAGATAAGTGAACCATTAGGGCTACATGCATATATACAAGCCATGTGAAGAAAACCTCCTCTAGAGGGAATAAAGTGACGTGGTAGTCCTAAGTCTATTCACACACATCATTACTGACATATATCAACAAAGCTTCCCCCTAGGAGTGATGCATGCAAAGATTTGCCAAAAGTTTCAATCTTTGCCCTAGCTAGAACCTTTGTCAAAAGGTCTACAATGTTACCCTGCATGGGCACAAATGCGAAATTGATTTCTCCAGTAGAGACCCTCTCCCTAACATAATGATAATGCACCTCAATGTGCTTTGTAAGAGCATGGAACATAAGTTCCTCACAAATGCGCTCTAATTCTCAATTAAGATTATGGTGGCCAAAGATTGACCAAGACCCAAATTCCCCAAAAGATGTTTGAGTCACACACACTCAAAAGTTGTTCTAAAAGCTATCGTGTACTTAGCCTCATAATTAGAAGTGGCCACAATAGGTTTTGTCTTGCTCAACCAAGATATGCATGAGCTACAAAACATGAAGGAAAAACCACTAGTGGACACATGAGTATCATAGTAACAAGCCGAGTCTGAGTCACAAAAAGCATGTAATCTAGCGGTAATGATCTGGCCTAGGGACAAAGCAACCCAAGTGGTGGGGTACCATTCAAGTAGTGAAAGATGTTCTTAACCACGTGCCAATGCTTCACACATCGGCTATGCATAAACTTGCTCATCTAAGAGACAACAAACTAAACATCATGGTACATTATGTATAAGTAAATCAAGCATCCAACAACTTGCTGATAGAGAACAACTTCAAATGCATCTCAAACATCACAAAGACTCAATCGTAAACTTGTTCCCAAAAGAGTGGAAATATGTTTGCAATCCTCAATGCCAATCAAATGCAATAATTTGTCAATATATTTTTACCTGACACAAAGTTATCCCCCCCATCAACTTGCATAAATTAAATGCCCAACTTTTGATGCAAATGCCCCAAATTTGGCATCTCAAAAGATGCATACAAATGAGCCTTAGATTCAACAATATGCTTCGTATTAGGACCAGTGAGTAGTAGGCCATCAAGATAAACAACAATGATCAAACACACATCATGTGCATGCTTAACACATAAGGTGCTCTCAGTTGGACTATTCTCAAAACCATGTGCAATCCAGTAGGCATGTATCTTTTCATACCAAGCATGTGGTGCTTGCTTCGAGCCACATAATTCCTTTTTCAATCTACGCACGTTTTTTTCATGCCCTTTTTGCACAAAACCATGGGGCTCAAATACATACACGTCTTCATATAAGTCACCATTAAGAAATTTATTTTTAATGTCCAAGTGGAGTACATTCCGAGCATGATGAGCGGTAGGTGCATAGATGTTATGAACACTCGTCATATAGCATGTGGGTGCAAGGGTCTCAGCAAAATCAATGCCTCTCTCTTAAGCATGATCTTTTGCAAGATGCCTAGCTTTATACCTTTCAATTCTTCCATTCCAATTTCGTTTCAGCTTGTATACCCATTTAATATTGATGGCCTTTTTGCTTGGAGGAAAATCACATAAATAACAATTACCATTCTTCATAAAAGCATCATATTTTGATTCCATAGAAACCACCCAATGTTTTTAATTTTGTGCTTCATCAGGAGAAACAAGATCATTCTCATCAAAGAGACTAGAGGCAGCCATTGCGTAGCAAAAAATGCAAAAGAGGCACTATCACATCATGAACGAGTACATTATGAAAGAGGTGCATCTAATTTGCTATCTCATAAGTTTTGAACTAGCCATTTAGGCATATTTTTTCCTCCTCTATATCAAATCTTTTATTAATAAGTGGATGATGTGAATTTTCATAAGAAATGAAATGATTGGCATCATCACGTTGAGCCTTTAAAAGCTGAGAAATTTCATCATTTCGACTAGCACTTTACTGTCCACTTGTAAAAGAAGGCAACAAAGTGTCATAAACATATCCTTAGCACATGAAAGTAATGGACCAATTCCATCCTCCACACAAAAAAAACATCACGCCTACCCAAAATGCATTTACCCTCTGGATGATACAGATGGTAGCCTTTTCTTTCAAAACTATACCCAACAAAAATACGTTTTACTAATTATCATCCAACTTCTTCCAGTTTTGTTCAAGCACTATGCATGTGCTAGACAACCAAAGACATGTACATGAGAAACAAATGGTTTTCAACCATGTAAAGCCTCAGATGGAGTGATATATTGTAGTGTTTTGTTGAGACACTTATTAAGTAAACATGTTGCACACATAATAGCTTGAAGCCATAAGCTATGTGGTAAAGCTTTAATTTTTCCATATACCCCACTATCTCAATGGGAGACCTCATCTTTCTTCATCCAACTCCATTTTGTTGAGGTATATAGGGCACTGCACATTAATTTTTATCCAATGCTTAACCAAATTTGCATTAAAATCAGAAAACATTTATTTTACCCCTCAGTCACTATGGTGCGTGCCCAATTAACATGCTCATAGATTTTCAGCCATAATCAAAACATTTTTGACGCATATAAACACTTCAAAGTTTGCTTTCAATGGATGCTCCCATGCATGCCTAGAAAAATCATCGATTAAATTCATGAAGTAAACGTGATTCTGAAAAAGAAGGTGTCTTCGCAGGCCCACATACATCACTATGAACAAGCTAAAACTTATGAGAAACTCTAACTGAACCATCTTTAGGGAAGGAAGAATGCTACATTTTGCCCAAAATACAACATTCACATAGATGTTTACAAGGTGCCTCTAGTTTGTGTAGAGAGGACACCATATCAGATTTCTATAAAAGTACCAAAGTGCATAATTTAGATGACCAAAGTGTGCATGCCAAATCTTTGCATTTGAGATAACCTCAAAATCTGAAAGTGCATGTGGTCAATAATCTAGACATTTTCCATACTCTATGAGCCTATAAAACCCAAGACATTAAGTTCTAGAAACAATAATAATATCATCATTTCAGAGATCATGAGTTGTACATCTATCATTGAAACATTTTGACAACCAAGCTAACGTTGGAAAGTGTTGAAAGTTACAATAGATTGTTCTTGATCGCTTGTATATACAAAGCATCGAACATTGTGAAATTACTACCATCCATAGTAGTCAAAATGATCTTATTAACTCCCGTTATAGGATAAGCTGAGTTTTTGGTGCAAGTGACAATATTCCCTTTAGGAGTAGACTCAAGTGAAGTAAAGAAAGTACCTTGTGAGGTCATATATTTTGTTGTCTCGCTATCAAAGGACCAAGCATCTGAGTCTACTATAGACAAAAATTGGCCATGAGAAGATGGGTTAGAGCTAAGATGGGTTAGAGCTGCATGTAATAGTAAATCTTCATTTTACACAACATTAGAACACTCAATTTTAAATGTAGAGGCATGTGCAACAAGCATTCCAACCTCTTTCTTCTTTGCCTCTTTTGCAACTAGTTTTGGAAAAATTTGTGTAAGATGATTATTTCCTTTACAATATTTGCAAAAGTTTTCCTCCTTTTCCATTTTCTTCTCATCTTTGTCTTCATTCTTTCATTGTGCAACATTAGCATAGTTCTACTTACTAGTAGATGAGCTCCATTTACATTTGCCCTTCAAACTAATTATGAAAGATAGACTTTAAACATGGACATGTTCGACCTAGAGAGATCTTCCTACAACAAAATAGAGACTGAGTGCTCAAATGTTAAGGCATTTGGATTGCCTTTCATCATCAATCAAAGAGTAAGGGAAAAAATCAAATATGAGTCTAGAAGACCATTAAGAATAGTCTACACAAATAAACTATCTGTCAAGATTGCATTAGCAAAAAAATTGCTCCTTCAAATCTTTGATCTTTATGAAAAGAAAGTGTCCATGGAATCTCCTTCATTCTTGTGCTCACTCTCCAACTATTTTCCGAGGTAAGAAAAACGATCCTTATTTCTTACCTTATATAAGGTTGTAAATGTACCCCAAGCATCCTTTGTAATCTTGCAAGAGAGGATATGAGGGATAATGGCATGTTTGATAGACAAGACTATCAATGCATGTGTCTGAGCATCTCTATGATTGCAACAAAATTGCCTTAAAATAGGTGCAATAGGATTGGCAACACAAATAGGAAATTGAAGATCATGATCTTCAATACCATCTACACCACCTTCAACACATTTATTCATAGGTGTAGTACGGCATGTTTCAATACCCTACACAGTACTCCATAATGCTTTTTCCACCAATACATGAAGCATCATATATGCCCTTAACAGGTAATTGGTACCATGCAAATTTTCCTCAACAACAAACATACTGAATAAATCATTGTTTTTAGCAATGGCCACTAACTAAATACCCTGATGCCAAAAATTGATTGTATCTTAAAAAGTTGAATAGACCCTATTGAGCTTTGCTAAATCTATATTAGACTTTGAGATGCTTGTACTAGCGAACCAAAACCTATATATATGTTTGGCACAAAAGGACCTGATTGCCTACATAGGGACTATGATAGTGCATTTAGAGGCAAAAATTATTTGTGACTAGACTTTTGATGCCCTGTGGCAAAGCTGTTTTGAATCATAATTTCTCAAAGTATGCTCACCAATTTTCGTTTGATTTTGATACTATGACTAGAGGGGTGTTGATGATGCCCAAGGTGAAGGAGCAACCTACATGGATACCAATTTTTGGAGTTCGAGGTTTGTGCAAAGATAGGAACAACACAAGGGAGAAGAAGAAGCGTGGAGCATAACACAACATTGAATGAATTACCTAGTGAATATCCAAAGATACGATTAGTGAGCCATTAGGATTATAGGCATATATAAAACAACCAAGGGAAAAGAAACCTCGTAAAGAGTGAAAAATTGCCACAACAGTTCTTAGTGTCTTCACATATAGCACTATTGAAATATATCAACACTCAAACATGATTCATGTTATTCTATTTTGGTTCCATAATTGTTTCCAATTATGAAACCCCTTGTAATATATTTTCTTGAGTCTTTGAATATCTTCATTCTTAACTTCCATTGTCTAAGAAAAATGGTGACCAAATAGAATCATTCTACCTTATGCACATATCCTACTTTCAATCGCTGATTATTGAGCAATGTGGTTTCATCTTGTCCCATGATTTCCAAATTTGGAGACCACATTAAAGCCTTAAGAATAGTTGGTGCAATAGAAACCAAGCCCACATACTTAGTTTATGTCTAAGAGCTTGTTCTCAATGTATGATTGATCATCTCGCATAATTTAAAGCATGGTAGATTCAGCATATTGTCGAGTATATGACTAAAAAGTCTCATTGTCATTTCCTCTCTGAATCGTGAGATATTAACATATCTTTACTCTCTAGTTCGTTGACTCATACACCCCATAATTGTTGGGAAGGTTCTTTGAATTGCTAAACATCATTCTCAGTGTGTAGTCCATCATTTTTTATGAAATCATTCATGATTGGTAGCTATCTAAGATAATTAGATTTTTCCAAAAGGAATTAAGCTAATTGTTGCTGTGCTCAGAGAACTATTCAAAACATTGCACAGGTGTAGAAATAAGAATAGCAAGTTTTTTGGTCTTGGATAAATTCCTACCTATCTATTTTGACGCATTGATTAGTGGATCATATTGCAAGCATCATAGGTGATCATTTATGATCATAAGCATGCTAAAGAGGCCCATTATACTCTTTAGTAGCTATTATTGGCTACTGTAAAGCAGGTTTAAGCGACACCTATTCATCTCTTAAGATTATCATCCATCTCCTCCTACAGTGGTATGAGAGCAACAACAAACAAGATGGGAGATGGATTTCCATCCTTCATTGACAAATTGGACAGAAACAAATACTCAGCATGGTCACTAACAATGCACGCCTACCTTCAAGCGAGAAGTCTATATGGATATATCTCAAGGGATGAAGAGATGCAAACATCTAGGAACAAGCATCAACCCACAAGGGAAGAACAAGAACGGTTGACCACATGGTATGCAAATGATGCTCTTGCAAGGTCTTATCTACTAAACTCAATATCTAATTTCTTATTGCCTCACATTAGGACTTTAAAGAGCTCTAAAAAGACTTGGGAAGTACTCTCATCATATTTCGCATCAAATAGTAGAGCTAAGAAGAATTACCTATGATGGAGTTTACAAATCTAAAGAATCAACCAAAGCAAGGAGTGGCTGATTATGCAACCAAGATGAAAGATGTGGTTGACCAGCTAGCAAGCATTGGAGAAGAGATAGAAGAAGAACAGAAAGTAAGGGAGATCATTAATGGCATCAAAGTTTATGATAAGTGGGAGTCATTCAACATAGCAATGGACCTCTACATGGACATGCAATTACGTGACCTCAACACCTTGATGGGGCAACTCTTCACCCATGAGACAAAGCTCAATAAGAATGGTGGCAAGTTTAGAGCTAATCAACCTTCTGCTCTTTATACAGATAAGAATAAAAGTAAGGATAAAGGTAAAAGGAAGAAGAATGAAGAAGTGGCTAGTGCCTCTCAAGCTAATTACACAGGCAGAGGAAGAGGTGCTAAAGGAAGCGGCAGAGGAGGAAAGCAATGGAGGGGGTGATCCTACAACAATCCATCTTGCAACATTTTTGGTCTTAGCAACCACATCAAAGAAGAATGCTTGAAGAACACAAGGAATCAAAGGGGAAGAGGCTTCCATAGAGGTAGTTATGGACAACACAGAGGCAGATACAACAATGGAGGAAGCAACTATAATCAAAATTACAATCAAGGCTACAACAACAACAATTATCAAGGAAGTTTTAGAGGAAGTAGAGATTATACCAACTATACACAAGACCAAGAAAATTAACTACTCATCATGAATATGACATTCAAGCAAGGTAAAGATGATGAGCATCTTTTCTATATTGATTCAGGTTGTTCCAACCATGTAGTTGGAAATGTAGCTTTATTATTTGATATTGAAGAGCCCAAAGGGAAGCATGAAGTACAAACAGGTGATGAAACTAAACACTTGCTCAAGAAAATTGGAAATTTCAAGACATTTAATGGTAACATGAACCTCTTGATTAAGGTTTTGTATGTGCCAACTATAACCCAAAACCTAATTAGTGTTGGGCAGATTGTTAAAAAGGTTTATAGGTTAGATTCAATAAGGAAGGCTTCAAAAGGATAGCTAAAGGTGAGAAATCTGGTAGATTATTTACATTTGAGATTGAAGACACCAAGAACATAGAAGTATTCAATTATACAGATCAAACCCTATCTAAGCTAGAGATATGGCACAAAAGGCTAGGAAACATAGGAGAAAGAACACTAAAGCAAATATGTAGGGATCAGAGTGTGCTTGGCATTCCCAATGTGACAAAGCAACTGATGATATACAAATGTGGAGCATGTCAATTTGATAAAGTTCTCAAGCAACCATTCAACAGAAAGGGGTACATCCATCAAGACTACTTGGAGCTTGTACACATTGATGTGTGGGGTCCTAGAATAGATCCATCAATCTCAGGTTCAAGGTTCTATGATTCATCTATAGACGATTAGAGTAGATAGACAATACTTTAATTCATGAAGCATAAGGATGAAGTATTTACATGCTTCAAAAAGTATTTGACACTAGTTGAAAACGAAACACATAGAAGCTTGAAGAGAATCAGATCTGATGGAGGTGGTGAGTACTTTTCACATGAATTTTAGTCATTTTTATAGGACAAAGACATAAAGAGGGAAGTAACAACAATATATACTGTTGAATTGAATGGCATAGCAAAAAGTAGGAACAGGTTAATAGTTGAAGCTGCTAGGTCAATGTTGAATGAGAAGAAGCTACCTTATTACCAATGGGCAGATGCTATTTCCTCAACCACTTACTTGGTTAATAGGCTCCCATCCAAATCCTTGGATGGAATGACACGCTATGAAGCATGCAATGGCAGGAGACCCTCTTTGGACCATTGAAAGATATTTGGATGCATTGCTTATGCACACATTCCCTCTCAAATTAGAGGGAAGTGTGACCCTAAAGCTGAAAAATGTATATTCATTGGGTATGATCAAAACCAGAAGGGCTATAGGCTATACAATCCCACTAACAAAGAATTTACAGTTAGTAGGGATGTAGTGTTTGATGAAAATAATTCATGGTTTGAAGATGATTATAGGAAGATCACGTTACCTTATGATTTGGAAAATGAATTTTTAACTCTCACTCAAGAAGATCAACAATTAGTAGAAGATATCAACTCAGAGGATGAAGAGCAAATTGACTTGAAGGCTTGAAAGTCAAGAGGCAAGAGCAAATTCAAGAAATTATAAGACATAACAGAGTCCTCCAACCAAGCACTCAATAGATCTCTAAGGGAAAGCAAAAGCCCATAAGGTAAGGCTATGATACATCATACTTACCAAGCATTCTATGCATACCACTAAAGGCTCTATGATAGAAGAACCCTCTTCATTTGAAGAAGCTCGTAAGAGGAAACAATGGAGAGAAGCCATGCAAGAAGAAGTAGAAGCACTTAAGAAAAACCACACTTGGGACTTGGTTCCCAAGAAGCCAAGGATTCAAGTGGATATATAAAATAAAAAAGAACTTAGATGGACATGGGAGTGGTGAGCTTTTTACCATACACATTTAATATGGTGCACGTGTAGTAGTGGTATATGTTGTGTTATTATATGCAAACTATAGTAAATGAAGTTTCCCATCCCAATTAATTGGATTATCCAAAGAATAACAACATAATAGATCCAAAATAATACTATTGCTAGCTTCACTTTGCCCATTACTTTTAGGATTAAATGGAGAGTTAAAGTCTATTCTAGAACCTAGATTTTGAAATAATTCAACCCAAAAGTGATTTCAGAAACAAACATCTTGATCTAATTGGAAAGCCACGATGCAAAAAAATACATTTAATAAATATCTTAGCAGCTTGAGGTGTACAAAGAGTCTTTTTTACAAGGAATAAAATATGATTGTTTACTAAACGTATCAAGAAATGTCCAAATCATATCATTAAGAGATGAATTTGAGGAAAGACTATTAATAAAATCCATAGAAAATTGTTCCCATGGTCCATTAGGTATGGGAAGTGGCATTAATAATCCAAATGCTTTACGATGATGTCTTTTCATACGTTGACACACAATGCAATGGGAAACATACTGTGTAATATCCTTTTCCATATTTGGCCAAAAGAAGAATTTTTTACATTTAGAAATAGTGCTTTGTATGCCCATATGACCCAACTCTAGTGATCCTCACTAAATGTTGTAGAATTCTTGAAAGCATTCCATGTTTGTGAAAAATACAAATTAAATGCATAGGTAGGAATCATGTTATGAAATGAATGAATTTAAACATCCCAAATTTTATTGATTGAAATAGTAGTTGTTTGTGGGGATGGGAAATGACTAAGGCCATTAGTTACAACATTATCTTTGAAAGGTTGATATTGAATCATAGGCTTAAAATTGTGTATGAATGAAGCCCATTTAATGTGTCTATCAAAAATCAATGGTTGATTTAATAAATGCTTAATGGCTTGCAGGTCTATTTTGATTATGACTTCTAAATCCATGAGATAATGTTTCCAAATTGTTAAATCATGCACAATAGCTAAAAGTTCCTTATCATATGTAATATGGTTCTTTTTAGAAGGCTTAAGTTTCCTACTTTCAAATGCAATGGGATGTTCATTTTGCATTAATACAACACCTATACGTGAACCACTCACATTTGTAACTATATAGAAAGGTTGTGCAAATTTTGATAATTGCAAATTAGGTGCACGAGAAAGTGCATGTTTGAGTTTTTTAAGAGATTGTTTTGGTGCAAATCCCCATGCAAATTTTGACTTTTTCTTCAATAATAATGTGAGCGGCCATGCTAAACAGGAGAAACCTTTTACAAAATTTCTATAAAATTGAGCTTACCCTACAAAAGAATGTACATCATTCACAGATTGAGATACAAGCCATTCTTCAATTACTTTAATTTTCATTTGATCTACATGAACACTTTGACTAGAAACAGTATGGCCCAAATAATCTAATTCCTTTTGGAACAAATAACTCTTTTTAGGATTGGCATAAAGTTTGTTTTTGCGTAAAAAAATGAAAATTGTTGCTAAATTCTTTTCATTATCATCATCATTCTCACTATAGACAAGTATAGCATCAAAGAAAACATGAACAAAACCTTGGTATTAAAAAAAATGGTATTCATCATGCATGCAAATGTAGGAGGTGCATTGGTGATTCCAAAAGGGATTACCATAAACTGAAAGTGAGCACTTTGAGTTCTAAATGCAGTCTTCTAAATGTCATTTTGTGTCATTCATATCTGATGATAACCTAATGTAAGATCAATTTTACTAAACACACATGATCCATGAAGTTTATCTAGCAAGTCATCTATCCTAGGAATAGGATATCTATTTTTAATTGTGATCTTATTGAGCGCTCTATAATCAACGCACAAGACATAAGTCTTGTTCTTCTTCTGTACTAAAAGAGCATGTGCTCCAAAGGGAGGCAAACTAGGCCTTATAAGTCCTTTGTGAACTAGATCCTTAACTTGATTAGCTATTTCTTGTTGATGTAAATGTTCATGCATGTAAGGTGCTTTATGGGGAGGACAACTACCAGGAATTAAGTATATGCTATGGTCAAGAGATCCCCTAGAATGTGATAGTTTAGAAGCAAAATCATCCCTAAAACAATCCTTATAGGAAGCCATAAATGATTTATGTGCATGAGGATGAGTATGTGTGTAAACTATATTATTAAAGAATACAATACATGAAATACAATACAAACTAGGCCTTATAAGTCCTTTGTGAACTAGATCCTTAACTTGATTAGCTATTTCTTGTTGATGTAAATGTCCATGCCTGTAAGGTGCTTTATGGGGAGGACAACTACCAGGAATTAAGTATATGCTATGGTCAAGAGATCCCCTAGAATGTGATAGTTTAGAAGCAAAATCATCCCTAAAACAATCCTTATAGGAAGCCATAAATGATTTATGTGCATGAGGATGTGTATGTGTGTAAACTATATTATTAAATAATACAATACATGAACTGTTGTGAGGATCTTGCTCACGCTCAAACAGAGGTTACGAACGCAGAAAAACGCAGAAAAAACACGCCCAAGAATAAACGCAACAAGAGACGAGAAAGTACGTAGATTGGGTGCAATCTCCCCCCATGCACTCTGTTTCGATAGTCCACAGAGTGCATGTATTTATAGGACTTTTGATTGCGTCGAAAATAGTGGTTACATGAGGGCGGCTTCGAAAAGCAGGCGTGAAACTAAAAGTTGGTAACTTTTACAGAAATCCATTACTTTGAATAATAGAAGTTGCGGTCTACAACGACCCTTATTCTAACCATTACTTTTCTAACAATAGAACCTTCTACGCAGGTTTATTTACAAGCTAAATAATAATTATTCGGATTATTGATGTCCGCCCTTTCACGCCTTGCACGCTCCTCACAAACCTTCAACTGCTATATCAAAAACATCAAAAACATATTAATACATTAATAATTTAACATTTTTACAATGCCTTGTTCAATAATATACAACATGCCTCTCAGTTGACAAGCAACTGACCTCAGTTGATAAAATAATTCAACACTCTAACAATTATAATGCAGTGTTCAACATATTCCATATTACTGTTACAATCCAACAATGCATTGGCCAACATATTTCATGTTACAATCCAACAATGCATTGGCTATTCCATATTTCAATCCAACAATGCATTGTTCAACATATTCCATAAGGTATAACATGCCCCGTAGTTGAACAAGCAACTGACCTCAGGTGATAAAAGAATAAACATGGATGGCCAGTCACATGTTTCATCACTGAATAAAAAATAGGCATGTGCCATGTAAAAGTACATGCATGGAAATGTTCATGGAGCTGTTTAAGTTATTAAGAGTATCTGTAAGATGCGGACATAGTCTTTCGAATGAATTTGGGCAAGCAAAGCTTGAATATGCTCCTATAAACTAAATTCAATATGTAAATGCATCACAATTATCAAACATGTAAGGTAAACTTTAAAGGTAGAAATGAATCCTTAAACTCTTCTTGAAAAGCCTTTCAGGTGCGTGGACAATCTGCAGTATGACAAAGATCATTCCACCATTGCTGCGCTCTTCCTACCAAATAATTAGTGGCGAGCTCGATTTTCTGATTTTGTGAATATAACTCGTCGGAAAAGAAATCGTTGAATAGGGATAGCCATGATAAGACAAAGCGGCCATCTATTCATCCGTGGAATTGAAGCATAGCATAACGTCCTTGTATGGCTTGTTGAAGTGCTTGAAGTTCTTGGTTCATAATCTCTAACTCTTGCTCGAATGAAACTCCAGGTAAAGGTGAATTACTGTGATCCTCCATGGTGCTCTTGGACCCTTGCTCTCAACCTTGGTGTATTGAACCTTCTTGTTTGCAACCTTGATGTCTCGATCCCGTGTTCTCAACCTTGCTTGGTATCTTGAACACTCAATCAAGTGCCACCCAAGGATTTTGAAGGAATTCACACTTCCAAGCTAGCTCATTGGAAAGTTCGTTCCGAGAGCTTTCCAACGGTATATTACACGCCTCAATCCGACCTACGGATTGAAAGTTACACTTAATTCTTTATTGGGTCCATCCTTGAAATCGCCGCGAGCGCCTTCCACAAGTAAGAGAGAGAGAGAGAGAGAGAGAGAGAGAGAGACTTGAGTACAACTCCAAGAGATGGTGGACTAGTCAAAGTACTTCCCTTAAAAGTAGGAGGTTGTGGGTTCAAATCCTCCTACCTTAGGGACTCTAAACCTCTCTATTACCACTCAAAAATTAAAATTGCCTCGCGCGTAGCCAACGGCTACCAACGGTCGCCAAGGGAGCCTTGGGTGCCAATGTTGCCAATGTATTGCCTAAGTTATTGCCTAAGTTCTTTGCCTTAGTTGACGCCTTAGTCGATCAGAAACCGAAGACGAAGACGAAACAGAAACCGAAGACGGGGACGGAGATGGAGATGGAGATGGAGATGGAGATGGAATTCAGAATCGCGAACAGATAACAGAACCCTCTGTATTGACGCGTGCAGAGCTCTGATACCACTGTTGTCAGGATCTTGCTCACGCTCAAACAGAGGTTACAAACGTAGAAAAAACACACCGAAGAATAAATGCAACAAGAGACGAGAAAGTAGGCAGATTGGGTGCAATCTCCCCCCATGCACTCTGTTTCGACAGTCCACAGAGTGCATGTATTTATAGGACTTTTGATTACGTCGAAAATAGTGGTTACATGAGGGCGGCTTCGAAAAGCAGGCGTGAAACTAAAAGTTGGTAACTTTTATAGAAAGCCATTACTTTGAACAATAGAAACTGCGGTCTACAACGACCCTTATTCTAACCATTACTTTTCTAACAATAGAACCTTCTACGCAGGTTTATTTACAAGCTAAATAATAATTATTCGGATTATTGATGTCCGCCCTTTCACGCCTTGCACGCTCCTCACGAACCTTCAGCTGCTATATCAAAAACATATTAATACATTAATAATTTAACATTTTAACAATGCCTTGTTCAATAATATACAACATGAACTATAACCTATCATAAATGCACGTTTTATTTGAGTAGGACTAATTAATGGAAATGGTTGGAATTCATGAATTGCAGACAGAGAAATATCTTGATTGTTAAACTTAAAACTCATTGTGTGTGTATAATAATCAATGCATGGGTTATAATGATGACAGAAAGGCATACCAATTATAACATCGTAGGACTATAAAAGAGCAATTAAGAATGTGCGTTCATCTATCGATGAACCTATACAAATCCTAACATTATGCACTTCACTTGTAAAATTATATCTATTTCCTAGAAATGAGCCTTAACTTTATACATAGAAGGAAGTGGGTTTAATTGGAGATCTTTCTCTAGTGTATGAGAACTAAAGTCATGTGAACTACCATCATCATGTAAAATATGAGCAACTTTACCATTAATAGTACCTTCCATGCAAAGTAAAGAATGAATAAAAGTTTTGTTACCCAAGGTACTTAGATCATGTTCCAATGCATCTTTGGTCCAATTGGGTTGAATGTCTTCAACAAACACCTTCATGTTGTGTGCTTGAGCTCCAATGGGCTTCATGTCATTAGTTCGGAACCTACATTTAGCTTTAGTATGAGCAAACTTACCACAATGCCAACCAGTGATATGGGGCCTCTTTTTTTGAGCATCCATCATTGTGGTTTGAAGGGTTGGAGGTTTGGTAAGCTCTAAGGGAGTTTTCTTTAGAATCCATGAAAGATTTGATTGAGGGGGTCATTGAAAATTAGATTGACACTAAAACGTAGGTGGGTATTGAGAATTAGGAGAAGAGAAAGTAGAAAAAGGATGCTTGAAGGGAAAAGTGGGCTTTACTGGTTGTGGTCGTTCACATGTTCATTGTAAGCGAATGGACTTGTTGATGGATTTAAACTCTTTCTCAGCATCATGTGCAAAAGAAATAGCTTCATAGAGGGTCGTTGGACATAGGTTTTTGAGATTAGCTTGGATTCCCATCTCCAAACCATCTACATATTTCCCTTGTAAATTATCTTCAGGAATCGTTTCAAGCAAACGAATAAGTAATAGTCGTTGCCAAAAATGTTCAAGATATGTAGACATAGTATCTCCATATTTCCATCCAAAATTTTTCAATGATTGACATGCATGTGAGTGAAACTAAGGAGGAAGGTAGGACTCCTTGATCTTTTCTTTAAATGGTTTCCATGTGATTGGGCAGTCGATGCTATGGTGCAAAACATTCCACCATAATTGGGCCTTACCCATCAAATATTTAGCTACAAATTTCACTTTCTCACTTTGAGAGTATGATTCATCAGAATATAGGTAATCAAACTTAGATAGCCATGAAACAACAAATTCGCCATCCTTTCGCCCATCAAATCGAGAAAATTGGAAATTTTTTGCACCAATCTTGGACTGTGTGCCTTGCTCTTGGGCAATAATAATGGCCTTCACCACCCTAACTAGGTTATTTTCATCACTTTGTAGTTGTTGGAGTGCAACATCATGTTCTTTTATTTCATTTTGAGCATGTTGGAGTTCTTGATGCAAAAGTTCCAACTGTTGTTCAGGCATTACCCCAAGTAGGAGTGATGTACTAAACTCCTTGGTGCTATGAGTAGAGTCCATGGCCTTTTGTGGAGAACCAAAACCTAGGTCTAGACGTGATGGTTGAGATGGATACCAAATCACAAATGGAATGGATGCTACAAATCACAATCCAATGCAAAAACCACCTCCGTAGATGCATTGGCTCTCATACCACTCTTGCCCTTCGGATCTTGGAGATGCACACACAGAGGATAGTACAAAAACAAAATCACAAAAAGTACTCAGAAAATTAAGAGACACAAGAAAGGACACCAGATAGGATACAATCTCCCCCCACATACGTTGATGGACATTCTATCAGAGCATGTATATAAAAGATAATTCGTATTACATCCTAAATAGAAGATACATGAGGGTGGTGCTTCGGAAAGCACGCTTTTGCTTTATTTATGAAATCATGATTTTCTATTTTTGCTTTATTTACAAAATCATGATTTTCTATTTTTTCTTTATTTATAAAATCATGATTTTCTATTTTTATGAATCATCACTTTCTAAAGCGATCTATTAAAATAACTATCGTCTAAATATTCGTCTAAGTATCTCCAAAAATATTTGAATAATTCCATGCGCGTTCACATCCTCATGAATCTTTACCTATTAAATCAAAACACAAAACACATCAAAAGCCTGAAGGCATTAAAATCCATTTAATATTCCAATATTTCATACAGTATAATAGAATTCCCCATAAGCATAGAGATCATGTTAATAAATTTAGGGACATCACCAATATCTTTCAAGGATTGCAAAGTGAACTCCCACTCTAGGTGGTTGTAAGCTTTATCAAAATTGATATTGATTAAGAGGATGCCTTCGGAAGATTCCTTTGCAGACTGCTAGCCATCCCAAACATCAATGAAATCCTACAAGATGGATCTACCCTTTATGAGTCCCTTTTGATCCTCATTGATCCATGGGTGCAAATGCTAGGTAATGCAATTTGCAAGAGCCTTTTTTAAGGTCTTATATCTAGTTTCCAATATAGTGATGGGTCGTGAGTTTTAAATCCTATTGTTTCTATCTTTCTTGACAATTAGTTTTATCACGCCTTCATTAAAACGTTAGGAAGAGCACCAAAGTTCATGGCCTCCACTCACACCAAAAGTAAGAGTTTAACTAAGTCAATCTTGAAAGTCTTGAAGAACCCAAGTTGGTGAGACTATCCAAACCTAGGATTTTACCACTAGGTAGAGCATCAATACGTTCTAAGATCTCCATGTCACTAATAGGTGAGTCGAAAAGATGAACAATGTTTTGGAGAATTCTTCAGGTCTAATCCTTGAGATGGAAGGGATGCAATCCCCTCTCTAAGAAGTGATAGATGCACAAATACCTAGGATATGAGTGAAGTTGTTGGTTATTAACTCAAGATTCTCTTAAGAACATTCAATTATATCCCACCTTGTTGTTATCTACCATATAGGGGAACTCGTTGTTGATTTGCTTCTTCTTAAGGAGCCTTCATATCTCTTTCATTTGTTTGTGTGGTTTCCCCACCCCCCAATCTTTAAAGTACATACTAGGAGGTTCCTTCTTTGGATTTCCTCTTCCTATCTTAGTTTTCTTGTAATCTTTTGGAGCCCACCTCGGAGGCACGAAGTACCATTATTTACTTCTACCTCAATATCTTGAAGCCGACAATATATATTTTGTCTTCTCATATGATGAATGTTAGTAATCTCTTTTTGGTCCCTCAAAAGAAGAACTTGGGACTATTTGACAGTCACCTTCCAACAATTACCTAGAGAGGTAAAATAGCTAAAGCCCTCGCCCAAGTCAGAGAGATGACCCGTTCAATAGAAGCAAGGGAGATGAGTCAGGGATCAACATGGAACCAAGCAGAAGGTGAGAATCATTAGATAGTGATCACATAAAACTAAGTCCACAAATTGAGATAGGGATGGGGGACCCTTTGTGTCAATTATATTCTATGAGGTCTAGCTCCTGTCAAGCCTAGCATTCTGCAAGTGTTTGCCCAATTGGAGGTTTCACCAAGAGAAATTGTGCAGGCATTTGATTTCCATCAAATTGTGGTGTAACTTGACCTAGTCCAAGGCGTCTTTCTCAATTCCATCAATAACATGCCCCCTTTGGTCCCACCTATCAGAAATGATTTCCACCATATTAAATTCCCCATAAAGTGTAACCCTAGAGGCAAAAGAGTCAAGACCGTGCCAAGTATTTAGTCTTTCGATGTCAAGATTAGGAGATAATATGGATAAAATGGTGAGCTAAAGAGGGACCTTAAAGAAGTGGCAACCCATTGATGGTTCCAATCCGTGTGAATATTTGTCAACATTGAGTGCCAAATTGGCTTCAAGCCTAGAGCAACACCACCACTCTTGCATCAATGTTGTGTAAAAATGTTTGAGTGCATTCCATCTCACAAAGAAGAAAATTATTAATGTCATAACTAGACATCATGACCACAATTTCAGCCTACCATTGTGAGAGAGAAAATAACCTCTAATTCGACCCTCATGAACTTTTTTATTCCTTGTACAATTTTAATAACATCCTCCACTATCAAAAAAACATAGAGACAAGTGGATAATCTTATTTGATGGATCTTCTTAGAGAAATTATAGAGGATATCTCTCTCTTGATGTTGATTTTTAGCCAAATCAATTCCGAAAAAGAGTGGAAATCATCTATATATACTTTTCACAAAGGGACATAACCCTTGAGGTCTGCAGCACTAGAGCTTGCTTTTTACCTCTCATATGATTTATCGAAGTAAATCTTCGAAAGAGAAGGATGTGTTTCAACTCTCTTGCATAAGTAGGACCTTCTGTGCTATCACTTGTGGCTTTGCAAATTGTGCTTTTAATGAGATCTTTTTTATTATTGTTCAATCCAAGTAGAGGTGATTTGACATGATTTTTTCTTGGGCTAGCATACTCAACTTATAGCCAGCCTTGATGATGTTCATGGATTCCTCGTTACTCATTTTGATCTTATTGTCTTTTTTATGAGTGACCTTAATCATGGACTCATTAAGGCATCTACGTAGCACACAAGAAATTATTTCTCTTTACCAAACATAGTGGAGGGATTCCAACATAGAAAGATTAAAAGTCTTTCAAGCCCATTGAGACCCAAGCTTCTCCCTTTAAGAAGATTTTCAAAAGCATTCTTTGTCTCGCTACTTGTCACCCAAGCTTCTCCCTTTAGGAAGATTGTAAAAAGCATTCTTAGTGTCAATAGTTATGACTAGAATCCCTAGCAGAAAAGTTCTTGTGAAAGCTTTATTCACCTGAATTTACAAATGATGTCCATGCATTCTAAGGTTTTCCTAAAGAGAGAGGTATAAAGCTAGGCTTGTTGCAAAAGGTTATGCTGAAGAGAGAGGCATTGATTTTAATGAGACATTTTCACTCACATGCCAAATGACCTTCATTTGTAGCATCTTCCACTTGTAGCTCATCATGGTTGGAATGTTCATTGGTTGGGCATTGAAACAGCATTTCTAAATGTTGAATTACATGAAGAAGTGTAAGTATTTCAACCCCATGGTTTTGTGCAAAAAGGCATGGAAAAAAATTTTGTAGGTTGAAAAAAGTATTATATTGTTTGACACAAGCACCATGTGCTTCGTATGAAAATATACATGCTTACCTGATTGCACATGCTTTTGAGAAAAGTACAATTGAGAGCACCTTATATGTTAAGCATACAAATGATATACGTATGATCATTGTTGGGTATATTGATGACATGCTTCTCACTAGTCCTAATGAGATTCATATTATTGCACTTAAGGCTGATTTGCATGCCTCTTTTGAGATGTCAGATTTGGGGAATCTGCATCATTATTTGGGCATTCACTTTATGCAAGTTGATGGTAGAATAGCTTTTCCTTATATATATATATATATATATATATATATATATATATATATATATATATATATATATATATATATATATATATATATATATATATATATATATATATATATATATATATACACACACACACACACACATATATATATATATATATATATATAGAGAGAGAGAGAGAGAGAGAGACATTATTGCAACATTTTGGCCTTGAAGATTGCAAACTTATTGTAATGCCTTTGGAAACTGGTTTTTGGTTAAGTATTCATGAGGCTAGAGATGCATTTGTTGTTGTGCTCTATCACCATGCTATTGGATGCTTGATTTACCTATGCACAACTCTTTATCTCTGAGATGAGTAGGTTTATGCATTTCCCTATTGTCAAGCAGTGCCATGCAGTAAAGTGCATCTTTTGCTACTTCAATGGCATACGGTTACATGGGTTGTTTTATCCCAAGGGGGATCATTACCACCTGATTTACATGCTTTTATTTTTTACTTGTACCAGGCTAGTTTCTATTAGACTCATGTGTCTACTAGTGGTGTTTTTCTTCATGCTTCGTAGCTCATGCATATCTTGGTTAACAAGAAGTAGCCTACTATTGCCACTTCTAACTATGAGGTTGTGTATATGGAAGCTTTCACAATGAATGTTTTGTATGTGAGGCTTGGACAATCTTCTCTAACACTCAGAGTGCAATGAGAGTTGTGAGGAACCCTATGTTCCATGCTCATAGAAATCACATTGAGATGCATTATCATTATGTCTGAGAGAGGCTCTCTGTTTGAGAGATCAGTTTGGCGTATGTGCCCACACAAGATAAGATTGGAGACCTTTTCCCAAAGGCTTTGGCTAGAGAGAAGTTTAAAGCTTTTCGCAAAGCTTTGGGCTTGCTTTCTTTTGTCAATTGATCTCTCTCCACATAGCTTGCCACTTCCTTACAGATGAGTGCAAGTTGTTTATTCACTACATCACTCCGAGGGGGCATTTTTTGATATATTTTGCTAGTGATGTGTGTGAAGTCACTTAGCACCGTTGGCACACTTTTCTCCCTCTTTAGAAAGTTTTTCCCCTAGCTTGGAGATAGATATATAACCCTAATGGTTCATTAATCTTATCTTTATACATTTACTTGGTAATTCATTGAGTGATGTGTTGTGGTCCAATATTTCTTCTTCTTCCTTGTGGTATTCGTGTGCTAGCATAGACCCCAAACTCCAATGTTGAGGACTTAAAATCTAGCCTAGAAATGGGATACAATTATTGTATCAATTAAAGAAACTACATCAAGTGTTGAGATTAATTGAACGGTTGGATTTTTATATGTAGAAGTGAGATGCACCTAAATCGGCTAAAATGAAGTATTGGCAATAACTTCTAAGAAGCTCCTAGAATCAATAAGAAAGGAGAATGTTAGCACTATCTCAATAAAAGGTGGTGCACATCTTGGTCATTGACTACGTGGGAGTTTGAACATAGAGACTGCTAGCAGGTGTTGGCAGATCAAAACAAGGTAGTTCTTGGTGCACATCTTGGTCATAGATTATGTGGGAACTTAAACTTAGAGACATCTAGCACGTGTTTGGATATCAAAACAACGTAGTTCTCTTGTGGCAAATATTCCAACGTGGGATTTGAAATCATAAATGGCAAATAAAATCTATAGAGCACATCAATCTTTCAAAAGATATAGTGCAAGGAATGCCTTTCAGCACATATTTTGTCTATCACGAAGTACCTACATTTGGAATGGTATTCAAGAGACCCTCGAGCTAGAAGTTGTTGGCTAATCCGCAGCTCCGTAGAAGATAACAAGGGGCAAAGCATTATGAAAATCTGGCAGGAAAGATGTGCAATCGATTTTGGTCAGTTCTCAAAAGAATGGTCATAGGCTGCTTGGGTAATTCAAACATTGGACGTTGTTTGTTCTTGAGAATCAGAATCTTAAAGGCAAATTTGTCATGCATGAAGCGGCTGAACGTTTCACTAGCTATCTTTGCATCTCTCTGTAACTCGCTTTTGTATTTCTCCTTTTAGTTTAAGGCATGAATTTTTGAATAAAAAACAAAATATGAACGAAAATGGACCTTTCATGGAAAATCCGGAGTCTCCAACTCAAGTGAAGTTCATCACATCAACAAACAATAAGACTGGGCAGAAGATCCTCAATATGAAGATTGCGAATCATATGAAAAATGTGTTTCTGGAATGTAGACACCATTTAAGTATTAACAGAAGCTAAAATCATGTGAATATTATAATAAGACCTTTTGAAAGGCAGGAGCTCCTCAATATTATAATAAAACCTTTTGAAAGGCAGGAGCTCCTCAATGAAGCCAGTCTCAAACACGTGGAGATCAACCTTCGCAACTAATTGCACGCAAAAAAGACGATATTTTCACAGTCAATGGATGTCAGATGACCTAAGAACTGATCGCAACCAAAAAGCGAGATTTTCACAGTCAATGGATGACCGAACTAATGTCATGTTCCGTATACCTTTTTCTTATGCGATGCAGTTTTTGATCATTTTTTTTTCTTCTGATGCATTTTGTCCATGTACGTATGTGACGAATTTCACAGTCAACCAAATCTCCGAACTTGCTTATAACGTCCTCTTTCTATAGCCTTTTCTCTGCGTGCAAAAGTTCTTGATGTACAAAAATAGTATCTGCTTGTCCCAATCAATTCCTATTTTTCATGCTTAGTCCATTGTCAGTAACTTCGAGTGACACCAAAGTCTCGAACTTGAAATGTGAGTTTCAAACCCACCAGTTCTCAACGTTGCGTCTGAAAAACTTTTTGGAACATCTATGTCTCTGTATGTTTGTCTATGTGCGCATATACGTAAGTATGAAAGGATAGACATATCTACGAATATGTATGTATGCATGTGTATACATATCTATGTATCTATATATATATATATATATATATATATATATATATATATATATATATATATATATATATATATATATATATATATATGTGTGTTTGTGTGTGTGTGCGTGCGCGCATGCATGAATGTATAAATATACTTATGTATGTCTTTACTTCTACAAAGATGGATATATGTATTTATGCATGTATTTATGCGTGTCTGTGTGCGCGCGCGCGCGAGTATATAATAATTATATATGTAAGTATCGATATGTGTATATGTGTATTCATCATCAAAGGATGTATGCATTTATTTATCTATGTGCGTATGTAATATTTATGTATGTATTTATTTCTATACACACACGTATATATATATATATATATATATATATATATATATATATATATATATATATATATATATATATATATATATATGATGAACCCTACCATGTATGTGGAAGTTGAATGAAAAATATATTCATGCATAATGATAGAAACGATGAGCGAGTTTCCTAAAGTCCATTATCTCATATCTATAAAAACAGAATTTTGAAGTTATGTGGCATTCAGATAGAAATATAAAATATATAGTACCTTTAGATCTAGCAGCTCAGTTCAATTAATTATTAGAATCCAAATGAGTTAACTTGTTATCATGCATGTACTTATTTATGTAATTTTGTGAAATTTCGTAATGCATTGATTTTCTTAAAATTCATCGTACTTAAGAGATAAATACAGACTGTAGAAATTTACTACTCCCCGATGAGGAAGAATAGTAAACTCTTCTGTAGTCAAAAAAATCCTGAGATACATTAGAATAATCAAATATTCGGCTTTGTCTCTGTATATTTATGTATGTGGGCATTCAACTATCTGTCTGTATATTTATGAGTGTGAATGTATGCGTGAGTATCTACGTATATATGTATTTGTGTATGTGCGCATATACGTAAATATGAAAGGATAAATATATGTAAATATGTATGTATGCATGTCTATATGTATGTAAGTATTTATACAGTTATATGAATTCGTGAAATATATATATATATATATATATATATATATATATATATATATATAGAAACGTGTGTGTGTGCGCGCGCATGTGCATGGATGTAGGTATGTATCTACTAGATGTATATATGTATGTATTTATGCATGAACTTACTTGCACACACAAACACAGTGATTTATATATATATATATATATATATATATATATATATATATATATATATATGGATGTAGATATGTATATACTTCTATAAAGATATATAAATGTATGTATATATACATGAACTGATGTATTCACACACACACACACACATATATATATATATATATATATATATATATATATATATATATATATATATATATATATATATATATATATATATATATATATATATATGCATGTGTGTGTAGATGAGTTCATGCATAAATACATACATATATACGTCTTTCTAGAAGTACATACATACAAACTTACATTCATGTGTGTGTACATACACACATGTACACACACACACACACATATATATATATATATATATATATATATGTGTGTGTGTGTGTGTGTGTTTGTGACGAGAATGAATCTATTTCTTCTGATCAAGCACAAACTTCAGAAAAATGGATGATTGCTAGGCAATTAGAATATGATGCTATTATGAAAATTGGTACTTGGTCTTTATGTGATTTTCCTCTAAGAAAAAAGTGTATCATCAATAAATGCATATACAAGCTAAAATGAAGCCTAATGGAATAGTTGACATGTAAAAGGCTAGGTTGGTTGCAAAAGGTTATGCTCTAGAGAGGGGCATTGATTTTTATGAGCCCTTTACATCCATATGCTGAATGATCATCATTAGTGGCATCTTTGTACTTGGAACCCATCATGGTTGGAATGTAGATTAGTTGGACACTAAAAGTGAATTTTTTAATTGTGATCTATGTAAAGAAGTGTATGTATTTCGACTCCATGGTTTTGTCCAAAAATAGAATGAAAAGAGAGTGTGTAGGCTCAAAAAGACATTATATGGTTTGAAGCAAGCATCATGTGCTCGGTATGAAAAGATACTTACCTACTTGAATGCACATGGTTTTGACAAGAGTTCAACTTAGAGCACCTTATACATTAAGCATGCAAATGATGTGCTTTTAATCATGTTTGTGCATGTTGATGACAGCTCACTCACATACATTTCATGTGTAAATACAAAAGTCCTTTCTATCACTCGAAGTGCAAAGCTCAAAACATGACTTGAGGCAAGGTCATGTAGTGAGACCCTATCATGCATACTTTGGAAATGCATGGAAAAAGATATGCATTAGGGAAAAAAGGGAGAAAGTAAGAAAGAGAATGCCAAAATGGGGACCCGATAGAAT
>CM035432.1:57015138-57027638 GCA_020310875.1 Ceratopteris richardii | reverse complement strand
CCTTTAAGTACACTACTAATATGTCGTAATAGGATGAAGATAAGCCTTCTATCACTCTCATTCCATTGTGTAAGGATCTTCAACTAATCAAGAGTTGTATTATCCTCAAATCTAGGTTTGGCATCTGTACAAAAATGTCCCCATAAAACCCTTGCCCTTCATAAGTTAGATGGCCTAGACTTCAATGGAAAATAATTGTTCCTATCAAGCTTCTCAATTTTGGTTCTATACTCTAACATGGTGTAATTTGATGTACTCTTTGATGGGTTTTTGACGAAAGAAGACTCATATTATAGCTTTACCTCAGTAATCCAAAATTATCAAAAGAGATGTGATAGATGTCTTGCTTCTTCACTAGGAGAATTACATTTGGTCCTATGTATGCCTTTCAACTTGAATTAATAGCTCCACTTCTTGTGAAGACTTCTTGAGTTCCTTTTCACATAAAATTTTCTCTGATATGAGTGATGGAAGAATGATCAAGTTTCATGTGCATTTTCAAGCTTGAAACATTGTCTAGCTATACTCCTACATACCTTTGTTCACTCAATTCAATGGTTCTCTCCGCTCCTATGAAATGAACCTATGAGCATTTCATCACTTAAACTAGACCATGAGATCTTACTAATTCCAAATATCGCACAAAAAAAACACTACTATGAGAATCAATGCCTCCAAGAGAGGATACTCACTACCTTAACCATACATACACACAAAGACCACTATTAACTCCAAACCCCACTATTAACTCCAAACATGATTTCTCTTAGAGTATCTAGAGTTAAGACCAGACCTTCAAAACATGATTAGAAGACTATAATATATTTATTACAAGCAAAAGATTAAAATAAATGGATAATGTATGAAGAGGAAACTCTACTCTATGTTCAGAGTTGTTTTGCTCCTTCACTATCAAAACAAAGTGTGAGCTATGACTACTTAAAAGTGAGAAGAAAACACTCAAGCAAGTAGGAGGCTTGCTTAGGAAGGGCCTAATAGCTTTTTCAAACTCCTAAACTCATAATACACATGGGGTCCCTTTTATTGGAAGAACATGGTGTGGTTATATGACTTTTGAAACCATTCCTTAAATGATAAGATGCTCTTTTCCAATAAGATAGGATTCATTACACCTAAGTGTGATAGGTGATTGATTGATAGATATTAGAGGGATTTAAATTCAAATTTGAATGCACAAGTTCTCATGATTGGATACTTTATTTATTATGATCTAAGTGTCAACAAGTGAAGTAGTTCATGTGTCTAAGGTTGGATCTTCATTTCCAACAATGCAAGAAACCATACACTAATCATCAATCACTTCAACCAGCTTATTAGGATACCTATTCCCCTTTCTTTTAGAAGACAAGAGTGTATGGCCACAGTCTCTACACCCATGTCTAAGAGGACACTCCTATAACAAACGAGAAACTTTTAGAGGCTATTGATTCTCTATCCATTGGTAAAACCACTAGTCTTGATGTGCTCATTGATGAACTCTTGAAGATGTTTGAACACATTTTGGTGACCCCTCTATTATCGGTGTGGTAGGAGGCTTTGAGCTTTGATGCATTCAAAAACTTCTTCCATGAAGATGTGATCAAAAGCATTCTCAATAAAGACTGTAAAATCAAGATTGAGAATGGCCATCCTATTAGCATGTTTCAAACAACATAGAAGGTTCTAGCAAGGTTCATGTGATGGTCTTAGCTATTTGGTTAGCCATCATTTTCTTAATGACCATATTCATGGGATCTCTCTAACCCATATCTAGGATCAGATAACTATGTAACACTTTTCAAATGAAACTAATGTAGATCTGCATACCCTTTTTTGTGTATACAACTTCTGACCCTAGGAAGCATGTTGATTGCCCTATGTCACTGATCTTGAATTGTGCCTTCATTTTTTTTCTGATCCTCCTATTGCCTTGAACATCATTACCTTTAAGGTTTATATCATCTACATATAAATAGTATATGTTTTATCCTTGATTCCTCGTGATAAAGAGTCAAGGATCTTCTTTGCTAACCATGAATCGTTTTCCTACAAATAGAAGACAAGCCTATGACTCCAAGTCTTTGGGCTTGTGTCAAAATTTATATGGATTTCCTCAACCTACATACATGTTTAGGAAAGATTGAATCTTCATGCTCAAGAGGTTGAGCCATATTTACCTATCTAGATATCCATCTATTTAGAAATGTAGTATTCACATCAACTTGGTAGAACTTTGAATTCTTGGAAGTTGCAATTCTCATAAGCATTGTGATTGTGAGCATTGTTGCCACAAGTGAAAAAGTCTCTTGATATTGATTTCCTTGTGTCTAAGCATAAGGTTTTGTTACAAGTATAGCTCTATATCTATTGATGCTTTGATTACATTTTTTTATTTACTTTCTATATCGACCTAGATCCAATGATTTTGATGGTTGGAGTTGTTGGAACCTACTCCAAAAGATGATTTTCCTTCAAGGCTTCAATTTCTTCCTCCATGGCATTTATCCACTCTGGTTTGTTATTTTCCTCATTATTAGATAAGGGCAGTTCAGATTTTAAGTCTTGTGCTAGATAGATAAAGTGTTTAGTAACTGGTGATGTGTCATAGGCATACGTTTCAAGCTTCTTCTTCTCTCCAATTGACCTTGTGATGGTTTATTGAGAGGATTCTACTACATCCCTCAACTCTTCCACCTTAGCTTTTCCTTTAAATTTCCATGAGTTGATTTCTCTTCTTGGAGTCTTTTGGTCATCTTTAGCATCGACAATTCATGCATCATGTGTGTGTGTGTGTTATTTATTGATAGAGTTGGAAATTTTTCGTCTAGATCATATGATAGCTTGATCCTCTTGTAAGCATCTTCAAAAAATGTTTTGTTCTCATCAAACACATCTCCACTTATTAAAAAGCTTTTATTTATAGGATTATAAATTATATAACCTATTTCTAATAGGACCATTACTTGTGAACTCACGTCTCTAGTTTAGGGTCCAATTTACCTCTTATTTGTGTAGTTATATGTGCATACACAATGCACCCAAAGATCATGCAATTATCCAAGCTTAGTCTCCTTCCATTCCATGCTTCATATTCAGTCATATCATTTAGAGCTTATAATGGTAATCTATTTATAAAAAATGTGGAAGTTGATACTACCTCTTCCCACAAGTAGTTAGGTTATTATTTCTCACTGATCATGGATTGTGTAGCCTCCAAATCGTCTTGCTTCATCTCTTTGGCACTCTATTTAGCTCATGAGTGTATCAGGTAGTGATTTACCTTTTGATTTCTCTATCTTTGAGATAAGAATCAAATTTTTTGGAGAAATACTCTCCCCCTCCATCATATCTTAGTCTTCTAAGGGTTTCACATATTTGATTCTCCACAAAATCTTAAATATTTAGTAAAGCATCAAAACACTTCAACTTCATGCTTCAAGAACTAAAAGATAGACCATCTACTACAACCATCTATAGCTGACACATAATACCTTGATCTTGAGATTGAAGGTTCTTTTCTTGGTCAAAGATCTATGTGGACAAGCTCCAAAAGATCTCCATATGAATCCTCTCTTGGTGGATGCTTCCCTTTGTGATTTTCAAAATTGTTCCTTGGATTCCTAAACAATAGTTTTGTGATATGATTTCATAGACCCCATATGGCAGAAGCTGATGTGCTTTGAGCTCTCCCATCACCTTATCTACTCTATATCTTCCTCTTGAACCTCTAGCTCTTCCTAGCAAATGTGGTTGAGAGGTACTTTATCATTAAATTTTTTACATTTTTCTTTGTTTTCCATGGCTTCGTTCTTGTATGTGTAGAGAGAAAAGGATTGGTTACCTCTAGCTCTAACCATTCTTTATGAGCTTGGCTTCATGTGTGAAGAGATGCCACATGAGTGTGTTAAGGTCAGACACTTGCATATCCATGTACAAATCCATGGATGTGGTGAATGCTTCCCTTTTTCATCCATTTTATCCCATTTATGACTTTCCTCACAATTGTTTCTTCAACAATGAGATTTCCAATGCTCCCAAGTTTATCAACAATGTTCGAGTCTTATCTTTGTGACAAAATCAATCACACTTTGCTTGGGCATTGTCTTGAGCGTTGTAAATGCCATCTACGATTGTTCCTTCTTAGCTTTGGTGCTTGAGGAGAAGAATGCTTCCCAAGCATTCCATTTCTCTTGAGAGGTCTTATAGTTTATAATATGAGGGAGTAAAAGCTTAAATATCAAGTTGTGAATATATGACCCTTCCAAAGAATTCTTTGCACATCATGTATTTAACCTTTCTTTCTCTTATTTAACACTCCTATCTAAGTGTTCCAATCAATGGAATTGGACAGTGCATACGCACACACAGAGAAAGTACTCATAGAACTTGACAAAGATGCTCAAGGTATTGTAACAAATAAGAAGGATTCATAAACCAATAAAATTGAAGTATAAAGCAATTCACTTTTACCTTTCACTGACATGAGCTATGGATTTGACTTTTCAAACCTCCAAGGTTTGAATACATTTTTATTCATCCTACATCAAGAGAAGTACAATGTACATTAGACAAGCACTTAGTCTTGATCCATGCACCAACACTCCTTGTGAAGAGATGGATAGGTATGTGCTTGAACATGAAGAGGTATTGCAAAATCCTTGATCTACACCAGCCAATTGAACTCCAGGAGTATATGGTGGGCCCTTTTAGCTTGCCAATGGATGTATTAGACACCCTATGTACCTTGGAAGATCACTCTCAAAAAGATAGATCAAAATAGATAAGTTGGAGTTAGCTCAGAGGTGAAAAACTTGTTATTTTGGTTCATAGACCTGTCCACTGTTTTGCATAATTCTCTGAGCAGAGCAACAATTAGCTTAATTCCTTATGGGGAAGTCTAGTTAACTTAAAGAGCTAACTTTCAAGAGTAATTGCATCAAAAATAATAAACCACACACTGAGAATGAGTTTTAACAAGTGATGACATCATCCCGATTTTCACGGGCTGCTACAGTTTGAGACTAGTGAGCAGCAAAATGAAAATACCTCAACATGTAGGAATCCAATGATTATGACATTTTGTATGCTTGTACTAGACAGTAAGCTGAGTTCAACAAACTTTACATCACTGAATTTGGATACGTAACCACGGAGAAATGGCTCTGACAAGGTGAGTGAAAAAAATCGGGTACCTGACAGAGAAATGAAGATGAACAGACCCTATTGACTTCAAATGAACATAACTGAAGGTTGCAACATCCAAATGACATGAAAAATTGTGCGCATATAGTAGACCTATAGAGCTAGCTTTACCAAGTTAAATTACTGCAAATGATGCACCAAGCTCAGAGAAACCATCTCTGCAATCTGACTGAGAAAACTGAGAGATATGGCAGTGAGTAGTATACTTCACAAGAACATGGAAATATGAACGCAAATAATCATGAAAATGAAAGTATATTGCTTGTACAATACAATGACTTACTGATACATATGTGTGCCTTGTAATCACACCTTGATATGGCATAAAGCTCAGCTCTTGGAGGTCTTCACATAGGTCTCTCTAACCACGACTAAAATTGCCATCTATTTATAGTTGAGTTTGGGAGGCTAACTTCCCTCAATCACTCTCCAATCAATCAGTGATTGATTTGATTCTCTACCTACCACAAATCACGAATTCGTGGCTCCTCTTTCCATTCTTGATCAAGTGGACTCAACCACTTAAGATTCTTTCACTTTTACATTAAGTAAACTCTTCAAAAGTTACAAGAGGTAGTTCACAAGTGAACTTTACATAGTCTTCATTTTAAAGCTTCTTCTAAGACTTTGTGAGACTCAAGCCAATACTTAGGCTTGTCATAGACTTGCTCCAATAGCTCCCCCTCAAGCCAAGTATGCCTGAGGTCTTCAATCTTCCAAGATTACCTGCAAACCAATCATAGCCTTGAATTTGCAAAGCTTTGTACCATCCAATGCTTTGGTTAGAATATCTCCACATTGTTGATGAGTGGACACATATGATGTTTGAATCTCTTTGCTTAGAACCTTCTCTCGTACATAGTGATAATGAACTTCAATATGTTTAGTCCTTGCATGAAAAATAGGATTAGCAGCCAAATGAATAGAGCTCATATTGTCACCAAAAATAGTTGGAGTTCCAAACTCCAATCCAAGATCTTTGAATAATGTCTTCATCCACATAGCTTCTTGTGTAGCTATGGCAAGACGTCTATATTCAGCTTCAGTAGAAGCGAGAGCAACTGTGGGTTGCTTCTTGGATGACCATGAAATAAGCTTTGAACCTGCAAAGGTAAGATAACCTGAAGTGCTCCTTCTATCTTCCTTGGAGCCAACCCAATCTGCATCAGAAAATAGCTTCAAACCTAAATTAGATACATAAGGATAATAAAGTCCTTCATTTATGGTTCCTTTGAGATACTTGAGAATCCTTTTGGCAGCATCCATATGTGGTTTCCTTGGTGTGTGCATAAATTGGCTTAGCACACTCACACTGTAACATATATCTAATCTTGTCAATGTGGCATAGTTGAGACTACCCACTAGACTTTGATAGGATGGGATGTCCTCTATGAGTTCACCTTCATGTGAGCTCAAATTGTGATTGGCCTCCATTGGAGTACCTACAGTCTTACAATCTTGCATCTTGAATTTTTCCAACATGTCCTTAATGTACTTTCTTTGAGTGAGAAACAAACCATGATCTTTGTAGACAACTTCCAAACCTAGGAAGTAGGTAAGTGAACCCAAATCACTTATCTTGAACTCTTCTCTCATCTGATCTTTGATCTTCTTCATACCATCTGCATCATTTCTTGTCAATATAATATCATCTACATATACACATAAGTAGATGATCTCTAAATTACTCTTTTTAATAAAGAGTGAAGGATCTGCCTTGCTTGGTTGAAAGCCTTTGTCCTGCAAGAATGAAACAAGCCTGAAATTCCAAGCTCTTGGAGCTTGCTTGAGACCATACAATGCTTTGTTAAGTTTACACACATAATCAGGATAAACTTGATTCTCAAAACCAGGTGGTTGTGCCAGATATACCTCTTCTGTTATCCAACCATTCAAGAATGCATTCTTTACATCTAGTTGAAGTATCTTCCAATTCTTGGAAGAGGCAATACTAAGCAAAACCCTAATAGTAGGCATCTTTGCCACAGGAGAGAAGGTCTCCTCATAATCCATTCCCTGAGTTTGTGCAAAGACTTTTGCTACAAGCCTTGCCTTATACCTGTTAATTGAACCATCAGAATTCTTCTTGAGTTTATAGACCCATCTTGAGCCTATTACCTTCATGGATGAAGTCTTGGGCACCAAATCCAAAGTGTTGTTTTCCTCAAGTGCTTCAATCTCTTCCTTCATTGCATGCTTCCATTCTGTTTTTGCTTTGGCCTCTTCAAATGATGATGGATCCTCTTGGTTTATGTCCTGTGCTATGTAGATAGAATGTTTAGTTACTAATGAGGTGTCAAACCCATACCTTTCTGGTTTTTTCTTTTCCCACATAGATCTTCTTAGGCCATCATGTGATGATTATGCCTCATGTCCAAGTTCCTGCAATTTTGCTTTACCTTTCGACTTCCATGCTTTGATCTTTTCCATCTGAGATTCTTCATCATCCTCTGAGGTGTCTTGTTCTTCAATCTTTGGTTGTTCTCTACCAAGCTTTGGAAAATCTTCTTCAAGATTATATGGTAAATTGATCTTCCTGCATGAATCGTCATACCATGAATTGTTCTCATCAAAAACTACATCTCTGCTTACCAAGAATCCTTTGTTGGTAGGGTTGTATAACCTGTAGCCCTTTTGATTGTTGTCATATCAAATAAATACACACCTTTCTGCCTTTGGATCCATCTTGCCTCTAACCTGTGAAGGAACATGAGCAAAAGCAATACATCTAAAAATTTTACAATAATCTAAGCTTGGTCTTCTTCCATTCCAAGCCTCATATGGAGTCATACCATCAAGGGATTTTGAAGGCAACCTGTTAATCAAGTACGTGGCTGTAGATACAGCCTCAGCCCATAAGTAATTAGGTAAATGCTTTTCATTTAACATAGACCTTGCAGCTTCAACAATTGTCCTATTCCTCCTTTCTGCCACTCCATTTTGCTCAGGAGTGTACATTGTAGTTACCTCTCTTTTGATTCCTCTTTCTTGAAGAAAAGAATCAAACTCATGGGAGAAGTATTCTCCCCCTCCATCTAACCTTAGCCTTTTTAGTGATTTACCTGTTTGATTCTCCACAAGAGCCAAATATCTTTTGAAACATGAAAAAACTTCATCTTTGTATTTCATAAAGAATAGGATAGTCCATCTGTTCAATCATCAATAAAGGAAACATAATACCTTGATCCAGATATTGAAGCTTCCTTGCTAGGTCCCCATACATCTGTATGAACCAACTCCAAGAGATCTCCATGCATATAACCTTTCTTCATGAATGGTAACCTGTGAGACTTTCCAAATTGACATGCACTAAATTTATAAATCATATGTTGTTTTGACAAATAAGGGAGTCCAAGTACACTTTGGTCCCTTCAAATTTGCTTTAATGACCTTTCACCAATATGTGCTAACCTTTTGTGCCATACTTCCAATTCTGTGAGTGTCTGACTACCATAATTAAAGAGAGCAATGTTTCTAGTGTCCTGTAATTCAAATGTGAACAATCTACCTGTCTTTTCACCTTTTGCAATTTTTCTGAATCCTTGACTTGGATCTTCAACAAATGCTCCTGCCTTTGTGAACCTAACTTGCAACCCTTTCTCTACTATCTGCCCAACACTTATCAGATTCTTTGTAATGGTAGGGACATAGAGTACCTTACTGAGTAGGTTGATGTTTCCATCAGATGATTTTTTCCACAGGATGTTTTGTATCATCTCCTGTTTGTACCTCATGCTTATTCGTTGGATCTTCTAAATCTGATAGGAGTGCCACATTTCCTGCCACGTGATTTGAACAACCTGAATCTATGTAGAAAACATGCTTATCAGATTTACCTTGTGGCATAGCCATGTTCATGATCAATAATGAATCCTATTTGTTTGAGTCTTCTGTGTAGTTATTGAAGTCTCTCCTTCCTTTGTAGCCTCCTTGATAGTTTGAATGATTGTAGTTGTTGTAGTTGCCATGATAATTGTTGAACCTTCCTCTTGAGTAGCCATAACTTCTTCTATTGTATCCTCTGCCTCTGTGATTCCTGGAATTCCTAAAGCAATTTTCAGTTGTATGATTAGTTAGTCCACAAATAGAACATGGGTTGGAGTCTTGGGATCTCCCCCTGCCTTGTCTACCTCCTCTTCCTCTACCTCTGCCATGTCTTCCTCTACGTGCATAGTTAACTTGATATGTACCTGCTTCATCATCCACTTTCTTTGCCTTTCCTTTGTTATCTTTGGACTTGCTTTTATCAGTGTATAAAGCTGAAGATTGATTACCTTTAGAGCTTTCTCCATTTTTTATAAGCTTTTCCTCTTGAGTAAGTAGTTGTCCAATGAGTGTATTGAAATCAGGTACATGCATGTCCATGTACAAATCCATAGCTGTGGTGAATGCTTCCCACTTGTCATCTGCCTTCAAGCCATTCATGACCTGCCTTATAATTTGCTTTTCATCTATTACCTCTCCAATGCTTCCCAACTGAGCTTTGGTACTTGAAGAAAACAAAGCTTCAAGTGCATCCCACACTTCGTGAGATGTCTTACAACTTCTAATGTGAGGCAACAAAAAATATGAGATAGAGTTGAGGAGATAAGACCTTGCAAGTGCATCCTTGGAGCACCATGTGCTCAATCTTTCTTGCTCTTCTTGTGTTGGTTGACTTTTGTTCGTAAAACTTGCCATAACTTCATCTCCAGCCACATAACCATATAAACTTCTACCTTGGAGATAAGCTTCCATTCTTAATGACCAAGTTGAGTAATTACCTCTATCCAATTTGTCAATTGATGAAGGAAATCCATCTGCCATGTTGTCCAACCTTGCTCTGATACCACTGTGAAAAGATGGATAGGTATGTGCTTGAAGATGAAGAGGTGTTGCAAAATCCTTGATCTACACCAGCCAATTGAACTCCAGGAGTATATGGTGGGCTCTTTTAGCTTGCAAATGGATGTATTAGACACCCTATGTACCTTGGAAGATCACTCTCAAAAAGATAGATCAAAATAGATAAGTTGGAGTTAGCTCAGAGGTGAAAAACTTGTTATTTTGGTTCATAAAATTGTCCACTGTTTTGCATAATTCTCTGAGCACAGCAGCAATTAGCTTAATTCCTCTTGGGGAAGTCTAGTTAATTTAAAGATCTAACTTTCAAGAGTAATCTCATCAAAAACAATAAACCACACACTGAGAATGAGTTTTAACAAGTAATGACATCATCCCGATTTTCACGGGCTGCTACAGTTTGAGACCAGTGAGCAGCAAAATGACAATAACTCAAAATGTAGGAATCCAATGATTATGAAAATTTGTGTGGTTATACTAGACAGGAAGATGAATCCAACAAGTTTTAAATCACTAAATTGGGATAAGTAACCACTGAGAAATTGCTCTGACAAAGTGAGTGAAAAAAAATGGTTACCTGACAGAGAAGTGAAGATGAACAGACCCTGTTGACTTGAAATGAACATAACTGAAGGTTGCAACATCCAAATGACATGGAAATTTGTCCGCCTATAGTAGACTTATAGAGCTAAATTTACCAAGTTAAATCATGGAAAATGATGCACCAAGCTCAGAGAAACCATCTCTGCAATCTGACTGAGAAAACTGAGAGATATGGCAGTGAGTAGTATACTTCACAAGAACATGGAAATATGAACTCAAATAATCATGAAAATGAAAGTATATTGCTTGTACAATACAATGACTTACTGATACATATGTGTGCCTTGTAATCACACCTTGATATGGCATAAAGCTCAGCTCTTGGAGGTCTTCACATAGGTCTCTCTAACCACGACTAAAATTGCCATCTATTTATAGTTGACTTTGGGAGGCTAACTTCCCTCAATCACTCTCCAATCAATTAGTGATTTATTTGATTCTCTACCTACCACAAATCACGAATTCGTGGCTCCTCTTTCCGTTCTTGATCAAGTGGACTCAACCACTTAAGATTCTTTCACTTTTACATTAAGTAAACTCTTCAAAAGTTACGAGAGGTAGTTCACAAGTGAACTTTACAGTCTTCATTTTAAAGCTTCTTCTAAGACTTTGTGAGACTCAAGCCAATACTTAGGCTTGTCATAGACTTGCTCCAACACTCCTTATATGAGTCTTCATCGGTGGTTACAAATTAATGATGTCATGATGATGTCGAAAGTCCAAAAGACGAACTTTGGATATGAAAATCAAGTGAGTTGACATTTGTGTTAATATATTCTCGTAATGACATCTGTTTAGACACTTCGGACCATTGGGACACTTTTTTCCCTCTTAAGTAGGTCTTTTCCCTGAGCTTGTATATATCCCTATAACCCTAATGGGTTAGTACTTTTTTTACATTCACTTGGTAATAGGTTCAGTATTGTATTTTGTGCTCCAAGCTTCTTCTTCTTCTTCTTCCTCCTTGTGTTGTTTGTTATATAAATTTTATCTTTTCGTGCCAAACAAATATAGAGGTTTTGTTTCTCTAGTACAAGTGTCTCATAGCCTTTTGCAAGTATAGCATGGTTTTGTTCAAGAATTTGAGATACAATCATTTTTTTGCATCAAGATGTTTTGGTCAATGACCATGGTTGATGACAATGATGTATTTCTTATGTTGGTTGTTGCCAAAAAGTTGTATGATAGCTTTGTTTTCAAACATGCCCTTATCCTTTATATTCAGTCTTGCAAAATTCAATCTTGTGCTCTTTACCTCTAAGAATAGTTGGAGAATGACCGTATGAATGAAGGAGATTCTATGGACAGTTTCGTGATAAAGATCAAAGATTTGGAGTAGTTGATTTCTGCTGATAAAATCTTGTCAGATACTTCAGTTGTGCAGACTATTCTTAATGATCTTCCATTTTCATATCAAAGATTTGCTTCTACTCTTAGATTCATTATGAAAGGAGGTCAATCTTCACAACTAATTGCACTCAAAAAAGACGACATTCTCACAATCAATGGATGCCCAAAGAACTGAGTGCAACTAAAAACCAAGATTTTCTCAATCAATTAATGACCAACTAATGCCATGTTCAGTATAGCTTCTTCTTATGCGATGCCTTTATTTTCTCTTCTTCTGTGGCCTTTCCATGTACGTATGTGACAAATTTTATGGTCTGAGAGCCTCTGTCCTTGAAATCTCCGAACTACTTATAATGACCTGTTGCTTTAGCCTTTTCTCGGCATGCAAATATTCTTGATGTACAAAAATAGTATCTGCTTGTCCCAATTAATTCGTATTTTTCATGCTGACTCCATTGTCAGTAACTTCGAATCTAGCTTGTCAGCGACACTTGTTCTAAAAT